>OU342742.1:284097366-284602916 GCA_910589775.1 Avena eriantha | reverse complement strand
ACTGCTTAGCCATGATATTAGAATTCGTGGGTGGAAATTCATATTAATATGTATGGAAATATATTTTTTTGACTAAGAAAACACCAATGTTAATGAAATACCTGGGTGGAAAGAGACTTGTATGGATTATGTTGAGTGGTTACTCAGGGCCATGTCTATGGTTTAGGGTCCGCCGGGTGTATCGCACTTGTGGACGGCCACCCAGGAACAAAGAGATTGGAGATGTTCTTGTCGTGAAGCTTCCAGTGCAGCCACATGGCATATGGGCTCTGCCTTGACCGACTAAGTTGCAAGAACTCAGCTAGACAGCAGAAGGTGGTAGTTTATGATAGGATGGAACGCGTCCGTGGCAGTCTGAGGGATTGCTTCTGAAAAGTCTCGTCTCGATGCATGTCGAGTCTTGTGGGGAAAGTGCACCACCTCTCGAGAGGGTAAACTAAGTGCTTAGCCGTGTCCCTGGTTATGGACAATTTCTGAGCATCAAGATAGTGAAGCAGTTCAAAATCTGCTCATCCAAATTTATCTAAGTTAAAACTTGTGGGTGAACATGGATAGGGGTTCATTGATGTCTATCAATGGTAGTGTTTTGAAAGGGAAAACCTACTCTACAAAAACTATAAGATAAAACCTTACTTTAGCAAAGTCAGCCAAACCCCACTTAGCCATATATTCATGTAGTTGTTGGATTTACTAGTATCTATGGTATCACTTGCCAATACAATTCCAAGTGTATTGACCCTTTGTGGCTGTAACTTATTATGTTTCAGGATACTCTGATGATGAGTAGGGTTACGGTCTACACTCGACATGTTTGCCTGTGGCGCATGAAGACAAAAGACTCATTATTATACTATGTCTTGTGAACCTTGAATAATGTTAGCCTGGGCTAAGTGAGTTGTAAGAACTATTATTCCTTGATATGCGATGCAAATGACCTTGTTTCTGTGTACTTCATCTTAAACTGTGGGTGCTAGCATTTCGATCCAGGGACTAGCACTACAATCACAGGGATATTTACCTTATTATGGTGAGATCTTACAGATGGTATCAGAGCATTGTGTTGCTTGTAGGTCTGTGACCCTAGGTTGGATTAGACTAAGGAAAACCCTTAGGAAAAAAATATTCTTTTTCAAACTTTATACTTGTCTTTTCATCTCGTAAAACTTTTCTGATCATCCTTCCTCATCTATTTTTGTAGATGTCCACCATCAATGATTCTATCAAGAAGGTACCACTGATGACTATGACACTTGAGTGTGAGACGGAATTTCCCAAGGCACTCAAAACCTCATGATTGTCTTGGGGATGGATGGTGAAGCCGTGTACAAGGATTTCCTATGATAGATGAAGGACAAGAGTATTGGTGTGTGCAACTCCATTTATATAAGAACAAGGAAGATGATCCAAAGAGTATGAGTTTCTGCATGTTCACTAATTCTGAAATGCACACGTCATTCTTTGACTCTGCAAGGAATGCTGCGTGGAAAGCCATTGAGGACTTGGGGAAAGACTTTAGTATAGAATGCTCAATACTCAGGAAGATCTCAGGGAGAAGAAACATCGTGTCCAAGATTCAAGGGCCACGTTAAAATGACTAAGTAAGGATATCATAGACTTGGATTTGGAGTTATGCGAGCAAGACAAACAGATTGTTGCCAAGAACGCCCAGATTGCTACCTTGGTTAATAAGGAGTGAGATACAGTTGGACCACCACACTTGGCGTTTTATCACGTTAGTATTTTGATCATACCGACCTACGTGGTATGGCAAAATTTGTCTAAGTTATGATTGGACCTTGATTGCTTGAGTTGAATAATGTATTGCTACTTGGGGTTGATGAATGTTTTGTTGGTTGCTATTGGTGTTTATTTTTATCTTTGCATCTATTGCTACTTGTGTTTTTCTTCTAGAACTAATTTTCTCCATACTATGCAAAAGATGTCGATTTTTGTCTACAGCACAGCCGAGGATTTCAAGGGAACTCACTTCGGGACTCGCATTTTGGAGCTCATCCAGGTGCTCGCTCTTCCAATCCCTACCATTCAGGGACTTCAGCTGAGGAATTCCAGAAGAAGGACTTATGGGGATTCAAGTTGTCCAGCCAGGACGCCAGACAGAGCCCCAAACTAAGGAGATCGCCTTCAAGATACTCCACGATGACTTGGAGAAGGGCCTCGACGTCGCTATGCAGGAGCTGTTGGACGCCTATGTGGACGTCACTCTTCCGAGGTCAAGAGCCACTACTTCCACTTCTTTGGGAGGCGCAACGAGGACGGAGAGTCTATTGTGTTGGACGAGGCCACTATGGACTATCAAGCCAGTGCGACACTACCCCAGGACTTAGAGAACCTCATCAAGAACCTTGATACTGATAGGACTAATGTGATGCTTAGCAATGATGAACTATGAGTCCAACTTAAGGAGAAGGACAAGGCCTTCTAGGAACAGGAGAAGCGAATCAAGAAATGAAGAAGAGTTTGAAGACCAGGAGAATAAATTCAAGAGCCAAGAGAAGAGGGTTCAGAAGAAGAATAAGAAGATTAGAGACTTGGAGACCGAGTTAGAGCTTGAGGACATTGAGCTGGAGGCGGATCACGAGGTGATAGAGAGGCTGCGCACATAGAAGAGAGATTTACAGGTGAAGATCAATGCTTTGTCTACAAGCTTGGAGGAATACAAGGCATGATTCGCTGTAGCAGGACTTGCACTAGTGGAGGAGGAAGTCGACATGGAGGAGTAGTGATATCCATCTATTGTTTTATTATCGAGTCGCATATCATACCAACTTGTGGGTGACTGTGCTAGTATGTTGTTATCTTCGCAAACTCTATTATTTTTCGTGATGTTGAACCCGCATGTGCTTGCTTGTTTGTTTGTTGTTATTTTACTTGGGTTATCTATCATTACTTACCCTTATTAAACCACAAATGCCTCCCCATCGTAACACGAGGACAACAACGACAATGGCAATGGAATGCAGCAAATGCTGGCTACACAGACACATTTGATGCAAATGATGACTCAGTTCATGGCGAACCAGAATCAGAACAACAACAATAACATAATAACAACCAGAACAATCCACCACCTCTTGATATGCTCACAAGATTTCTAAGGTTGAGACCTGCTAAGTTCTCTGGTACTACTGATCCCATGGTGGCAAATGACTGGCTACGCTCTGTGAACAAGGACTTAGTCACAGTTGGATGCACTGACGCAGAGAAAGTCAGATTTGCAGCACACTTACTAGAAGGTCATGCAGCTACTTGGTGGGACAATTTCCAAGTTACTCACCCTATTGAAGAATTAACATGGGCAATGTTTGAGGATGGTTTTCGCACCACTCACATCTCTTCTAGAATAATGGTGTTGAAGAAAAAGGAGTTTCACAACCTTAAATAACGCCACCGTAGTATTTGTGAGTACATCGAAGAGTTCAACAATATGTCACGTTATGCACCGGATGATGTTGACACTGACGCAAAGAGAAAGAGAAGTTCATTGATGGGTTGAATGATGAAATATATATGAAATTGCTTATGCTCCAACCTATCAATCTCTGTGTGATAAAGCTACCATCCTAGAAAACAACATGAAGCAGGTTGAAGGTAGAAAGAGGAAACACCATTTTGATAAGTTCGGATCAGGATCACCTCACAAGCGTTCTTATGGTGAAGGTAGTGGGAGTTCTGGATCCCACAAGAATGGGAATCATAACAACCATCGTAACAATAACCACCACCACGATGGAAACAATCATCATGGACACAACAAAGGTGGTACAGGAATAACCATAATGGTCATGGAAATGGGAATTAGAATGGACAGAATCACCATAATCAGCCAGGAAAGAAAGACAATCAGTCAGGTGGAATGTTTCAAGTGAAAGAAGACATGACACTATGCTAATGAATGCCCATAAAAGAAGACTGATGGGGCTAAGCCAACTCCTTTTCAAAAGGGTCATGTGAATCACATCAATGTGGAGGAAATCCAAGAAGGATCTGATGCTGTAATCGGTAAGTTCAAGATTAATTCCTTTCCAGCACTTATCCTTTTCGATACCGGCGCATCGCATTCATTCATTTCAAGAGCATTTGTAGAAATAAACTCTCCACTGAAACTATTGGATGTCCCATTAAGGTAAGTTCCCCGGGTGGAGAAATGATAGTGAATTCTCGGTGTCGACAGATAATCCTAGAGATTGGGAAGAACAAGTTTCCAATTAATTTAATAATCCTAGAGTCCCAAGGATTAGATGTAATATTAGGTATGGACTGGTTGACACGTTATGAGGGAGTGATAGATTGTGCCAAACGAACTGTTATGCTCAGAACCCCAGAAAAGAAACGCCCAGGTTCAAGTCTAACTTTGAACCCAAGGGGAGCAAGGTTAATTCTCTTAAGGGGGTGGCCTAGACAGAGTACCAATAGTGAAGGAGTACCCTGATGTGTTCCCAGAAGAATTACCTGGCATGCCACCAGATAGGGATGTGGAGTTTCTGATAGACTTACTACCAAGAACTGGACCTATAGCAAAGAGACCTTACAAAATGTCAGTGGATGAGTTAAAAGAACTCAAGAAACAACTAGGATAACAGTTGAAAAGGGATTTATCCAACCAAGTTCTTCGTCTTGGGGAGCACAATTTTCTTTGTTGAGAAGAAAGACCGAAGTCAAAGACTATGCATAGACTATCAATAACTTAATGAAGTTACCATAATGAATAAATATCCCCTGCCTAGATTTAATGATGTTTTTGATTAGCTAGAAGGAGCATGTGTGTTCTCAAAAATTGATCTTCGATCAGGATACTTTCAACTAAAGATTAGAGAACATGATATACCAAAGACTGCATTTACCACTAGATATGGGTTGTATGAATATACAGTGATGCCGTTTGGATTGACTAATGCACCGGCCTATTTCATGAACATGATGAACAAGGTATTGAAGGGAATATGCCCGAGAGGCAATAATAAAGTGGTTATTATCTTATTCCATGTTTATGATAAATGTTTATTTTGCATTCTATAATTGTATTAATTGGAAGCGTTAATACATGTCTGTTTAATAAACAAAATAGAAAGTTCCTAGTAATGCCTCTCATATAAACTAGCTCGTTGATTAACAAGATGATCAAGGTTCCTGATCATGGACCTTGGATGTTGTTAATAACGAGGTCACAACATTGGTGGAATGATGTGATGAACATTCATCCAAAGTATAGCATTACGATCAGAGTCATTATGTTTATATTGTTATAGCATCATACGAAGTAATCTTAGTCCTTAGACCATGAGATCATGTTAATTTCTAACATCGGAAGAGTATCTTGATAACATCAAACGTCAAACCATAACAGGGTGACTATAAAGGTGGGTTCAGTGCTACGAAGGTGTTATGTTGAGGCTCATGGATCAAGAGTGGGATTTGTCCATCCCGATGACGGATAGATATACTATGGCCCTCTCAGTGATATCACATTGAAATAGCTTGCAGCAAGTGATGTGATCACTAGAATGTTATATCACGGGGAACGAGACAAGCAGTGCATGTCGGTACGAGATCCAACTAGGTATTTGGATGCCATGATTGAATCTCGGACATGTAATATATGCCGGACAAAGGGATTTGAGTTATTGACGTATAAAGGTTCACATGATCAACAAGGGTCATCGTTGAATACTTGTAGGAGTCCAGTACGGATCTCTAGGTCTCCTGCTGCTTATTGATCACGAGAGGGGTCTCGATCATGTCTGCATTATTCGCGAACCGTAGGGTGACACACTTAAGGGATGCCGCCACCATTTAGGAGCAATATGTTTTAGATAAATATTAAGAAAGCGCTGGAATCATTTTGATGGAAACTGGAATTGTTTCGGGTGAAATTGCTAAAACTGGTTCTGCATGTGATATTGAAATGTTGCAGGGAGAGTTTAATGTGAATGTTTGTTAATTAAAGTAATTAACAAAATTCTGAATAAAATAAATAAAAGTGTTTTATTTAATGATATCTTGCATTAAATTTGGTGGAAATTTAATGCATGTGAGTGGACATGAGTGGAGGTGTGTGTTTATGTGAGTGGGAGCTCCACCCACATGAATGAGAGAGAGAGGTGTTGGCACCCACCATGGCCGGCGCCATGCCCCTTTGGGCTTCCCCCCTCCCCAATATAAGGAGGACCTCCTCCTCCTCTCCTCTTGCCCACCTCCTCATAAAGATTCTCTTCTCCCTCTAGTTATTCCCCATGCTCTCGAATTAGCGAGATACATGTTCCCGGTTGGCTTTATCTGGAAAGGAGTTGTTGCTTCCACTGCATCCCTGGAGCGAGGAGGCAGAGGTTGTTCGGTGAACCGAACGTGTGTGCGATCACGATGCACCGCTACTTTGCGGTGCTGGACTTGATGGTGCTGGACCTGATGGTGTTGGAGCTGCTGGACCTGAAAGGACTTCATCATGATATTGAGATCGGCAAGTGTAGGACTACATCATCCACGATTTCCAACTTGTTAACAAAGCTTTGTTGTCTTCGAGAGTAAGTTATCTATGGATGTATATCCACTTGTTGCTTGTATCTAGTAGATAGATCTTGGCGTATAGTTCCCATTGTAGGAAATTTTTGTTTTCTATGCTACGAACCCAACAGTGGTATCAGAGCATGATCTATGCATAGGGTGCTTTGCACGGGGGTAGTATCACATATGTTTATATGTGGGCGATGATGATCATGTTATTGCATCTTCTATGTATTTGGATATTGGTGGGCATAGTGGGATGATGTGGCCCGGACCAACCTTACATGTCATCGTACATG
The DNA here is from genome assembly GCA_910589775.1 of Avena eriantha. Taxonomy (NCBI): domain Eukaryota; kingdom Viridiplantae; phylum Streptophyta; class Magnoliopsida; order Poales; family Poaceae; genus Avena; species Avena eriantha. The sequence goes on along the minus strand of OU342742.1, from coordinate 284,596,098 downwards.
AGACCGGTTCCACGTCTGACATGCAACTAGTTTTGCATAAGTCGCTAGCGGGTGTCTGTCTCTGCTACTATAGTAAATATCTGATTTAAAACGAGTTGCTAATAACTTGGTTATGCCTCGTTGTGGTTCATGTTCGTAGGTAAGACTGGTTCTATCTCCGAAAGCCTAAGCCACGTAAAACTTGCAATTGATAAATTAGATGCGTCTAGTTTAGATCGTTCCTGGGCTAGTGTCTTGATATGGTAATGTTTTAAGTAGATGTATGGTAGATACTCTTACAACACACTTAACGTGTAAGTTCCATAGACCTGGCCTTACACACAAAGGAATGATAGAGATCATACCACGATTGCATATGATAGAGATCAAATGCATGGACCATATCATCTCACTTTACACATTAGATGTTTGCATCTTATATTGCTAGTTTGGTGCTTTTAGTAGCATTGTAAGATGATCCCTCATTTAAATATCAAGATAAAATGTGTTATTCCTTGAGTATGCACCGTTCTACGGATCGTGTTTCGAGACATCACGTGATGATCGGGTGTGTTGTACTCGATTCTGTGCTTTCATACAACGGGTGTAAGATAGTTTTTACTTGACGAGCCTAGCATGTACAGACATGGCCTCGGAACATGGACCGAAAGGTTAAGCATGAGTCATATAGTTCATATGATGCCCATATAGATGCTCGCCTTTGAGGCTACACCAACTCACGTGATGATCGGACTTGGTTGTAGTGGATTTGGTTCATGTAATCACCGAAAAGACACGAGGGATGTCATTTTTGAGTGGGAGTTCATTAGTAATTTGGATTATTTGAACTCAATTTGTCATAAACTAAATCGAAGTGAATTTTCATAATTTGTTTGTAGTCATTGGCATCTGTTCACTACCTTATCCTTAGTTTTAATTGAGATAATAGAACTATAGAATTCTAGATATTTACTTTACGAACTGGTATCGTATTGTTTTGAATGTCAATTTAAAGTTTAGAAGTCCTATTGCAAACTTTCAGCAAACTCTATTTACTCCATGAAGTTTAATAAGTAGTATTAAATCAAGAGTAAGAATTCCAATGTTAGTATCAAAAGTATCATGTTTCCCTACATGATTATTGATATCCAAAAGTTGTTTTAGTATCAAGATTATCTAGGAGCTGAAAAATTGTTTCAGAAACCATCATGTGTGGAAGATATTGTGATATCTGAAACAATGTTTTTGGTTGCATTATGATTGAGTATAATTTAGCAAAATACATGTTATCATATTGTATGAGAATTTGTGAAGGATGGAGATGCTAGGCATCCGGATCTCCCAAAAAGGTTTTGCAAAACTAACATTATACTCGTGATTCTTCCTTATAGGCTATAGCAGCTTCATCATGAAAGTTGTCATGATAAGGATGAATAGAAGATGTAAGTAAATTTTTTACTACACTAATAGATTACTAAAGAATGGATTTTTGAACGAACACCAAACATTTGATGATGGTGATCCACATCAAAGTGCAAGTACAAAGGTATTAGTATTTGACAATATACACTTTGTACTATGTGTCATGTGAATGACACCACTATTGATGTTGATAGATTCTTTTAAAAGAAAAGGAATTGTTGAAAGAGAATCTATAAAATATTTGGCAGAAAAGGAAAGGTTGGAGATGTCCAACTTAGGTATATAGAAGATATACATGTTATGGCTGTATTCCTTTCTTATTAAACAATGTGGTTCTGAGGTATTGGATACCGGTATTGGATACTGAATTGGTTGGTGTGAAGTGTCATACAGAACTGCAACGGCCCTAAGTAACTAGCAAGAGAATAAGTGATGATGTTCATTGAAAACAAATAAAGTGTTATTGTGTTTTCGTTGTCGTCAAACCTAGGCTTCAAGATTTGTTTTAATAATTTTTATCTTGTTCCGGTATTACGAGAACAATGGTTGTTCAAATAATTACCGTATTCCATAAAGGATGGATGAACTTTTACAAGTCTAGTTGGAGATATCACATCCATAAACATTATTGCTAAAATGTCGTAAGACAACTGATTGGAAGATCACTTATGAAGTGACATCGCTATTTGAATTATATTGGAAAGTAAACATGATAAAACACCATGTTGATGGATTTTTGGAGTCTTTTGATTTTGATCAATTGACGCTTGTGAAACTTTCCTCGAGATAATTGAAACTCCGTCCATAGGCCAAAGAGGAATGGATGACTAACTTATTGAATATTATGCATGTTGATGTGTATAGTCCATTATGTGTAGCCATATGCGATGGATCTTTTTGCTTCATATGCTTTCTCCAGAAATTTGAGTGAAGATATCTATATATTTACTTAATAATAAAGAAGTATGAAACATTTGAAAATTGTTCAATGACTTTCAAGATGAAGTGAAAAATCATTGTAATAAGAAAATAAAAGAGTTTATGATTTCATCATGCGGGAAGATATTTGAGTTACAGGTTTAGCAAAACACCTAAGATTTCAGGAATTGTTCCACGAATTTGCATTTCCCAATAAACCACAGGAGTATGGTATGTTTGAGCGATCAAATCAAACCTTGTTTAACACGGTAAGATCAAAGGTGTCATTTATAAAACTACCATTATGTTTTAAGGATTAAAGCTTTAGAGACTCCCGCTTTTACGCTGAAAAGAGCACCATCGTGATCCGTTGAAATGACACCATATGAGTTATGTTTTGGGATAAAACCCGAATTGTCTTTTCTTAAATTTTGGTATGCTATGCATAAGTAAAAAATTTACAACCAAAGTCGGATAAGCACGTCCTTGTAGGTTATCCCAAAGAATTTGTTGGGAATTCCTCCATAACACCAAGGACAAAAGAGTTTGTCGCTGAGAACATCAAGTTTCTTGAGAAGGAATTTTTCTTGAAAAGTTAAGTGGGAGGACAATAGAACTTTGATAAGGTTGTTGAACCTTAGCTATATGTGCTAAGTAGTGCAGTGCTGGAAAGAGTCCCAGTGGCGGCCACAATGCTCATGGCTCCCGTGATTACAAAGGGTGTGATCTTAGAGATTAGAGTTCCTATTGAACCATGTGAGTCGGTAAGAATCAAAGAGTAAGATTTGAAATAGAAGTCGTTATTGTTTTGACAATAATGAACCGACTGCATGCAAAGAAGCGATGATGGGCCCTTACTCCATAAAATGACTACAAGTCATCAAATCCATGATAGTATCCATACACGAGAAATCAAGTTTCTGAATTTGGAAGACCCTCTAGAAAAGCGTGAAGCCTATCGGTCGTGTTTGGATCTATAAAGAAATAGACATGGATGTTTAACATCTATGAAATAGTCGACATGTTGGAAAGAAGTTTACAAAAATGTTCAAGGAGATGATTATGACAAGATTTGATCTTTCATATCGATATTTAGTCTTGACGGATTAATGTAGCAACCACTACATATAATTTGGTATATGGTAGTTGAATAAACAAAACAAGGTTCTTATAATAGAATGGTTACCTAGGACGTGTACATGACACGGTCCGAAGGGTTTTGTTAATTCAAAAGGTGCTAAAAGGACATGCAAACTTCAATAGTTGAAGTGAGCATAGTGGAGTTGAAATCTTCACCGTGATGAAAATGTTAAAGGAGTTTAATTCCATCGAAGATGATGAAGATGCTTGCATTTGCAAGAAATTAAATGGGAGCGCTGAGACATATTTCTAATACATTATGTAGAGGACATGGTGTTGATTGGAAATGATGTATCTTGTATTGACAGAAGTTAAGGATTTCATTAAAATAGTATTTCGTTGAAATACTTGAGCAAAACCAGAATATTTGGCATCAATTTCTATATGGATAGATTGAGGCGCTAATATGGTTATGCCAGACGTACATATATGAGATATTGAAAGGGTTCAATATGGAAATAACAAGAAAGGTTCTTGCTGCATGGAAAGGATTGTATCAAGATTCAAGTGCTTCAATACTTGGTGAGTAAAAGCACATGAATATTTTGATCAATTATACCATGATATGTATATATCCAGATATGTCCTATGCTCTTAATGTTATGTGCACATACCAGAATGATTCATAAGATGATCATTGGACGATAGTAAAGATATTCTTATGAGCTTTGGAAGAAGTAAGAATATATCATGTATAAGTGACAAATAGTTAAAGGTAGTTCATTGTAAAGTGTTACATTGATACTAGTTTTGTCACAAGATACAAATTAAATTTATCTCAATTTAGACTATGGGTGGCACAATGTAATGGAAAGGATGTTCCATGATGGATTTGGATGAGTTCTAGAGTTGAGACATTGTGACGGATACTACAACAAAAGGCTAAGTATATGACTGCTATAGTAGCAGCAAAGGAGGGCATTTTGTGTTACGAAGTTTGTTATCAAACTAGTCAGTACGGATCTCTAGGTCCTGCTACTGATTATTGATTGGAGAGGGGTCTCGATCATGTCTGCATTAATCGCGAATCGTAGGGTGACAAACTTAAGGGATACCGGCACCATTTAGGAGCAAATATGTTTCAGATAAAGATTAAGAAAGCGCTAGAATCATTTCGATGGAAACTGGAATTGTTTCGTGTGAAATTGCTGAAACTAGTTCTGCATGTGATATTGAAATGTTGCAGGGAGTTTTATGTGAATGTTTGTTAATTAAAGTAATTAAAAAATTCTGAATAAAATAAATAAAAGTGTTTTATTTAAAGAGAGATTGCATTAAACTTGGTGGAAATTTAATGCATGTGAGTGGACATGAGTGGAGGTGTGTGTTTATGTGAGTGGGAGCTCCACCCACATGAATGAGGGAGAGGTGGGGGCACCCACCATGGCCGGCGCCATGCCCCCCTGCCCTATATAAGGAGCACCTCCTCCTCCTCTCCTCTTGCACCACCTCCTCGTAAAGGTTCTCTTCTCCCTCTAGTTATTCGCCATGGTCTCGGATTAGCGAGATACATGTTCCCGGTGGCTTTATTTGGAAAGGAGTTCCTGCTTCCGCTACATCGCTGGAGCGAGGAGGCGGAGGTTGTTCGGTGGACCGAACGTGTGTGCGATCACGGATGCACCATGATACATTGCAAATGTATCTATAATTTTTGATGTTCCATGCTTGGTTTTATCTAATTTGTTGTGTTTTGTCCACACTTTGGAGTACTTATCATATGATTTCTTGGACTAACCTATTAACAAGAGCCACAGTGCCAGTTGCCTGTTTTCTGCTGTTTTTGGTTCAAGGAAAGTCAGAAAATGAATATTCTCGGAATTGGACGGGACAAAAGCCAAAGTGCCTATTTTTCCGGAAGTCATCAGATGCCATAATATGAAACGGAAAGGAGCCAGGGGGCCACCACACCACCTGGCCACACGGGCCAAGCCTGGCCGCGCCAAGGGGTGGTGTGGCCAGCCCAGGCACCGCATCGGCCTCTCCTTCCTCCTATATATTGCCCTCAAGACGAAAACCCTAAGTACCCGATCAAAAATCCATGAAAGAGTCTGTAGCCATTGTCATCTCCATCCCTGGATCGGGAGGGATCTGAAGCTCTTCCCGGCACCCTGCTGGAGAGGGGAATTCACCCTGGAGGCCTTTTTCACCACCATGAAAGCCTCCGGTGTGATGCGTGAGTAGTTCATCCTTGGACTACGGATCCATGTAGTAGCTAGATGGCTGGTTCTCCTCCTTTGTGCTTTCATGTTTAGATCTTATGAGCTCCGCTCATGATCAAGATCATCTATTTGTAATTCTGCATGTTGTGTTTGCGGGGATCCGATGGATATTGAGATGCTATTTCAGATTGATTATTGATTCTATCATGTCTTTGTTATTTGTGATCTTGCATGCTTTCTGTTGGTAGTAGCTATGTTCGCCAAGTGATGCTAGCAACTCCAAGAGTTAGTATTTATGCTCAATAGTGGGTTCATGCCTCTGGTAATTTGGGGAAGTGACAGAAATCTCCAAGGTACTTGATGTGCTGTTGCTACTAGGGAGAAAACAACAATCCTTTGTTCATAGAACAATCGTATTGTTTACATTACACGCAATTCGTAAAGCAATAATCTGTTGCTTGCAACTTAATACTGGAGGGGGTTCAGATGATAACCTGAAGGTGGATTATTAGTCATAGATGTAGTTGGATGGCGGTCTATGTATAATGTTGTAATGCCCAATCAAATCTCAAAGGAGTCCAGAGGACTAGTATATGCATGTATTGCTTTCTTGGTGTTTGTCAATTGCCCTGCTGTAATTTGTTCACCCAGCATGTTATCTATCTTAAGGAGAGTCACCTCTAGTGAACTATGGATCCCAGTCCTTTTCTTTACATACAATCTATAAACTGTTTACTGCTTTGTGTTTACTTTCTGTAAACTTTGATTTCCTTCCATTCGATACGTTTAATACTTTGTTTTCAGCAATACTAGTTGAGTTTGACAACCTCATCGCAAGTTGGGGACAGAGTTCTGTGGTTGTGTTGTGTAGGTCTCCACGTTGCTACTAGCACCAGTAGTGCGCTCTGCCAAGGCTCAGCTAGCAACACCTTTGGGGTGTTTCCTTGCTCCTACTGGTTCGATTAAACCTTTGTTTCATAACTGAGGGAAACTTGCTGCTGTGCTCATCATACCTTCCTCTTGGGGTTCCCCAACGAGCTTGTTAATACATGAGCACTTTTCTGGCGCCGTTGCCGGGGAGTCAAGGACATCTTCACAAGGGGAGTCCCTCATAACTAATCTCTTTACATTGTTGTTTTTGTTTTTCTTAGTTTCTTTTTGCTTTGTTTGCTTGTTTTCTTTATCAAAAACACAAAAGAATAGTTTTACTAGTTTGCTTTCTTATTTGAAAACACACAAAAATGACTACCCTTGAAAACACTAAGTTGTGTGACTTCACTAGCACCAACAACAATGATTTTATGAGCACACCTATTTCTCCACCTGTGCCTGAAGATACTTTTTTGAGATAAAACCTGCTTTACTCAATCTTATTACGAGAGAACAATTTTCTAGTATTGGTAATGAAGATGTTGCTGCCCATCTAAATAACTTTGTTGAACTTTGTGAGATGCAAAAGCATAGGGATGTAGATGGTGATATTATTAAGATGAAACTGTTTCCTTTCTCTTTGAGAAGAAAAGCTAAAGAATGGTTGAATTCCTTAACTAGGAATAGTATTGATTCTTGGGCTAAGTGAAAAGATGCTTTCATAGGAAAATACTATCCTCCTGCTAAGATTATATCTATGAGAAGTGAAATAATGAAGTTTAAACAATCTGATAATGAGCATGTTGCTCAATCTTGGGAAAGAATGAAATCTTTGGTAAAGAATTGTCCAACTCATGGACTGACTGCTTGGATGATCATCCAAACTTTTTATGCAGGATTGAACTATTCTTCAAGGAACCTATTGGATTCTGCTGCTGGAGGTACCTTTATGACCATCACTTTGGGTGCTGCAACAAAACTTCTGGACAATATGATGGTTAATTATTCTGAATGGCATACTGAGGTAGGAAGGTAAATTCTGTTGACGAAACCTCCTCCTTGAGTGATAAGATTGATATTATTATGTGTATGCTTGTGAATGGGAAAGCCCATATTGATCCAAATAATGTTCCTTTAGCTTCTTTGGTTTCTCAAGAAGAGCAAGTTGATGTCAACTACATAAGAAATAATAATTTTGGCAATAATGCTTATAGGAGTAATTTTGGTAACAACAATTATAAGCCATATCCTCCCAACAATGGTAATGCTTATGGAAATTCTTACAACAATAATAGGAGTGCACCCTCTGAACGTGAAGTTATGCTTAAGGACTTTATTAGTAAACAAACAGCTTTCAATAAAACTATTGAGGAAAGACTCTCTAATGCTGAAAGAAATATAGCATCTTTGGCTGAAGCTCAATCTTCTTTGAATAAAATGGCTGCTTAACCTGAAACTAATGATAATCCCTTTGCAGCTACTAATGCTATACAAGTAAGAATTGATGAAAATGTTAGACTATTAGCTGAATTACATGCTAAGTGGGAAAGAGAAGATGAAATTGCTAGAAACATTAGTGTTTCTACTATTACCACCACTAGTGTTGAGGCTAGTAATATTTCTACTACTTTAGATGATAAATTTGATTTTGATCTTGATGGTTGCAATATCTCTGAAGTTATTAAGTTCCTACAAAAGCATGCTAAAAGTCCTAATGCTAGTGCTATGAACATGGCCTTTACAAAACACATTATTGATGCTCTCATAAAGATTAAAGAAAAAAGATGAAACATAAAGCTTCTATTCCTATTAAACAAGAAGATGGTTGGGTACCCATCATTAATATGAAAGTGAATGACTTTGATTTCAAAGCTTTGTGTGATCTTGATAGTAGTGTTTCTATTATGCCTAGAAGGATTTATGATATGCTTGATTTGCCTCCACTTGAAGATTGTTACTTGAATGTCCCACTTGATGATAATGCTAAAAATAAACTCATGGGGAGTCTTAATGATGTTCTTATTATGGTTAACAATGCCTATGTCCCAGTTGATTTCTATGTTTTGGACCTTGAATACAATGCTTCTTCTCCTATTACTTTGGGAAGACCTTTTCTTAGAACTGTTGGTGCCATTATTGATATGAAAGAAGGCACTATTAAATATCAACTCCCACTCAAGAAAGGTATAGAACACTTCCCTAAGAAGAGAGAGAATATTTCTTTTTCTTTCTCCTATGAAAACAAAATTTGGTCTTAATGCTTCTTCATTTGAGAACACTTGATTCTTTTTCTTACTTCTTATGCCTAACTTAAAGGCGTTAAAGAAAAGTACTTATTGGGAGATAACTCAAAAGTTTTAGATGAGTCTTGGAAGTTATTACCTCTGTAATATCCACTCCTTATCCTTTTTATTTGCTTTTTGTGCCAAGAATAACCTCTAATGAGAGAGAAGTAATGATTGAGAAAGTTGATGTCCCGAAACAGATTTCTGTGCTTCATCGTAAAAATTCGTGTAAAATGTCTGAACGTCCTTGTAAGGCGTGAATTTTTGTGCTTCTGCCCCAGGTTGTTATCTAACTTTCTTTGGTTCAACACCTTTTGATTTGAGCAACAGAAGGTCTTCAAAAAAAATCGTCTTTACCTGCTGGTCTGTTTTGACAGATTTCTGCCATTTTCTGCATTTGCTTCTTGTTGGTTCCTTTTTGAGTTCTTTTGGGGAATTGAGGTTTTTGAGGGAAGTGATACAGTAGCTAGTGTTCTAATGGAAGTTTATTTGGTGTTAGAACTGAACCGTAAGAATTATTTATCTTGAGTGCACTAATGTTGCTAATAAAGATTGTGTGAAGTTTTGTATGAAGGAAAAATTTCAGGTGTATGGAAGGAATGAGTAATGAGATGAAGGATGGACTAAAGCTCAAGCTTGGGCATGCCACGCGTGTCACCCCAAGAAATATCCAATAATTACAAGAGTCAAATCTTGGGGATGCCCAAGGCATCCCCTTCTTCATCAATAAAAATCCCAGGTTTTTTCCAAACGCTTCATTTTTATTGTTTCATGCACAGTTGTGTTGTTCTTGGAGTGTCTTCTTTTTCGTCTTTGTTTTGGTTTTTCGTTTTCTTTTTTTCTTAGTTTGCTGAATAAATTGGTTGGACTCCCTCTTTCATAAATTGGTTTTCAAATAGTTTTGTTTGGTTTGGAAAGAGTAGGAAAGTTCATACTTATGTGGTAAAAAGAGCTCGTTTTTGACTGTGGCCTATGCGCTGTCATGCCATGCTTGATATATTTTTGTCTTTATGCTTAGTATTCTTTCCTGTAGCATGACTTGTTATAAACAATTGAGATTGCTTAATGTGCCTTGGATGAATCATGCGTTGTTTTAGCATATTAAAGCATAGTATAGTGGTATTCTCCATTGATGCTTTATTTGGGTTGACTTGGCGCATGCTGACACCATTTTATGACTATCTCAAGTCACCATAGCCTTTATGATCCTTTAGTTTTCAACTTGTAGTATCACTTTATGCTTTGATCAATGATGTTTTGTCGCTCTGCATGATTATGGCCATTATTGCTCTCTTAGTTTATCGCTCCCGGTCTTTTGCTAGCCTCCACAAGCAAGTATGAGTTCCACTCATGCATCCAACTCCCTAAACCAAGTTATTCCAAAGAGTCCACCATACCTACCTACTAGCTTATGCTATTCCAAGTATATTCATGCTTTTGTTTATCTTCCAAATTAAACTTGTTATGAGAAAACTAGTGATTAAAGCTCTCACGAACTTGATGGCACACTTCACTTTTTTTGCATCTAATAAACTTGAACCATTTGGGACCTTCTTTGTTGCGTATATGCTTGCGCTTTATAAGTTGAAGTTAGCAGAACCATGTATCATGGGGAACGCTTTCAACATTTCACATGTACTTTGTACCCCGTTGATATCATGTTCTTTTGCTTACGGATCCCAGCGGTGTGAAATAAAAGTGGAACTTGTATGATCATGGAGTTTGTATGTGTGTTAGATAAACGCCTGGGCTGCTAGCCTAAGCCATGCCTAATCATGGTGGAAACTTGCAGCAAACCATAATGAGCACTCTATGAAGCATCCTGAATAAAAACCTATGCAAATAGGAAATAAAAAGATCGTTGAGATGCTCATTGTCTGCTTGCCTTGTCATTTTGATTATGGGATAGCTCCTGTATCATGTGCAAGGGGTACCCCGTTGGCGGTTCTTTATGATACACATGTACTTGCAATGACAAGAGCTTACTTGTGACTAAAGTTGAGTAGCATGAGGTTCGGTATTCGTAAGTAAGGGGCATGAGATTTCGGTTTATAACTTGTCAAGCATATCCTCTTAGTTGTGTCACTTTAACCTTAATCACCTTCAAGATGCTTATGATAGGGGCAATGAGAGCTGAAAGCTATAAGTACCATAATTTTTGGAAGCCCTTTATGAGACTTGAATCCCTACTTCCTTTTATGAAGGCCTTTATTCCACCATTATATTGAGTCTCCACCTTCTACCTTTATGCACCTACTTTGAGAGCATAGTGGCCATTCTTAGTTCTATGTGCATTCTCCCAAGACTAGTTGATTGATGCATAACTTGATATTGCTTGTTTTAAACTATTTGTATCTAGTCACTCTTATGAACTTTGAAGGTGTCCTATGCATTTATATTTGCTACTCTATGAGGGACAATCTGAATACTATTATGCTATATTTTCTTTATGTGAAACAAACAAACGTCTTGCAAAGCATTGTTATTCATGAATCTTTTGTTTGTGCCTTTTCATGTTGCATCATAGTTTCTTTATCTTATTGCTAGAACTTTGTCTTTCATGTCTTGATTGAAGTACTATGATCCTAGCTTTGAATGTTTTCACAAATCCTTTGATCAAGTCTTTGATGGTGCACGTCACCTCAAAAATTATTCTTTCTTTTTATCACTTACCTACTCGAGGACGAGCAGGAGTTAAGCTTGGGGATGTTGATACATTGCAAATGTATCTATAATTTTTGATGTTCCATGCATGGTTTTATCCACCTTCTTGTGTTTTGTCCACACTTTGGAGTACTTTTCATATGATTTCTTGGACTAACCTATCAACAAGAGCCATAGTGCCAGCTGCCTGTTTCCTGCTGTTTTTGGTTCCAGGAAAGTTAGAAAATGAATATTCTTGGAATTGGACAGGACACAAGCCAAAGTGCCTATTTTTCCGGAAGTCATCAGATGCCAGAATACGAGACGGAGGGGAGCCAGGGGGCCACCACACCAACTGGCCACGCGGGCCAAGCCTGCCGTGCCAAGGGGTGGTGTGGCCATCCCAGGAACCCCCTCGACCTCTCCTTCCGCCTATATATTGCCCTCGGGACGAAAACCTTAAGTATCCGATCAAAAATCCACGAAAGTGTCTGTAGCCACCGTGATCTCCATCCCTAGATCGGGAGGGATCTGAAGCTCTTCCCGGAACCCTGCCGGAGAGGGGAATTCACCCTGGAGGCCTTCTTAACCACCATGCAAGCCTCCGGTGTGATGCGTGAGTAGTTCATCCTTGGACTACGGATCCATGTAGTAGCTAGATGGCTGGTTCCCCTCCTTTGTGCTTTCATGTTTAGATCTTGTGAGCTCCATTCATGATCAAGATCATCTATTTGTAATTCTGCATGTTGTGTTTGCGGGGATCCGATGGATATTGAGATGCTATTTCAGATTGATTATTGATTCTATCATGTCTTTGTTATTTGTGATCTTGCATGCTTTCCGTTATTAGTAGATATCATGGCCAAGTAGATGCTAGCAACTCCAAGAGTTAGTATTTATGCTTGATAGTGGGTTCATGCCTCTGGTAATATGGGGAAGTGACAGAAATCTCTAAGGTACTAGATGTGCTGTTGCTACTAGGGAGAAAACAACAATCCTTTGTTCATAGAACAATCGTATTGTTTACATTACACGCAATTCGTAAAGCAATAATCTATTGCTTACAACTTAATACTGGAGGGGGTTCGGATGATAACCTGAAGGTGGATTATTAGTCATAGATGTAGTTGGATGGCGGTCTATGTATAATGTTGTAATGCCCAATCGAATCTCAAAGGAGTCAAGATGATTAGGATATGCATGTATTGCTTTCTCGGTGTTTGTCAATTGCCCCGCTGTAATTTGTTCACCTAGCATGTTATCTATCTTAAGGAGAGCCACCTCTAGTGAACTATGGATCCCGGTCCTTTTCTTTACATACAATCTAAAAACTATTTACTGCTTTGTGTTTACTTTCTACAAACTTTTACTTCCTTCCATTCGATATGTTTAATCCTTTGTTTTCAGCAAAATATGGTGAGATTGACAACCTCATTGCAAGTTGGGGACAGAGTTTTGTGGTTGTGTTGTGCAGGTCTCCACGTTGCTACTAGCACCGGTAGTGCGCCCTGCCAAGGCTCAGCTAGCAACACCTTTGGGGTGTTTCCTTGCTCCTACTGGTTCGATTAAACCTTGGTTTCATAACAGAGGGAAACTTGCTGCTGCGCTCATCATACCTTCCTCTTGGGGTTCCCCAACGAGCTTGTTAATACACGAGCCATCACACCGCTACTTTGCGGTGATGGACTTGATGGTGCTGGACCTGATGGTGCTGGAGCTGCTGGACCTGAAGGACTTCATAACGATCTTGAGATTGGCAAGTGTACGACTACATCATCCACGAGTTCCAAGTTGTTAAGAAAGCTTTGTTGTCTTCGAGGGCAATTTTTCTATGGATGTATATCCACCCGTTGCTTGTATCTAGTAGATAGATCCTGGCGTATAGTTCCCATCATAGGAAATTTTTGATTTCTATGCTGCGAACCCAACAGGTATTCATGGAATTTCTTGACAAGTTTGTAGTGGTATTCATCGATTACATATTGATATATTCCAAGAGCAACGAAGAACATGAAGAACATATGCGCCTAATTCTAGAGAAACTCAGGGAACACAAAATATATGCCAAGTTCAGTAAATGTGAATTTTGGCTTAATGAACTGGGATATCTTGGGCATATAGTATCTAGAAGTGGTATAGCTGTTGACCCAGCAAAAGTGGCAGCTGTAACGGAATGGGAACCTCCTAAAACAGTTAAAGAAATCCGTAGTTTTCTAGGCCTAGTAGGATACTATTGGAGGTTCATTGAAAATTTCACAAAGATAGCAAAGCCTATGACTGATCTGCTAAAGAAAGAGAAGAAATTTAACTGGATGGAAGCATGTGAAGCCAGTTTTCAGGAGTTGACGAAGAGATTAGTGTCAGCACCAGTGTTATGTTTGTCGGATCTTGAGAAATACTTTCATGTTTATTGTGATGCATCTCACCAAGGACTGGGAGGTGTACTAATGCAGGAAGGCAGAGGTGTAGCTAATGCATCAAGACAACTCAAAAATCATGAAGTGAACTATCCCACTCATGACCTAGAGTTAGCATCAGTTGTGCATGCATTAAAGACATGGATGCATTACCTTATGGGAAAGCGTTGTGAAATGTTCACCGATCACAAGAGTCTAAAATATATTTTCACATAGAAGGAACTCAACATCAGGCAAAGAAGATGGCTAGAACTTATCAAAGATTATGACTTAAGTTTGCAATACCTTCCTAGAAAGGCAAATGTCGTAGCCGATGCATTAAGCCGCAAGGTTTATGTAAATGGCCTCAATAAAGGAGAATTGGCGGAAGAGTTATGTGCCCAATTTAAGGAGTTGAGATTAGAGATAGTGCCTGAAGGATGCCTTGCATCTTTGGAAGTGCAGCCCACACTAATGAACATAATCCGAGAAGATCAGAAGATGGACAAAGAAATAGAATAAATCAGAAGTAAAACTAGTGAAGTCAAGGCAAAAAGATTTCATGTAGATGAACAAGGAACCTTATGGTTCGAAAGACATATCTGTATTCCGCAGGATCTTGAACTTAAGAAGTTGATCCTACAAGAAGCTCACAATTCACCGTATTCAATTCACCCTGGTAACACCAAGATGTATATGGATGTTAAAGAAAGATTTTGGTGGAATAATTTAAAGAAAGATATAGCAGAGCACATTTCCTTGTGTGACGTGTGTAGTCGTGTAAAGGAAGAACATCAGAAACCGGCGGGATTATTACAACCACTGCCAATACCTGATTGGAAATGGGATAAAGTTGGTATCGATTTTATCACCGGGCTGCCAAGGACTAGATCTGGATATGATTCTATATGGGTTATCGTTTATCGCTTGACAAAAGTGGCTCATTTCATACCGGCAAAGACCACTTACAAAAGTGCCAAGCTAGCCAAGATATACATGAATAGAATTGTATGTTTACACGGGGTGCCAAAGAGTATTGTGTTGGATAGAGGAACTCAGTTCACTTCGCACTTTTGGCGACAACTACACGAGTCGTTGGGAACTAGACTAGAATTCAGCACTGCGTTTCATCCACGGATTGTTGGGCAGACAGAAAGGACCAATCAGATATTGGAAGATATGTTAAGAGCTTATGCGTTAGACTATGGATCTAGTTGGGATGAAAGTCTACCGTATACGGAATTTTCCTACAATAATAGCTATCAATCAAGCATAGAAATGGCTCTGTTTGAATTCCTTTATGGAAGGAAGTGTACTACAGCATTGTTGTGGAATGGAGTGGGAGAAAGAAACTTGTTCGGACCAGACCTAATCAAGGAGGCTGAAGAGAAAGTCAAGATGGTGAGGGATAGACTAAAGGTAGCCCAATCTCGACAAAAGAGCTATGCAGATCCAAAACGTAGAGGTCACCTATGAGGTTGGCGATAGAGCTTATCTCAGAGTATCACCACTACATGGTGTGAAGAGATTTGGAATCAAAGGAAAATTAGCACCATGTTATGTAGGACCCTTCAATATTCTGAGCCGCAAAGGAGAAGTGGCATATGAGATAGAATTATCAAAATCTCAGTCAGCAGTTCATAATGTATTTCATGTCAGTCAGCTAAAAAAGTGTCACCCCGAGATGGAAGAAACTTCGTTGAAAGACACTATACCGTTAGAAGAGGTTCAGCTAGAGAATGATCTTACTTACGAAGAGAAACCTATTAAGATTCTGGAGATAGCAGAAAGAATTGCACGTACCGAGACAATCAAATTCTGCAAAGTACAGTGGAACCATCACACTGAATCAGAAGCACCATGGGAACGGGAAGATGAACTTCAAAAAGATCACCCTCACCTATTTGCTAGCCAACCCAAATCTCGAGGGCGAGATTCATCTTAAGGGGGTTAGATTTGTAACATCCCAAAATTTTCTTCTGAAAACCATCATCATTGCACTCATATCATCATGTCATGTGTTGCATTGCATTTAGATTGTCCCCCCAAAAATTTAGTGAAGTTTTGAGTCAAATTGAAACCCTTTTGCTAATTCAAAACTTTGTAAAAGAAAAACTAAAAAGGAAAAGAAAAAAGGAGAAAAAATAGCAGCAGTAGCAACTGGCCTACTCGGCCCAATCCCAGCCCAAAAGTAGCCCACCCGGCTACCCCTTTTCCCCTCTTTCTTTTCCTCACCGACTCCCTGCTCACCCCCTCTCGCTGACGACCTGGCCCCACTTCCACGTCACCTCCACCTCACCTTCTTCCACCGCGGGACGAACGATCCGTTCCCCCTCCTCTGCAGTTGCTAATCGAATCAAATTTGAGTGTTTGCGTGATTAATTCTCCACTACGACCCCTCCTTAATCCCCTCTCCCTCCTCTTTGTTTTCCTCACAGACACCACCCCCAGAGATCCCCCAGGCTCTCCGATTTCGAGCTCGGACCACCGCACACTGACGGAGGTCTTGGGGGGCCTGGAGTTCCATGTCCACCCGGATGTGATCCGGTAGCCCACCGACGAAGAGCTCGGCGAGCTGCTGTCCCGTAACCCCAGGAGCATGACAAGTGAGGGCCTGGAAGCGGTCGGCAAAGTCTTGCACCGTGGTGGTGAACGGCAACCGCCCAAGTTCCGCCAAGCAGCTACCGCGAACCGGTGGCCTGAAACGTAGGAGGCATAGCTCGCGAAAGCGGTCCCATGGGGGCATGCCGCCCTCGTCCTGCTCGAGGGAGTAATACCATGTTTGTGCGGCGCCCCGGAGGTGATATGAGGCGAGACAAGTGCGGTCTGACGCGAGGGTACGCTGCCCACGGAAGAACTACTCGCACTGGTTGAGCCAGTATAGGGGGTCCTCCAAGCCATCGTAGGTGGCGAAGTCGAGCTTGGCGTAGCGTGGGGGTGTCGGGGCAGCGCCGCCTGGGACGTACGGCTCAGCGCGGGCCACGGGGGAGGCCGCGAAGCCCGAGGATGTGGCGTCTGAGTAGGGAGGCCGCTGCTGGTCCCCGGCCGTCCTATAGACCGGTGGAGGCGACGTCTCGATGAGCCATGCCGGAAGTGGTGACGGTGACGACGGAAAGCGGACATGTTGGATCGGGACACCGCTCGAGGCGGTGGGGCCCGGTCCGGTGGTGATCGGCGACTGCCACTGCATCCACGGCAGGGCGTGGGAGGTTGAGGCTGCAGCGGCGTCGGCGGTCCCTGGGACCCAATCAGGAACAGCCGGATCTCTTGGACGGCGGCGACGAGGTCGTTGAGGACCCAGCTCATCTGCTCGGGGTTGTAGACGGCAGAAGACGGCGCGGAGGCGGATGTCGTGGTGGGGAAGGGCGGCCCGGGGAGCATCGGCGCGAGCGCCCCGAAGATGGTCGTCGACGGCGGCGCGGAGGTCCCGGGCACGGGGGCGGAGGTGGTGGAGGGCGGTGAAGAAGACATGATCGAACGACAGCAATCTGATACCAAATTGGTAGGATCGACTACCCTACCAGGTCTAGGGCGGAGGTTGTAGGGGAAGGATGGAGCTGCGTGCGAGCGGAGGCGAGGGCGCCGGTGAGTCGGCGCCGTCATGCGAGCTTGGCGAGGCGGAGGCGCAGAGGAGAGGCAGCGGCTAGGGCTAGGAGTCCGACTCCTTGAGGAGTCGGCAACAAATATTATGTTTATTGCTTGCCTTTGATGTTCGATTACAACTCATATATATAATGGAAATATGATAATTGGGCTAAGCCTCTAACTAAGTCTGCCCATTGGGCCTCCTCCGGTTATATGCTAAACCGGTCATAACAAGTAGATAGCAGCCTTTGATATACATATGTTTAAGGTTAGCAATCGACTCCTCCAATCCTCTAAGTCATAGTCCAACTCTTCTCCACATTCTTCTCCACATTAGCGCATGACAAGATAAATTCATCTGTCCTCACATATTTGTTGACCTTGGAATGAAGCAATCCACATTTGGATTTAATTGTGAATCCCGGCTCTAATTTGGTTACCAAGTCGACATGATAATAAAGTTTTTAAATCTTCTTTATACTTCTATAAAACATTGAAATCTATACGTATGCTTAGCAAATAGAGAATCTACATATACTACTTTTTATGGGCTATTCATGTCACTTTGATGGCCGCACATTCTGTATCTATACCTAATCTATGTCTATACCTAATAATAAAGGACGGATTGTTTTTTCCGGTTCAACATTTTTTTGAACCAGTTTACCCTCCCACTAAATCACATATTACAGTGAATGCCATCCGCAAGTAAAAACGGTTCCAAGGACCGGTATATATGGTGGTTTTTGTCAGCCCTGATTTTCATCCGTAGTCATCCATCGGTAATATATATATCAGGTACGATCAGGCAGACACAGCACCTCGAAAAATTGAGTGTTCGGTTTGGTTCTCGAAAACTCTTTTCTACCGTAGCCGCTATGTGCCGGCGCTCTATCCACCACACGACCCTCCTCGAGGGATATGAGATTGGTGCTACCATTTTCTTCCTCCGTTCGCTCTGTCAATCCCCCGCACTCTCCGTGGACCCCACGGCCCTAGGAATATTGGCCCACCCGACGCGTGACTCTCTCTCGAATGCAGCGATTTTTCCCCTTCCAGAAATATCTCGTCAGATCTTGAGCGGGGCGGCTAGAGCGCGGCTCGCGGGCGGTGTAGCGGCTACCACAGGGCCGCGGCGAGCTCGTGGGCTCTGCGGCAGATGGCGGAGGCGCGGCTGTAGTACGGGTGCTGAGGCGGCGGCCATCTTGGAGGACCTCACGGGCGCGTCCCCACCTCACGGCCGGAGCCCGTGGTGGCGTCCATGCCAGCAAGCTCCGCGGCCCCTCGTCCTCGTGACTTTGCGGGCGCAGCGACCTCACGGACGGTGTGGCAGCGACCTCGCGGGCTCGGCGTCAGCGACCTCGCGGGCACACCGACCTCGCCGGTGCGGCGAGCTCTCGACCTGCAGTACACGGGACGAGACGGCGGCTGGCTTGGAGGACCTCGCGGCGGCTACTTCGAGGTCCCGACGCAGCAGAAGCCGGACCACGGGCGGCGTGGCAGAGGCAGATTCCGGACGACGTGGTGCCAGACTGAGGGAGGCATCCACGACGGGCTATAGAGAGAGAGACAGAGGTGTAGGACGGCCGCGAGGCCGATCGATTTCGACAACGGGGTAGATGGATTTCTCCATCTACGTCGCTCACCTCTCTAGATCTTTCGTCCAGGAAGCTCCTTTGCAAACTAATCCTGACATTTTTCCTGTCCGTGTAAGGTTCGTGTTGTTGCAGGTCCGTGTAAGGTTGTCCGTGTAAGATAATTCTAGCATTTTGGTTTTCTACCGATTTTCTTTGAAATTGTTGTGATTTGTGATTGTTCCATGGGAAATTCGACACCATAATGAAGTAAACTGAAACTTGTGAATTATTATTGTATTTGGCGTATTTTTTGTGAAGCCTAGCCTATTTGACTTTTTCTGGATTTTTGATGAATCAAAAGTGAAACAGAATGAAATCGATGTAAAAACACTTATATAAATAAACTGAGCTTGTGTACTTGCAAAACCGTTTGGTGAAACTTGTATAATCAGGTTCCAATTGTGTTTCTCTTCCCAATTCAAGCTAGTTGTATATGCTCTCAAGTGAAATCATGTGGAATTAAATTGAAACAGACATGAACATAATGAAATTAGTGAAATAATTTAGCATTTCTTAACAACTGAAATCATAAATGTTATCTTTTAATCATCTAAAACCACCTAGAAAGTTCTTACCAATATTTCGAAACCAAATCGAACCTTTTTCAAAACCATTCAAACCATATTGAACCATGCTAAAACCTATTCTAACAAAACAAAACCTCACAAGCATTTTTGAAACAATGGAAACCGCAAACAAATGAAACCAGAGACTCATGTTTTATTAAATTGAAACCATACAAACATGCTTGAAACCATTGAAACCATCAAAATATTTTTGAATTAACTGAAACCGCCACCATTTTTTTGAAACAATTGAAACGACAAAGAACATATTATAATAAATTGAAACCACGTCGCAACACTTCTCAATTTTTTAAACCGAATTGAACCTTATTGAAAACACTATAACCATATCGTACCATGTTGAAACATATATGAACCAATCGAAACCTCACAAGCATGTTTCAAAACATTTGAAACCGCACACAAATGAAATCACAAAACCATGTTTCAATAAATTGAAACCACAAAAGCATGTTTGAAATAATTGAAACCACAAAAACATGATAGGGACAATCGAAACCTCACAAGCACGTTTCAAAACAATTAAAACCATGCATAGATGAAACCATAGAACCATGTTTTAATAATTTGAAACAAACAAAAGCATGTTTGAAATAATTGAAACCACGAAAACATGTATGAAGCTACTGAAACCACAACCCAAGAATAAATGAAACAACAAACTCACGTTCCATTAGATTGAAACCACAAAACCCTGTTTCAGAAATAACAATAACATGACTGAAACAATTGAAACCACCACCGAACAACAAATAAAACGACATAACCACGTTTCAACAGATTGAAACGACACAAGCATGTTTGAAATAATTCAAATCACTAAAAGATGTTTCAAACAATCTAGAGCATACCTGCACGTTTCGAACAATTAGAACCACAAAAAATGTTTCAAACAAAGTGAAACCTCATAAACATGTTTCAGAACAATTGAGACAACCACCAGAGAACAAATGAAACCACGAAACCATGTTTTAATAAATTGAACCTGCACAGGCACCTTTTAAACAATTGGAAACACAAGAAGGTATTTGAAACAACTGAAACCACCACATAAACTTTTGTGAATATTCTTGGAACCCCAAGGAACCTTTTTGAAAACAATTGAAACCACATATGTTATCTTTTAATCATATGAAACCACTGGCCAAGTTCTTACCAATATTTTGAAACCAAATCGAACCTTTTTCGAAACCATATCGGACTATGCTGAACCTATTCTAACAAAGAGAAACCTCATAAGCATTTTTCGAAACAATAGAAACAATAAACAAATGAAACCACACACCCATGTTTTAATAAATTTAAACCACACAAGCATGTTTGAAACTATTGTAACCACCAAAACATTTTTTACTTAATTGAAACCACCACCACCTTTTTAAAACCTTTGAAACCATATTGAACCATGTGAAACCTATTCGAACCAATCAAAACCCACAACCATACTCCGAATCAATTAGAACCACACAGGAATGGAACCATAAAACCATGTTTCAATAAATTGAACCCACACGAGCACGTTTCAAATATTTGAAACCACCACCCAAGAGTTTATGAACATTTGAAACCACAACCAAAAAACAATTTAAACCACAAAAATATGTTTCAAACTACTGAAATCATATCGACCCATGCTGAAACCTTGTCAAACAAAGCGAAACCCCGCAAGCATGTTTCAAAAGAATTGAAACCACTAAACCATGTTTCAATAAATTGAAACCACGAAAGCATGATTAAAACATTTAAAACTATTAAATCACGTTTGAAACTATTGAAACCACCACCCAAGAACAAATGCAAACAGTAAACCATGTTTCATTAAATTGAAACCATGCAAGCATGTTCGAAACGATTAAACCCACAAGAAAAATGTTTGAAACAATTGAGAACACCACCCATGTTTCAAATGCAACCACAAAACCATGTATCTTTAAAGCGAAACCTCACAATCATGGTTTAAAACAATTGAAACCATAAACAAATGAACCAGAAAACCATGTTTCTTCAAAGCGAAACCTCACAATCATGTTTTAAAACAATTGAAACCATAAACAAATGAAACACAAAACCATGTTTCAACAAATTGAAACCACACAACCATGTTTGAAACAATTGAAACCACACAAAAATGTTTCAATAAATTGAAAACACACAAGCATGTCTCAGACAGTTCAAATCACAAAAACATGTTTAAAACAAATGAAACAACCACCCATAGACAAATGAAACGACAAACCCATGTTTCACTAAAGCGAAACCACACGCAAACATGTTTAAAACAATTGAAATCACAAAAAGATGTTTGAAACAATCGAAACCACCACACAAGATTTTATAAACATTTATGGCACCCAAGAAACCTTCTTAAAACAATTAAAACCACAAATAACATCTTTCGTAATTTGAAACCACCTCACAACTATTTATCAAATTTTTAAACCTTAATTAAACCTTATTGAAAACATTCTAACCATACAGAACCATGTTGAAACATATTTGAACCAATCGAAACCTCACAAGCATTTTTTAGAATAATTGAAACCACACACAACTGAAACCACAAAACCATGTTTCAATAAATTGATACCACAAAAACATGTTTGAAATAATTGAAACCACAAAAACATGTTTGAAAATTGAAACCACCACCCAAGAACAAATGCAACCACAAACCATGTTTCTTTGAATTGAAACCACAAAAACATTTTTGAAAACATATTTCATTGAATTGAAACCACAAAACCATGTTTCATTGAATTGAAACCACACAAACATTTTTGAAACCATATGGAACCAAAAACTAAAACCACACACAAATGAAACCACAAAACTATGTTCAATAAATTGAAAGCACACAAGCATGTTACAAACAATTGAAAAAAAAAACATGTTCGAAGCAATTGGAATGATGTCACAAGAACAAATGCAACCACAAAACCATGTTTCATTAACTTGAAACCACATAGGCATGTTTGAAACAATTGAAACAAAAAAAACATGTTCGGAACAATTGGAATGACCACACAAGAACAAATGCAACCACATAACCATGTTTCATTAAACTGAAACCACATAGGCATGTTTGAAACAGTTGAAACCACAAAAATATGTTTGAAACAATCAAAACCACTAAAACCATTATGGAACCATGATGGAACCTATTCGAACAAATTGAAACCTCACAAGCATGTCTCAAAATAATTGAAACCACAAACAAACGAAACCAAAAAACCTTTTTCGAATAAATTGAAACCGCACAAGCATTTCTCAAACAATTAAAACCGAAAAACATGTTTGAAACAATTGAAACCACAAAAGATGTTTGAAACAATTGAAACCACCACAAAAGATTCAAACCACTGAAAGCATATCGAACCATACTGAAACCGTTTCAAACAAAGCGAGACCCTACAAGCATGTTTCAAAACAATTGAAACTACACACAACTGAAACCACTAAACCATGTTTTAATAAATTTAAACCACATGAGCATATTTAAAATATTTGAAACCACTAAAACATGTTTAAAACAATTTAAACCACCACCCAAGAACAAATGCAACCACAAAACCATGTTTCATCAAATTGAAACCACACAACCATGTTCAAAAAAATTGAAACCACAAAAAAATCTTTGAAACAATTGAGACGACCACCCATGTTTGAAATGCAACCACAAAATCATGTTTCTTTAAAGCGATACCTCACAAGAATGTTTCAAAATAATTGAAACCGCAAACAAAAGAAACCACCAAACCATATTTCAATTAATTGAACCCAAGAACCAATTGAAGCCACAAAACCATGTTTCAATAAATTGAAACCACACAAGCATGTTACAAACAATTTAAACCAAAAAACATGTTCGAAACAATTGGAATGACCACACAAGAACAAATGCAACCATAAAACCATGTTTCATTAAATAGAAACCACATAGGCATGTTTGAAACAATTGAAACCACAAAAGGATGTTTGAAACAATCTAAACCACTGAGATCATATTGAACCATGTTGAAACCTATTCGAACAAAGCGAAACCTCACAAGAATGTTGCAAAACAATTGAAACCACAAAACCATTTTCAATAAATTGAACCCACACAAGTATTTCTCAAACAATTGAAACCAGAAAAACATGTTTGAAACAATTGAAACCATAAGAAGATGTTTGAAACAATCAAAAACACCGCAAAATATTTATGAACATTTTGGCAAACCAAGGAACATGTTTGACACAATTTGAAACCACAATTGTTATCGTTTAATCAATTGAAACCACGTGACAACTTTTTATCAATATTTTGAAACTGAATTGGTCCTTTTTTGAAACCTCTAAAACTATATTGAACCATCTTGAAACCTATTCGAACCAATCGAAACCCCACAACCATGTTTCGAATCAATTGAAACCACACACGAATGGAACCAAAAAACCATGTTTCAATAAATTGAACCCACACAAGCACGTTTCAAACAATTGAAACCACTACCCAAGATTTTATAAACATTTGAAACCACAACCACAAACAATTGGAATCACAAAAACATGTTTGAAACCACTGAAATCATATCGAACCATGCTGAAACCTTTTCAAACAACACGAAACCCCACAAGCAAGTATCAAAACAATTGAAACCACACACAAATGAAACCACTAAACCATGTTTCAATAAACTAAAACCACGAAAGCATGTTTAAAACAATTGAAACCACAAAAACATGTTTATAACAATTGAAATCACCAACCAAGAACATATGAAACCACATAACCATGTTTCATTAAAGTGAAACCACACAAAAACATCTTCTAATAATTTGAAATTACCTCGCAACTTTTTATCAATTTTTTAAACCGAATTGACCCTTACTAAAAACACTGTAACCATATCGAACCATGCTGAAACTTATTTGAACCAATCAAAATCTCACAAGCACATTTCAAAACAATTGAAACCACACACAAATGAAACCACAAAAGCATGTTTCAAATAATCGAAATCACAAAAAATGTATGAAGCAATTGAAACACACCACCCAAGAACAAATAAAACAACAGAAACACGTTTCATCACACTGAAACCACGAAACCCTTCTCTAAAATAATTGAAACAATAGTAAAATGGTTGAAATAATTGAAACCACCACCCACAAAACCATGTTTCAGTACATTGAAGCCATATAAACATGTTTGAAACAATCCAAACCACAAAAAGATGTTTCAAATAACATAAAGCAAGCCAGAATGTTTTGATCAATTCAAACCATAAAAGATGTTTCAAACAGAGCGAAACCTCACAAGCATGTTTCAGAACAATTAAAACCACCACCTAAGAACAAATGAAACCACGGAACCATGTATCAATAAATTACACCCGCACAAACATGTCTTAAACAATTGAAACCACAAGAAGTTGTTTGTAACAACTTGGACCACCACACAAGGTTTTATGAAATTCTTGGGACCCTAAGGAACCTTTAAAAACATTTGAATCCACAAATGTTATCTTTTAACCAT
The DNA here is from genome assembly GCA_910589775.1 of Avena eriantha. Lineage (NCBI taxonomy): Eukaryota > Viridiplantae > Streptophyta > Magnoliopsida > Poales > Poaceae > Avena > Avena eriantha. The sequence goes on along the minus strand of OU342742.1, from coordinate 284,570,959 downwards.
TTAAAACAACCGGCCAAGTTCTTACCAATATTTTGAAACCAAATTGAACCTTTTCCAAAAACATTCAAACCATATTGACCTATGTTGAAACCTATTCTAAGAAAGCAAAACCTCACAAGCATTTCTCAAAACAATTGAAACAACAAACAAATGAAACCATGGACCCATGTTTCATTAAATTGAAACAACACAAATATCTTTTAATCAACTGAAACTCCCAATCTTGTTTCACAATTTCTAGTCACATCTCCCAATCTCTAATAATCTTGTTTCACAATTTTCTACATGCAATTTGGTTTCAAAAATTCGTAATTGTTCTTCAATATTGTAACGCATGTTTATTGAAACTCCCAATCTCGTTTCACATTTTTCGACGACGTTTCACGATCTTCAATTTTGTTTCACAATTTTCAATATTCAATTTTGTTTCATAACTTCGTACTAGTTTCTCAAAACTGTTTTGCATGTTTCACTCTAGCATCACATATCTTTCCAATCTTGTTAAAAAATTATAATTAGGTTAAATTTTTGAAAGTGCATTTAAATGATTGAAACATGGGTTAGTATGTGGAGGAGCCGATAAGAAATAACATAAACTTATGTTAGATTTTATTGAAACTCTCAATCTTGTTTCATAATTTTTAGTATTCAATTTTATTTCACAATTCCATACTAGTTTTTTAGTACACAATTTAGACAATTTCTAACCATGGCTACATTTTAGGGCAGTAGATTTTGGAAATGCCATGGTAGTTTTTCAGATTTCTTGAAGAAAAGCGAATCTCACTTTACTAGGCGTCGAGCCTAATTTTGCAGCACTAGTGCTCCAGTGGCTTCCCTATAATAGGGCACCAAACAGGGATCCGACGACCGTGAGTGGCTGAACGGATGACGGTCACCGCAGGCCGAGGTAAAAAATTTGGTACGAGCGGAATTTTAATCAAATTGCATCTAACACCTCACCAAATAATTCAACATAAACATTTCAGTCAAATTTCATCTTACATCACACCAAATAATTCAACATAAACAACTTTTTAGTAAAATCTTAGCGAATCTCAGTCAAATCTAAGACAATCTTCTGTCAAATTCCTACCCCTCTCGTGCACAACGGCCGACGGCCCTACCCCCGCCCCTCCCCTGCACCACGGCCAGCAGCGCACCTCCCTTGCACCATGGCCATGCATGCCCTCGACCACCATAGTGACACGTTGGGTCACGCTCAGCGATGGTTTAAATTAATACTAATTTCATAGATTAGTACTAATATCATGTTAGTTTAAATTAATACTAGTTTAATAGATTAGTATTAATGTCACCCCGGTTTAAATTAATACTAGTTTCATACTCCCTCCGTTCGCAAATTAGTATTATGGCAAAGTCAAACTTTATAAAATTTGGCCAACCTTATAGATAAATATATCAACAAATATTATATAAAATTGTCAACGTAACTAAAATTGAAAATAAATCTAGTGATATCAATTTAGTGTCATAAATAATGCTAGCGTTTTCCTAAAAAGTTAGACAAATTTTACTAAATTTAACTTAGAACGAAGCTAGAAGTATATTTATTTGCAGACAAAGGAAATAAATTAGTACTGTAATAGCAATTTGGTTTCGTAAAGTAGTACGTAGTACTTCTATTTTTCCAATAGCTCAGACAGTATGACCATGTCAAAGCGCGCAGCCAGCCTCAGTAAAAAGAAGTGATGGCAGTGAAAAGTAGTGCATGTGGGTGGGGCCAGCAAAAAAGAGACGGAAAGCAGCGACGGCAAGTTTACTGAGAAAAGTAGGCGGAAATCCCAAAAAGATAGCTGAATGGTGGATGATACACCGGCATATACCGGCGCCGGTAGAATCGCTGCACTCCTCCGTACCAAATTTTTGGGAAGGTGCATCAGACAGAGGAAATCTGATATTTACGATAGGACCACTAGTGGACACGAGGCCTTTGGTTGAGCCTGCAAATGGGCTTTAACACCGGTTCTTCTATGAACCGGTGTTAAAGGGGGGCCTGTACCAGCGTGGCCCGTGCAGCAAAACGGAGCCCCCCCTTTAACACCGGTTCGTGGCCCTTGCACCAGTGGCCCGCGCAGCCCCCCATTTAACACCGGTTCGTGGCTTGAACCGGTGTTAAAGGGGGGGGCTATATAAGACACCACAGCCTACACCCCACTCTTCCATTTTTTCACTATCTCATTTTGGAGCCTAGCAAGAGGGTGTGAAGTGTGCTAGTTTGTGTTTTTTTCGTATGCACAAGAGGTGTTCGGTGAAATGCCCGAGAGCTCAAAATAAGTTTTCTCGTTGCTCTTTCCTTCTCGGTCGAGGTCGGCAACTATCCTTTCATGTGTCATTGATGTACTATATATATAAATGGTCATCTCCCTATTATTTTTTGATATATACTATATATTAATGCAGATGAACCGGCAATGGATGTACGGTGACCGCCGCACTTCCGAGTACATTACGGGCCTCCAAAATTTCATCGTTGTGGCTAATGCAAACCGTGGTCACAATGGTTTTATGTGTTGTCCGTGTGTTCACTGCCAGAACAAGAAAGACTACTCAAATATCAGAACCATTCACGCCCACCTGCTTCGATCCGGTTTCATGCCCAGCTATAATTGTTGGACCAAGCACGGAGAAAAAAGGGTTGTGATGGAAGACAACGAAGAAGAAGAGGATGATGACAACTATCATAATATGTATCCTGAATATGATGATACTGCAACGGGGGTAGATAATGAAGATCAAGAGGCAGCAGATGGGCCCGCTGATGACGATCTTGGTCGGGCCATTACTGATGCAAAGGAAGAACGTGAAACTGAAAAGGAGAAGGAGAAGCTGGAGCAGATGTTAAAGGATCACAAAACATTGTTGTACCCAACTTGCGAAGATGGCCACAAAAAGCTAGGTACCACACTGGATTTGCTGCAATGGAAGGCAAAGAACGGTGTGACTAACAGCGCATTTTCAAAGTTGTTGGTAAAAATGAAGAATCTTCTTCCAAGAAATAATGAGTTGCCCGACAGTACATACCAAGCAAAGAAGGTTGTCTGCCCTCTAGGATTAGACGTGCAGAAGATACATGCCTGCATTAATGACTGCATCCTCTACCGCGGTGAGAAGTACGAGAATTTGGATGCATGCACGGTATGCACTGCACTGCGGTATAAGATCAGACGAGACGATCCTGGCGATGTTGAGGGCGAGGCCCCTAGGAAGAAGGTTCCTGCCAAGGTTATGTGGTATGCTCCTATAATACCACGGTTAAAACGTCTCTTCAGAAATAAAGAGCATGCCAAGTTGTTGCGATGGCACATGGAAGACCGTAAGAAAGACGCGATGTTGAGACACCCCGCTGATGGGTCACAGTGGAGAAAAGTCGAGCGAGAGTACCCGGACTTCGCACGTGACGCAAGGAACTTAAGGTTTGGTATAAGTACAGATGGCATGAATCCTTTTGGTGAGCAGAGCTGCAGTCACAGCACCTGGCCTGTGACTCTATGTATCTATAACCTTCCTCCTTGGTTGTGTATGAAGAGGAAGTTCATTATGATGCCAGTGCTCATCCAAGGCCCGAGGCAACCCGACAACGACATTGCTGTGTACCTAAGGCCATTAGTTGAAGAACTTTTATAGCTGTGGGCCAAACTAGGTGTTCGTATGTGGGATGAGCACAAAGGGGAGCCATTTGACCTACGAGCATTGCTTTTCGTAACCATCAATGATTGGCCTGCTCTTAGTAACATTTCAGGGCAGACAAACAAGGGATACAATGCATGCACACACTGTTTAGATGACACTAAAAGTGTATATTTGGATAAATGTAAGAAGGTTGTGTACCTAGGGTATCGTCGATTTCTTCCGAACCTACATCCAGTAAGAAAGAAAGGCAAGCATTTCAAACGTCTGGCAGAATCCCGGAGGAAGCCTGTCCTCCGTACCGGTGAGGAGGTATTTGGTATGGTCAAGGACCTAGAAGTAATATTTGGAAAAGGTCCTGGCAGTCTATCTGTTCCGAATGACGATGCCGAACACGCGCCCATGTGGAAGAAGCAATCTATATTTTGGGACCTACCCTATTGGAAAGTCTTAGAGGTCCGCTCTTCAATCGACGTGATGCACGTGACGAAGAATGTTTGCGTGAACCTGCTAGGCTTCCTAGGAGTGTATGGGAAGACAAAAGATACACCGGAAGCACGGCAGGACCAGCAACGTCTGAAAGACCCTGAAGAGCCTATGCATCCTGAGAACGAGAAGGGTAAACGATGCCACTTAACTCCTGCCAGCTACGCTCTTACCAAAGCAGAGAAGGAAATATTTTTTGAATGCCTGAGCAGTATCAAGGTCCCGTCTGGCTTCTCGTCGAATATAAAGGGAATAATAAATATGGCAGAGAAAAAATTCCAAAACCTGAAGTCTCATGACTGCCACGTGATTATGACACAATTGCTTCCGATTGCATTGAGGGGGCTTCTACCTGAAAATGTTCGAGTACCCATTGTGAAGCTATGTGCATTCCTTAATGCAATATCTCAGAAGGTAATCGATCCCGAAAGTCTACTAGGGTTACAGACAGATGTGGCCCAATGTCTTTTCAGCTTTGAGTTGGTATTCCCACCATCCTTCTTCAATATTATGACGCATCTCCTGGTTCACCTAGTAGAAGAGATTGCCATTCTCGGTCCTGTATTTCTACACAATATGTTCCCCTTTGAGAGGTACATGGCAGTCTTAAAGAAATATGTTCATAACCGTGCTAGGCCAGAAGGAACCATCTCCAAGGGCTATGTAACAGAGGAGGTCATTGAGTTCTGTGTTGATTTTATTCCTGACCTTAAGGCGATTGGTGTTCCAGAATCACGACAGGAGGGGAGACTGCGTGGAAAAGGCACCCTAGGATGTAAAGCAATGATATGTAGGGACGGGCATTCTCTCAATCAAGCACACTACATGGTTTTACAAAGATCTATCTTGGTTGCCCCGTATATCAATGAACACAAGAATTTAATACGCCTCAAACACCCGGGACAGTCTGATGAATGGATTATAAGTGAACACATGGCGAGTTTGGGCGGTTGGCTGCAAAGACTTCTCAAGAATAACACCACTGTTGCGGATCAGCTGTACTTGTTGGCCAGGACACCATCTTCGACTGTATGTACTTTCCAAGGGTACGAGATAAATGGGAATACATTTTACACGATAGGCCAAGATAAAAAGAGCACCAACCAAAATAGTGGTGTCCGCTTCGATGCAGCAGAAGACAATGGGCAAAAGACCACGTATTATGGGTTCATAGAGGAGATATGGGAACTTGACTATGGACCTAATTTTAAGGTCCCCTTTTTTCGATGCAAATGGGTCAAGCTAACAGGAGGGGGGTTGAGGTAGACAAGAAGTACGGAATGACAACGGTGGATCTCAACAATCTTATGAAGGTAGACAAGAACTTAGACGAACCATTCGTCTTAGCCAATGATGTGGCTCAGGTTTTCTATGTGAAGGACATGTCTACCAAACCAAAAAGAAAAGAAAAAATAAGCAAACAGATACATCACACGACGAGCCAAAGCGTCACATAGTTCTTTTAGGGAAAAGGAACATCATGGGACTGGAGGACAAGACAGACATGTCAGAAGATTATAATAAGTTTGATGAAATTCCGCCCTTCGGAGTGAAGACTGACCCAACCATCCTGTTAAACGGCGTTGATACTCCATGGTTACGGCCGACGCGATCATAAGATTGACTAGATGTATTAATTGAGCCATTTTTGGCACACATATGTATCTCAACATGGAAATCAATGTCATATTTCTTCTGTTAACAGTATATGTATTAAATGAGCCATTTTTCTTCCTTCTATTTCTTCCCTCCATTTTTCTTCTCGCCATTTTTTCTAGCCATTTTTCTTCCCGCCATTTTTTCCCGCCAGTTCTTCCCGCCAGTTCTTCCCTCTAGTTCTTCCCGCTAGTTCTTCACTATATATATATGTAGGGTTGGCCTGCATTGTCATTGCACATCTCTAGACTCATATCTGCAACCTCATCACTCTTTCCCATGGCTTCCACCGTAGCACTAACCCCCAGGGAGGCGGAGGCGCTTTGCGCCTCGAACTACCCCTGCCCGCCGGGCTACTATGTCCCTGTCGGCTGGATGCTGAGCACCGGAGGCGTGCCGGTTCCTCCTATCCCTCTACGTGTGGCGCGCCGGATGGCCATCACGAACCACTACTACTTCGAGCTCACGCCGGAGCAGCGGAAGAATCCCAGATGGCATCCCGACTATTTCCCTACTTGGGAAGCCTTCTTCGTGGATCGGCGTGAGAGGGCGCTCTCTAGGCACGAGGAGGACGGCCCACCTCCTCCGAACTTCAACGAGGCCGGCCGTCGGCTATGGTGGCGTGGTCGGACTCTCCAGAGCATCATGGCCTATGACACTGCTGCCGACTCTAACCCCCGTCTGCACTACCCTCAAGTCCAGCCCACGCGTACTCAGCCTTCAAGGTTGAATTACGGCGACCCCGACGACGACAGCGACGACGGCGGCGGCGAGTACGACGACTACAGTGGCGAGTATTACAGGTGTAGGCAGGAGCATGACTGAATCACTCCAACATTCCGAAACAAGTTTGGCCGATTGTTGCTTAATCTGGCCATGTATCTTAATTTTCAGTTGTTTTATGTATCTTAATTTTCAGTCGTGCTTTATGTAACTTACTATTAGTTGCATTCTGTATTTTAGTTCCAGTTCTATCTCCTTCACAAAATGATACGATGCTCAGATTCAAGTGTATACAAAAGATGCGGCATTTAAATATCCAATCAATTCAAAAATGATAATACAAAAATAAAATATGATTTGCTCTAATAAAATAGGGTTAGATTCCTTTTTAGATGCTTAATATCTCTTATTTTCAAAGTTTTAGGATTTGACAATTTATTTTTGTTTGAATTGAATAATCAAAATTTATATGTAAGTGTTTTAATCATTTTGGAAGATTTTCCATGGCTACGGTGCAGAAGAAAACCACAACACTAAACCTTTTATTTGAGACATAAATCTATGTAATTAAACCTTTTATTTGAGACAGAAATCTATGTAATGTATTAATCCTTTTATTTGAGCCGCGGTAGGTGATCACATAAAGAGAAGGAACCATCACAAGAGAAGGAACCCACAAACACTAAGGATACATAGCACAACTGAAAAAATGGCAGGAAGACAGAGGTGGGAACCGGTGGAAAGCGTGGGAACAAAGTGGCGCGGGAAACTTTCATCCCGGGTGGGGGCTCAAACCAGGACAAAAGATGGGGGGGCCTTATCTGGGGGAGGCTTATCTGGGAGGGCCTTATCTGGGGGGTGGCTAACCTTTATACCGGCTGGTGGGTGGAACCGGGACTAAAGGTGATTTTTGTGTCATCAAACAAAACTGTCGGTGGGATAAGGACGCGTGGGTAACCTTTAGTACCGGGTGGGGGCTCAAACCGGGACTAAAGCTGTCGGTAGGATAAGGACGTGTGGGTGGACGCACTGCTCGATGAGATAAAGCATGTAGCGCACAACGCCCTGTCGGAGGAAGAAGACAAAGTAGAAGCGGCGTCGTGCCTATAAAAGGAGCATCGATACGCCATGGCAAGCAACTCAACAAGCCAACATGGATGGAGAGTTTCATCCCCATGGATGGAGGAAAGGGTTGGGAAATCTCCCGTGGCGGAACTTCTCGAAGATGCCCTTGGTGCACACGCCCTATGGCATCTTCGGAAGTTCCACCTCGGAAAATATTTTCCTGCTAGCCCATGAAAGACTCTATCTCCGCCTCCCTGGGGTTAGAGGTATGGTGGAAGCCATGGAATAGAGTGGAGAGAGGCGGCAGATATGAGTCTAGATGTGCTATGGCAACGACCAAGCCAACATGGATGGAGAGTTTCATCCCCATGGATGGAGGAAAGGGTTAGAAAATCTCCCGTGGCAGAATTTCTCGAAGATGCCCTTGGTGCACACGCCCTATGGCATCTTCGGAAGTTCCGCCTCGGAAAATATTTTCCTGCTAGCCCGTGAAAGACTCCATCTCCGCCTCCCTGGGGTTAGAGGTATGGCGAAAGCCATGGGATAGAGTGGAGAGAGGCGGCAGATATGAGTCTAGATATGAGTTTTAGGATTTGACAATTTATTTTTGTTTGAATTGAATAATCAAAATTTATATGTAAGTGTTTTAATCAATTTGGAAATTTTCATCTAAAATAAATAAAAAATGTTTTTACATGAATGGATAGATATTATTTTTCTGAAAATTATGATATATTATTCATATTTTTCTGAGTTGAAATGAGTAAGATATGAATTTTCTAAATTCATATCCTATTTTTTGAATTATAAATGCCCCCACCCCTTTAAATAAATGCATGAAATAAATGCCCCCCCTTTAACACTGGTTCCAGCCACGAACCAGTGTTAAAGGGGGGCGCATTTATTTCGTTTCGCGCGCGCACATCCCCCCTTTAACACCGGTTCGTGGCTGGAACCGGTGTTAAAGGGTGAGGGGGGTTATAACGCCCTTCCGCTTCCTTCTTCCCCCCAGCCAGATCGAAACCGTCGTCTCCTCCGGTCTCTCCGCCTTCGACGACCATCTCCGACCATATCCGTCGCGCGCTACATGCTCAAGGTGAGCTTCCGGTTCGAAGGGACCACCTTCTCGTCCTCCTCCCGCTCTGTACCGAGCTCGCGTCGCGCGCCTGCCCTTCGCCGCCATAGACGACCGTTGTCGCTGCTGCTCCGGCGACCAAAAGCCAGTTGCGCCGCTAGTATCTGGTCCGCCTGGACGCGCTCGCCCGAACGTAGCCCCGCGCGTGCCCTCTATCGCTGTCACCGGTGATAACCGACGGTGGCCACTGCGATGACGTCACCGCGGCGGTGGCCGGCGTGGCCCGTGGGCCCGTTGACCGCTGACCACCCCGGTGGCATCCGACGTGGCCTCGGGCCCGTCCGTCTGTTGCAGTGGCTAGACCCAGCCCCGGTGAGAAACAACCTAAAAGGTTTTTAAATGGTTTAATAATTTCAGAAATTGGTTTAAATCTTATAAATTCAATAACTAATTATTTATAAGTTAGAAAAATATGTATAATATATCAAAATATCCATAAAATTGAGATCTGTTTGTTTAAGCTATAATCATGCATTGTTAAGCAACTTAAATGACAATTTTTATTAGAGAACTAAATCAGCCCCTCATAGGTGTTCCGGGGTTCCCCTGTTCTAGGGTTTGTACCCTTCGAACCCTGTTTAAAATGATCAAGCATGCCCTAGGGTTTCATTTAAGATCTATTTAACTTGTCATATCATCATACTTGCTTGATCATTGCATCGATGCCATGTGTTGATTGTTGTTCTCCCTTTCTTTCCGATGTTTGCTTCTTCCCGGTAGAATACGATACCGACTCCGAGATCGAAGACCGAGATCAACATCATCGAAGCTTGAAGAACAATACTTGATCAACTATAATCAAGTCAAGCACAAGGCTTCCGAAGATCTATATCTGGGTATCAACAAATAAGGCAAGCATAGCCTCACACATAAAAGAATCCTATGATTTTGAAAGTATTTCATTCTTGCCATGATGCATACGATTCTACTATGGTATTTTATCGATAGATAGAGTATCCTATCCGTTGCATTATTCCCTATGAGCTTATATTACCCGATCCACTGCTCCTAGCATAACTAGGTTTGGCTTGTGTTCATTGCTCCCCGTGCGCGCGAGCCTTCGCCATCGCAGTCGACGCCCCCCGCCGCGCCCGCACCGTCCGCCACCGCGCGCGCCTGCGTCGGCCGCCACCCCCGTTGCCGCCACTCGGATCCGCCGCGCGCCAACACCGAAGCCTTAGGGTTTGGACCCCTCGGAACTCGTTTAAAATTATCAAGCATCCTTAGGGTTTTAATTTCATTTGTGTATTTTTGTATGAATAATAGGTATATTTGTGTATGAATCCAAGTCCACTTAAATGTTTACTCTCTTACTCTAGATAATTTTATTGTTTTAGAAACTATGGATCCACTTAGTAGAAACCTTGAAGAAGAAGATAAAATGGAGAACATTATCGATGAGGACACCTCACAATATCTGAACTTGGAGAGACATGATGACAGCTCAAGTAGTCATGGAGAAGATGAAGACTCCGGTGAACGCAATTTAGTGATTACAAAGTCCGGCGAGGTATATGCATTGATTAAGCCTCTGCTGACTTCCACCAACAATCTTCTTCTACATGTATTAATTAACGCTTCTTTCTTCTTTTAGCCCTCTGGATCGACCAGCCAGCAACCATCTTCTTCTACGAAAAAGAGCAAGCGAGGCGCGAGCCATCGGTTGAAAGATCGTGCAAAGTTCACGATCGAAGCAGTCCGTGTTGATGGCAGGCCGATGGAGCCCAAGAAGGCCGCAGACAAATTTGTACATCAGGCTGGAGTTCTTGTTAGGGACCAAATCCCAATCATAATTGAATATTGGAATAAGCCAAAGCAGGGCGACGGTACCTTTGTCAATGAAAGATCCAAAGAAACGCTTTGGAATTCGCTGTTGGTAAATTTCACCCTTCCGCCAGAGGAGGATGAAAACAAACCGGTTATAAAGGAAAAGGTCAAAGAGTGGACTCTAAAGAAGATGGCTGAAGCTTTCCGCAACTGGAAGACAAAATTGAACAAATTTGTCAAAGCTCGCGAGACTCCAGATTTCGAAGACGCATATTATGCGAAGATAAGACCTCACTGGCGCAAATTTGTGGCATACAAGAAAGGTGCTATAGCTACAAAGAGGTCAGAAACCAATACGCGAAATGCCCAGAAGAAGGAATATCACCAGAGGACAGGGTCAGGTGGCTACATATCTCAGAGGCCTAAGTGGGAGGAAGCTGAGAAGGCCCTGCACGACAGAGCGATCACACCCCAGACACATGGGTGGGACCTACGTGTAAAGACTTGGTTCTACGGAATCGGGGCAAGGTTGGACCCAGAAACATGATTGTGTATCTTCCCAACCATCCTTGCCAAACCCGTCACTGAACTCATCACGGCATACGAGGAAACAGCCGCCAGGACCTTCCATCCCGACAGAGAGAATGACCAGCTCACACGCGCCATCGGTAAAAAAGAACACCCTGGACATGCACGAGGCACAGGGGGTATGACGTGGAAGGATGGGTTTGCCGAGTGGAGCGACTCTTACAGATGGCACGACAGAAAAGAAAAAGAGCGTACAGAGCGGATGACACAGATAGAACATGCACTTGTGGCACTGCATGCGCAAGTGAATGCACAACAGAGCCATCAAGCTACCTACCCATCTCAGCGGCACGAAGAGCCTACATTGGAATCTGCCGGCAGCCCAGACTCTGCGCGGAAAAGCAGCGTGGCTTCCACGGAGAACGTGCAGCCCACGCTTGAAATGGCGGGTCCTCGATACCCCGTGGATGAGATCACGGAGAGCGAACACGCTGAGCTGCATGTGAGATTAATGGGCTTATCCATTAAGGTGGCTGTCGGCTATGCCTTACCTCCTGTAGCTGGTGGAACTTACCACTGCCGACCGATTCCAGATGGCTATGCTATTGTCGGGGTGGATGAGGTTGTGAAGGAATACAAGGAAGCACAGCTTGACCATGCTACAGGTGAAGGGGAAACTCAAGTCAAATTTGCAGTGAAAACAACCATTCTTTGGAAGAAGGAACACATCGTGCTTCCAAATTGGAGGCCACTGGCACCCCCGCCGTCTCCGCAGCATCAGCAGTCTGAGCCGCTTCAGCCATCTCCTGCGCGGCAGCCATCTCCGGCGCTTCAGCCATCTCCTGCGCGGCAGCCATCTCCGGCGTGCCAGCCATCTCCGGCGCGCCAGCCATCTCCTGCCCATCAGCCATGTCCGGCACTTCAGCCATCTCCTCAGCGTAAGCGGAAGAGCATTGCCACGAAGAGCATCACTAGCACTGCCACAAAGAAATCCACAGGAAACCGTACGCCAAAGAGTTCAAAAAACTACGTCCCGCAGCCTTCCGCCAAGCCATTGCCGGTTTTACCGTGGAATCGCAGCGAAGAGGAGACCAATAGGATCTCGGAAGAAGAGGTCAAGAAATTCTTTGCACCTAGACGGGCCGAGACAAAGGAGAAAATAGATCCGGCGGTGGTGGAGAAGTTTTACAAAAATCTTTTGAAACCTGAAACCCCACTTGTGCCGGACTACGAGCGCCAGATTTTGAAGGCGGATGCAAGGCTTCGTAGGGAGACTGAAAGTAGCAGTCGTGCGGCACCCCAGAAAACAGTTCCCATGCTCGGAGAGCAGGAAAACCAATCATGCGCCCCGCTCCAAGTGTTCGACACACGGGACGCTCCTCCCGTAAATGATTATGAGGCAGAGCTACAAAGAAAGGCCAATGAGATGGGGATGACTTACATTGCATACTTGAACATCATGGGAGACAACTTGCACAAATGCGATGCCAACCCCATACAGCCATGGAACTATGGGAAGAATCTCGTCAAGAAAGAGGAGCTCAAGAATCTACCAACAAAGATGCGAAGATTGCACAAGTGGTACCTTGATTTCTGCAAGACGACAAAGGAAGAATGGATCACGGCGCATATAAGAGATGAGATTTTCTTGTGCGGAGACGACGAGATCGACTTCAACATTGATGACTTGCATTTTCTATTCAATCAGAAGGAACTCGACAAAGCTGCCATCAACCATTATTGTGTGTAAGTACTATTTCTGTATTTTCTATCTCATCTCATTCACTTCATTAATTGCATGTATATATATATGCTCACCATATATGTATATACTATTATGCAGGAAAAAGGTTATGGAATGCATGAAAGGAGGACCTTTTGACATTGGGTTCGTTGACCCAAATAGAGTTCATGAAGAAGTGGTAAGAACCAAACCCGGGCAAACAGAAGATTTATGCTAAGGTCTTTACTGAGACAACAAACCAAAAGGGAAATACTATTGCCTTACAACTTCTCATGAGTACTATTACCCTCTCTTGTACACATTATGTTTCGGCTTACTCGATGTTAAGTGTAACTGATGATGAGTTATGCGTGCGTAGGTTCCACTTTATTCTGCTAGTCATTCAACATGACTCAGGAATAGTCCTTGTCATGGACTCGTTACGAAAAGAAAAAGAGCTATGGGCAGACTTTAGAGAGATGCTCCAAAGGTAATTTCAATCATATTATCGCACTAGATCGGCAACTTTCGTGACAACAAGTAATTAATTACTCCTTTATCCATTTTCTTTGCCGAACAGGGTTTGGAAAAGGTTCACGGGCAGGGCCGTGGGTGAATGGTCAGAAGAACTAAAATTTGTAGACCAAAATGTAAGTAATACTAGCTAGCTAGGTCTGAGTATCTCTTTGATTATGCTTCCAATTCCATTATATCATGCTTTATTGATTATTATTTTGATTGAACTCTCTATTCCCATAAAGTGCGTGCATCAGGGACACGACACTATGTTTGCGAGTTCATTCGCAACACGATATGTGCGACGGGCCAAGCCGCACTAGAACAACTTAGAGTAAGTAAACAAAGTACACAACATTATCTTATTACCATCAATTGTGTTGAGTTTTATTCTTATATATATATTGACCCCATTCTTCATATATATTCAGATCGAACGGATGCGGGACCAACTCGTACCATTTGACCGCATACGAGCCATTCAAGAGGAATTGGCGGGGTTCATACTTGATGAGGTCGTCACGCCTAGCGGAGAACTCTTTAGATATCCACCAAAATGAACGTTGTATATATGCTTGAACGTTTTTGTCTTGTACTTGATGCTTCAACGTTTCCGGAGAATACCACATAATGACGATGTTGTGTATAATACTAGTTGCTTAATTATTCATGTACTCGTATGTACCGATGACGATGTATGTGTATACCGCTCCCGATTAATTTCCCCTCCCCCCCTCCCCGTCCCCGCCGCGCCGCAGAAATACGCCCAGAACGGGGCAGGGGCAGAACTCTGCCGCGGCAGAGATTTATGCCGTTTTCCTGCCGCGGCAGAGATTTATCTCTTTTTCCTGCCGCGGCATAGAACCTTTAACACCGGTTCGTGTTACGAACCGGTGTTAAAGGGGGGCCCTGAGCCCTGCGGAAGCCCCACGTGCTCCACCCTTTAACATCGGTTCGTATAAGAACCGGTGTTAAAGGGGGGGCCCCTCTAACACCGAACCCTCAACAACGGTTCTACAACCGCTGTTAGAGGGCCCCCCAAACCGGTGTTAGAGGGGGGGTGTGCACTAGTGGACATATCACTTTAGTCTGGTATGGATATTGAGAACATGGGTGAATTTCGCTCTAATGGGGAAGGTTTGGTTCAAGGTGACTTTATTTTCAGAGGCGATTACAACTTTCTAATGCGTGGGGACCCCTAGATCTTTAGAGGATACCTGCTATTGGTGACCTCAGAGACCCTGCTGAATTCCTTTTCGGTCTGCGTTCAGGTTTATGACCTGCCTTGGGGTAGACAGAAGAAGAATACGGCTGTTCTTATTTGCAATAAGCTAGATAAGTTTATTGAGGCTGATCTGGATGTAGACGAGAACAAACCTTAGAATTTCCTACGTGTCTATGTGGAGATGTTGATGGATCAGAGATTGAAGATGAGCATTACAACGCAGGTTAAAGGATAGGCTGGCTGACACCTTTGTGCTGACATATGAGAATGCCTTTATTTTGTTTTTGGTGTTGTTTCATAGGCGACGATGATACATAATGTGAGAAGAAAAGAATAGGAATCCCTTAACTTCAGTATGATACAAGGTGTTTTCCGATTCGTAAATTTGAACGGCGTCAGGCATATATGCTCCCCCGCAAAACCATCTGAATGTGAGAAAAGAATTACATATTTATGCACACCAAGAGAAGTTGCAAGGTCAAGTCCGGAGTCATGCTTAGCGCCTGCGTAAGAATGGTGGAAATTGCTCAGCCGTGGTCAAGACCAAGTTTCGGCAATGTTCCCTATGTCGCTCGCCCGCGCTCTGGTGAGTGCATAATTCAGGTGCTGGATGGTGGGTTTTTGGGCAGCGCGAATCTTTTATGTCGTTTAACGCTGTCTCGACTTTTTTCTTGGTAATTGTAACTCCGAACAACGGCAAGATGGCGAGTCTCTGTTCCTTGCGTCCTGTCGTTCAGCTCGATTACAATCATGGTCCCTGGCGTCCCGATCATGGTCTCCTCATGGACAGATGAGTGGGAACAAAAGAGTTCAATGCTCGGTTTGTGGTTTTGGAGATCTGCTTATTTTCTAAACCGTTGTGGAAAGAAGAAAAAATGTCTATTGTTTGGTTGAGTTAAGCAAACTAAGTGTGGATAAGTCTTGTTATCCTACGGCTTTCTTATTGATGCATGTAACGAGCCAACATATAAAACACCAAGGTATATCTGCTAGCTGACTTTATTACTCCCTGAAACCGACTACAAGATCCTCATCAGCGTATGCATGAAATTTCGTTAGCCTTAAAATCTGAGTACTCAGACTCTCTGCTACTTCTGCTAGCTATGGTATATCTTGAAACTTTGCCTCAATATCTTCGATTCAAAATCTGATTACTCGACTCTCTGCTGCTTCTGCTAGCTATGGTATGTCTTGAAACTTTGCCTCGACATCTCCGATTTAAAATCAGAGTACTCGACTCTCTACTGCTTCTGCTAGCTATGGTATGTCTTGAAACTTTGCCTCAACATCTCCTATTTAAAATCTGAGTACTTTACTCTCTACTGCTTCTGCTAGCTATGGTATATTTTGAAACTTTGCCTCGACATCTCCGATTGTGGTTCTGCTTATGTAATGCACGTGTGTTGAACTTCTGTACATTGTGTGTTTCTGTTAATACCTGAATATATACAAAATGATTAAATTTTATTTTTTTGAGAAAAAATGATTAAATTTATTATTTACTTATGTACAAAAAGTACATAGTAAGAATACAAATTGGGGTTGTTGACTCAGTGCAAGAATACGGAATGGTATCATATTCATATCTATTAGGGTCATTTGACATTAAATCTAATAGTGAAGTGGAGGTGATTTAGCGGCAGCGGCGGTAGATCAAATGAAAAAAAATATGAAGAAGAAAGGGCGATCTGCGGGAATAATGATGCAGGTTGATCGATTTTGCTAGAAAATTTGGGTCGTACCAATGTTTTTTTAAGATGATTTTTCACGGTACAACAAACAAGGGCATGTTATCATTTGATTCCATATTTTGCCGTAGCAACGTACGGGCTTTGTGCTAGTATAATAATAATAAAGGACGAAGTGTTTCTTGAGGTCCAACCTTTTTTTGTTGACTCTTTTACCCCTAAAGCTACTAACAATAAGCCACTATGCCACCCGTAAGCCACGTGTCTTTTTTTCTAAAAAAACTTTTCCTCGTTGGTCGATCTCGATCGCTGTCGTGGCTGATTTTTCGACCGCACACGACAGGAGATGCTGAAGTTTTTTCTAGCTAGGCCGGTTAGAGGGTCATGGGCTGCTTAAAATGTTTCTGATCGCATGCATTTTTTTGGGTTAAAAAATAGTCTCACCTTGCTACTTTACAACGAGTATAACTAGTTTATATACGCTAAAAATTCTCATGTAGTATCAGCAAGCGGCAACAAGGATGATTCGTATGAAATCAAATGATCAAGTGGGATAAAAAATAAAAATTTCCCATGTGCTGATGATGGACAGAGGATTAAACGGGACTGAGGTAAGGCTATGCTAGGGACGGCACGGCAGAAACAGGCATTTACCCTGCCGACGGAGGCTGCCGTGGGTGGAGGCAGCCAGTGTGAGTTTGTTGGAGGCCAAGGAGGTAGATAACTAGAGGCGGGTCGTCCAAGCAGCGGCCGGTGGCTAAGAGAGAGGAAGCTGCGCAAGGCTATTCGTGACAGGCCGCCGGCGCGACAAGGATGCAAGCGTGCGGCTGATCGATGGGAGACAAAACGAGGCCCGGGGCTAGGTTGGGCCGACTTGCGCCTTGGTGCCCTTGCATCGTCCGGCCTGATCCGGGAACAAGTGAAGTTGGTCATAGTCTCACACTGATCGAAACGTAACTTACATATACATCCGCACACATGCACTACACATACATGAACTACACGACCAATTGCCGTCGGTAGTTGAGGTACATAATTAGTTTTCATCTTAAGGCCTTGAGCATTTATTCCTTCATGAGTGAGTCGAGGGCTACCTCTGGGCATGGCGCAGTGATATTTTTTCCTTCCGAGTTCCTTAGACGGTGAGGCTGTCCTGGGTGCAGACGGCGAGGCCTAGGGACACCCAAGATCGGAACACATAGGCGTGGCGATAGCAGGAGGTCGGGCAGCCTAGGGTGCTGCGACGCGATGGGTCGTGGGCCATATCTAGGCCTGGCGGGCTGTGAGTGACATACCTGGAGCTTGGGGACAACAACAGAAGGAGGTTGGGTGGCCTAAGGGTTTGTGGCGCGGTGGCCAAGACCTAATCAGAACCACATCTGGGCTGGCGGGATGTGGCTGACGCACCCGCCTGGAGCCAAATTTGTTGTTTTTCGAACGATGGGTGATCAAAGTTGGATTGAGACTTCCTGATGGGTGCAAACAAACTCATCACTTTAATTTCCGTTGCAACCCATGGGTATTTATGCTAGTATACTCTTAAGGTGGGTTGGATGCAGATGAAGCAATCAGATCGCACTGCCAAAATAGTTAAATACGTCCCTATACTTGTACGCGTCGTTTTAGTCCTCGTACTCGCAGTTTGCAGAATTTTAGTTGCATACTTGTCAGTGAACTCGATTTAGTCCTAGACCATGTATGTCGTCGAATATGTGCTAACGCGGACGATACGTGGATGTGGGTCTCACTCGCAGAAGACAACAACCGTAGAAATTTGCACTTAGCCCCTTGTGGGTCGCACTTGACGATGGGAAGCATCCTTGTGGGAACTCGGTACTCCTTACAGTTGAGCTGGTACCACGGGAGGTGCTCGCCATGCTTGAACTCCACCCACGAGAGCCACTGGCCAGAGAAGAGATTGGTGTGGAGAACGTGGGGAAGAGCATATAAACTAGGGTTAATGGAACTAGTGATTTTAGAGCACGGGATATTTATAACTAACAACCGGGTTCGTATATCATGCATGGCAGGACATTAACTATCCGTAATGGGGTCACATGGAAGGGGCTAAGTACAAATTTCCAGACATGTCCACATGGCATCCGCGTCAACGTAATTTCGAGGACAAAACATGGTTTAGAACTAAATCAGGTCCAATTAATAAGTACACACATATAATTCTGCACATTGCTGAGTGCGAGGAATAAATTGAGCCATACCCATAAATACAGGGACTACGATGTATTTAACTCCTGCCAAAATTAAGCCTATTTAGGTTATGCCGTGCATCCTGAATTATTCGTTGTAGCGATTAAGAGACAACCTACTGAAGTTACAATGGGGAGTATCATGTAGTAGGATCATGCATATGATATACTAGTACATGATACCATCTTCATAATGCATAGTATCATGTAGTAGTATCATAATATTAGTGTAGTTATGATTTTGTAGAATCTCAATATAAAATTGTATATAAGATTTATTTGAGATTAGTTTTTCTAGTTCTATGTGCTATGATACGGTATCTACCTATGATACCAACACGCTCTCTTTTATCATTAATCGCAGTGACACATAAGCATTTTGCATGCATGTAATACGTGATACCACCAATGATATCTTTATTGGAGCTAGTCTAAGTAGTGAAATTATATTGATCCGTGTCAGAATTTCTAACAAGAGCGAGTCAAATGCTAATTTGTTTGCCTGCACTAATTCTGAAGCTGGTCAACACTCAGTAACTCAAATTTCCATCTGGGTTTATTTCCAACTGGTGTTTCGTTAGGAACAATGCAGTCTAGCTGACGGAGCACGGCTTGTGCCATGAATCAGCGGGAGTGTCCCAATCAGGTTGTTAATTCGGTAGATACGCAGAAACCGCGGAAGATGGACTCCCAACAAAACCAGTTGGCGTGTAGCAGACTAGCAGTAGCAGCCGGCTTGCACCCAATCATTCCTCGTAGTCTGCTATTTATATAAGTGTGCCCTGCGCGTTGGAAGTTGGAACCTTTGGTCGTACCGAAGATTAAGAGGAATTCTTAAAATCAAACAGGTTAGATTTGTTGCTGGTGGGTGAAGATTCAGCTTGTCCTTTAGGATTGTTTGCCAAGCCTGCCAGTCAAAGCAAGTGAAGGAAAATGATTGTCTCAAAAAAGGAAAAAGGAAGAAAGATGGTGCTGAGTTTGTTATGGGTTGTAGGCGTTGGCCGGTGGAGCCTTCCATGGAACGCTGGCAGCGGCAACCCATGTAAGCCCGCCAAAGCAAAATTTAGTTCAAATTAAACAAATTTTATTGAATTTTTTTGAACTACGCTGATAAATATTTCCTACGATGCAGGGTGGATCGGGTACCGCTTTGCAACTCTTGCTGGCGGTGCAGTGACTAAGGTGTCAAGTGGGATCCTATGAATGTCTCATTTCTAATTCTTTTCATATATTTTAGTTTAAATTTTGAGGAAATTTTGAACTAAGTTGGCAAATGAACTAGAAGTAGGATTTTAACGGGATCCCTACAAAACAATTTTTGTAGGGCGCGATTTTTTCCCTCCCGCGAGCCGGCGAGGTGGGCAACAATCATTTCCCCTCCTCGCTTGTTATAAAAGGGAGGGAAGGTATGGGGCCGTGGGTTACTCTCGACCTCCCCTGCAGCCTTTCCCTTCCAACTCCCAGCTTGGTGGCAAAGACGATGGCATCGAGCAACTCCGGTGATGACGATCCTCCTTGTCTAGTGGGGGAAATGGCTCCGGTGTTGTTAGAGAGGATGTAGTGCAGACGTAGGCACCGTGGCCTCCGCATTTCCTCTGCCATTGGCGCAGATCTCCCGCAACTGCACGCTGAGGCCCCGCCCTGCCGCGACCATCGAGGAGGCGGTAGTGGAAGGGGAGGCCCTCTCGGTCGCCGTTCTCCTTCTCCAAGGCGCGGACGCAGCCCCCAGCACCGAGGCCACTACGGATGGCGGGAGCCTGATGGGTACTTTCCTCCCCCGCCGCTCTGTAGCGGGGAAAGTGATGATCAAACGGTGGGCCTTATTTGCTTCGAGTCTATCATCTTTCTTCTGGGGAACTTCAAGTGGTGGTTGTGCTTGCTAGACTTGTTCGCTGAGGAGCTCAGGAAGCACCCCTCGTGCGAGCTCCGGATGCACGAGGCAAGCAGTGACCAGCCCATCTGGGACTTGCAGAGGTGGGTGGATGGCGCCAGCAGCCTGTACCTATGTGAGGGGTGGTAGGACTTCGTGGCCCACTATCAGCTGAAGGTTGGCGATGCCCTGAAGTTTCACTATCACGGCTGGAGCCGCCTGTCGGTGAAGATCTTCGACGAAACCCTCTGCCACTGAAGCTACTACCCACCGCTTCTCTTTGACTCGGATCTCAGCGACACCCGAGGCGGGGCGCCGCGCTGAGTGACTGACGCGGTCACAAGCAAGGTTGAGCAGCGTGCACGGGCTCCTTCCTTGCGCCGTCGACTTTCGGCTCTATCCTTTACGCCCGGAGTCCTCCCGAGCCAATTGCTTCATTGTACGTTTCTCAAATGTAATGCCAATTGGCTATTATCAATGTATTTACCTTTGCCTTTGCGTCATTTTCTCTTTTCCCTGCTGTGTCGTGGTCATGTCTGTCATTGATTAGTCTGTCCCATGCTGCCTTAATGCCACCGCAGGGCCCGTGGGGGCGTTATTCATCGTCTCAGGCACCTTGATCCCGTTCCCTTGGTTCCAACCTTGCGGTTGACTCATTCCTTTCTTGCGGGGTAGCCGCCCCTGGAAGCTGCATGGTCGTTGCTACTCTCATCTGGCGGTGAGCCTTACACCCTCGCCGAGACCTTGCCTTGGCATCTTCTTGCTCATCCATCTGCTACTCATCCTGAAACACGATGAACACACCTTACTGCATCTTACCCATGCCTCAGGTCTGAAACAGGGTGTTGTGTGCTTGATCAGGGCCCATGATGTTGCCAACTCGGGGGCTTGACGTGGGAGGTGTGTCTTTGTGATTTAGTGCTCGTCGGCAATACTTAGAGCACAACGCTCATACCTCAGAGCGTATCATGAGAGTACGACATTTCCTAGCATGGTTGTCTTTGTTACGCACGTCCGGTCTGAGAAAAATCCAAAGGAATGCAAAATCCCGAAAAAGGCTCGGCAAATGAAAACGGGCGGAAAAACGAGAGCAACGGGATTCTCATTCCAAAACGGGGGCAACCCCCAAGTTACAAGAAATTTACACATAGGCAGGCCAGACCAGATATGCTAGTATTCATCGCATTTTCTAGGAGTACTACACTCACTCCTGGGCTTTTAAGGTTTGCCGGGAGCACCACACACACTCATGGGAATTCATTTGCCGGGGAACCTGCACTCACACCCGGGTGTTTAAGGTTTGCTGGGAGCACCACGCATGCTCCAGGAATTTTTAGTTGGTAGGTTGGATGAGAGATGTTTTTATCTTACTCGGAGAGCCACCAATACTAGAATTGTCATCGGAACTAGGTTCTGGAAAGGGTCACAGCCTCTTCCCGGGCGAGCCGGGAGTCGAGGCGAAAGGTTGGTCCGAATCGAAAAAGGGTCAGTGTGGGTCACGGTGAAAGCAGTGGCTTCTAGTTTAAACAATTGTTCAGAGCAGAACACAACATCCCTGATATCACCTTTGATGGTCAAGGTACCAAATGAGGAGGGAAGCTTGAGCGAGTTGTAGGAATGGTGGGAGACCACCATGAACTTTGCCAAGGCAGGGCGCCCTATTATGCCGTTATACGGCAGGGTAACGTACGCAACATCGAAGATGATGTTCTCAGTGCGGTAGTGGTCTTGAGTGCCGAATGTGATTGGTAGTTCAATCTAATCCACAACTGGATAGCTCTCGGGCTTACGCCCAGAAAGACCCCGTAGGGGCTAATTGATCATGCGTGATCTAGAGCTTATCTAGCAGTGTTGCCGAGCAGATGTTGAGGCCAGCCCCTCCATCCACCAGCATCTTCGTAACCTTGATGTTCTTTATTATGGGGGAGACCACCAGGTGTAGCATGCCGTCCCCGGTGAGGCGGTCAAGGTGATCTCCCGCATCAAAGGTAATCGGCACATGAGACCACCTAAGTGTCTGCTGCACCGCCGGGTTGGGTTTCACTTTGCGCAGTTCATGGGTAAAAGGCATAAAATCCCTGTGGGAAGTCATGGCATAAGCTCCTACGTGTGTGCACGCGTATTCTTGTACTTGTGGGTATTGTCCACACGGGTTGTTATCAACGCGTTGGTTGACAACAAGGTCGTTGCCGCGCGGTTGAGGGGCTGTGTTGCCCCGGCCCCCTCCAAGCCTTGCTCTTGCCCCTTCTCCACCAGCTCCATCTCCTCCTCGAGCAGCGCCCACGTTGCCCCAGCGACCTCCGATGGGGGCTCCTGGGCCAGGCTGCACTGGGCAGTCCTTCGCATGATGGTCGACCTTGTTGCAGTGGTAATAGTTCCCAAAGGTACCGTTAGTACCCTGCTCAGCAATACGACTCTTCCGTCCCTCAGTGTAACCGAAGATGGAGCGGCAGTTCCGAGCGTCACGCTCGTCAGACTTGTGCACAGGGCACCACTTCCCCGTGGCAGGCTTGGTAGCCGCCACTTCTTCCTCTGGTTTGGTCTTCTTTTCAGCCCCGGTGGGAGCACTAGGATCCGCAGCAAAAGCATCTCGAAGTCCCCGCTTACGCAATACACTTGCTTCCCTGGTCTACCACTCTAGTGGCTTCCCGGGTAGCGTCCTCGGGTGAAAGGCGTCCTTCCTCTGCTTAGGAGCATAGGTCCGCCAACGCCCACAACTCATGTGTGCTCTTGACGGGATGCATGTTAAGTTCTTTGTGCATTTTGCTGTCACGCACATTCATGGTGAAAGTGCCAATGAAGGCGGCGTCCTCCGCCTCTGGGTTAGTGTATGCGATCTACGAAAATCACAACATGATGTCTCGTAGCCGCTCACCACTCCCCTGGACCACTCTGTGGAGCTGAATGATTGTTCCCGGGACGCTTGAAGGCTCCCTGGAACTCACTCGCAAAGCAGGTACACAACTCAGCCCAAGTGCGAATGGACTCCTCAGGTAGATGCATGAGCCAAGATAAGGTTGTGCTCTTCAGGGCCATTGGTGGAGTAGATGGCCAGAAACTCCTCCGGGTTGGTATTGCCTTCAAACTTGATGGGGACAATGGGATGGAACTTTGGCAGCAACGCAACATGCCACAAGGCAGGAGAGAAGGTGGGGCATCCACTTTCGTATCCCAAAGCCTTGCTACCTACCTCAACTGCGCCTTGCAGATTAGGGATGGCCACACCCGCGGCCTGTTGGTGCAGCTGCAGCAGGTAATCTCGAACAACCGCCTCATTCGCTGCGGCAAAATCGACACGGCGCCCTTCGGTGCGCCTGTGCGCAGGGTCAGCAGATGACACCACAAAAACATGATCTTGGTCTGCAGGTCTCGGGGCATCAGCCCTCAAGTGACCTGTGGCATGGTTGTCGGTTCTCCTTCCACCTGCACGGTTTCCAGTAGCCCTCGACCCGAGGGAGGTGTTCCAGGAACATGGCCTCGGGGTAGGGTTTTGCATCGGCCCTGTGCTTTGGTGGGAGCGCACTCTGCCCTACACCTCGGCCCAGGTTGTACTAGGAACGAGCGCGAGTGGACTCCTGGTGTAGCCTGATGAACTCTATCTGCATGTTGAGGTCTTCCCTCCATTCCGCATAGTCCGCCATCCTAGGAGCTGGTGGGTTTCGAGCTATGGCACGAGGAGCAGTGAATGCTTTCCCCAAAGTTCGATTCCCAGAGCAATGGGACTGGGGTTTGCGGCTAGTACTTGGCGCGGTGAGGCGTGTCCCAACGCGAGTTAGGGTCGCTGCTTGATGCTCCGGCTTGGCGTCGGCTCCTCCGGCCCTGACCGGTGCGATTCCTCACGATAACTGGCCCCCTCCGGTGGGGTATCCTATGCCATCAGGAAGAGGGACTCCGACAGCGACACCTCCCACGTCGCCAATAAAAGGGTCTTCGAGCACGACGCCTCCTGCGTTGCTTGGTGGTGCTACCTCTCGTGCAACGGCGCCTCCGCCAGCATACTCACCTTCCTCAACTGCAGGGTGCAGTTGCGATGGAAGTGGCAGTGGTGAAGTTGCACTTGGCCTTGAATGCGGGTCAGCGCCTGCAATGTTAGTCACCTACCGTGCATGAGGCTCGGCATCCAAGCCCCCAGTCATGGGAACAGAGTGGGAGCAACTTCGTGTAGGCGGCGAGTCTACCGTGGCAGGGCCGGTCCCGGCGACATCACCTCTCTTGGGCCCCATGGCTGGCAATGGCGCAGTCGATGTCGGTGTTGAACACGAAGACGAAACGGACATCGGTGAAGATGACGATGATGATGAATCTCACGAAGTTGTTGATGATGAAGCTGATTGCCAAAGCCGAAAACACGAGTGCCTTCCTACCTGGCGCACCAGATGTCGCATCTCGCCTACGCTGACATTGAGGATGTTGGACACCCCCTATTTGTTTGGTAGTGAGCACGAAGGCATTCCTGCCTCAACATCGACAAAGGAACCTGCTGATATGATCACACATCACACACACAGCACACGCAGAGCACACAGAGTCATTTTTACCCAGGTTCAGGCCGCCCTTTGGCTAATAACCCTACGGCCTGCTTTGGTGCATTATATGGGGTGGATCAAGGTAGAAGAAGATGATGTTTACGGCACCAGGGAGCCGCTTTCTTTGTAGCTTCTACACTTCCCAGGCTTCCTCTTTCTTCCTTCTCTCATTTTTCTACCTCTCTTCCTTCTCTCCTGCAAGGAGGAGGATACCAACTCTCTCTTCCTCTATCTGCTCTACACGAGCTCTCTTACCCTTTGATCTCTCAGCTCTCTCTCCAAACCTCTCCGAAGACCTTCCTTCTCCCGAGGCCCCTCTCTAAAGAACCTCCCTCTTGCTTGCCCTGTAAAACCTCTCTTCTCCCCTTCCCCCTTCTCCCTATGGCCAAGTGCCTCCTTTTATATGCTTAGGGGTCACTACAAGGGCTGGCATGGAGTACCGCAAGAGCGTTCCCGGGCTCATTTGCGGTGTTCCACGTGGTCTTCAGGCAGACGGGAGGTGCCCCCGGCCAATGGATGGCCAAGGAAGATGCACAGGCGCACATGATTGCTGAGTGACAGCTCAGGCTCCGATATGTCACTCCTTTCACTCGAGGGCAGACTTTAGCGCCATTATGATGCCCCGTAGCGTTGGCGCTTCACCAGTTCCAAAGGCCGGGCCTGACACGCCTTGTCAGGCTTAGTTGTATCCGGTTCCCGGGCCGCGCATCGCCCGGGAGGGGCATTCCCATGGTCCTTCCGGGGCTCAGTCGAGGCCCCTCCTTGGCCTTGCTGCCCCCAATCGTGCCTTTACCCTCCTTCCTAGGAAGCCCCCAGAAGGAGGGGTCGGACCGCCTGATGCGCGTCGTTGTCCTTTCTTCCTTGTCTGTGCCTGGCTGGCGGATCGAGGCTCGTCGCATAGTGTTCGTCTCATCCGAAGGCACCTACAACATAGGTGATACTTAGTCCCCATAGGCTCATCATGCCAAGACCATACATGTTTGGAGCACATGGCACTCGCATCCGTGCGACGCCCTTGTTGGTCAGGCCATGCATTCGCTGAGTCACTGATCGGTGGGTCCGGGCCCATGCGCTACGGCGCAATGCGAGGGACCCCCGATCTCATTACGCCGACAAATCAATAGCAGTTTACAACATATTTATATAGTATTTATATAGGTAGTACATAAACATGGTGACAAAGGCAGTATTGAAATATATAAGTTATTACACGAATAGTAGCTAAACAAATTTATGGTTTCAATACAAAAAGGGTATAGAAATAGATAAGTTACAACCAGAGTAGCTAGTTAGATTACAACCGGAGTAGCTAGATAGATCACAAACAAGCGACAAAGTTATTACATGAATACACAGTCTCGACCAAGTTATTGTAGGAGATATGCCTTGGAGGCAAATAATAAATGGTGTTTATTATCATATCTCAGTTAGTTCGTAATAGTTCTGTACCATGATATAATTATATCAAACAAAAACATTGGTACATGTGTGGTATGTAGATAAACCAAGTTCCTAGTAGCCTCTACTCAACTAGTTCATTGTGCAATTGATGATTAAGGCTTCCTGATGAAGGAGCATTTATCCCAATTGACAATGAGGTCATAACATTAGTGACTGATGTGATGGACAAGCTTACCCGATATAAGTATTGCAACATGATCAAGTGATATAGTTGATAATTGGTATAATTAAGAAACAAAGTGACCTTCTCCTTAAACCATTATATCATATCCAATCACTACCAACTAAGGTTGCCTTGACTGCATCAACCATCGCATTGTAACAAGGTGATCATAAAACATGTTTATCATGCATTCCAAACGGATATGTTGAGGCGTATGAATCAAGATTTGTTCTCTTGCGGGAAGAGAAGATACAATGGGCCCAATTGGTGAGATTGCATCCAAGAAGCGAATGACTAGGTCATGAGGATGCGATATCATGGGAATGAGTTAAGTAGACTTGTCGGTAGTGAGATAGAATGAGGAATGTTGATACTAATGATCAGATCTCGGAAGAGTTATGTATCAAAGTAACAAAATGAATTTGACTTGATGTTTTTCGTTCAAACGACAATAACACCGTTGTCGTTGATGGGTGGACTTATGTAACATCCTCGAATCGGCCCTATGCAGATTTAAGCGCTCCCCGCCAAACCCACATAGATACGATTCAAAGATGCCCACGAAGCACATCCGTGCGGGTGGAAAACGAAGTAATACCATTACACAATAGTTTGCAATGGAACCCATAAAACATATATATACAACAACAACTCAATGAGTCAAGAATACAGATATATAGTACAAAGATCCAAATCACCTTGCAAAATATACAACATCCGAGTACAGATAAGATGCAAATGGGGCTAAGAGCCCTTAAAAATAACCAATGACATCCATAACCCTTCCCAGGCCAAGACAGAAGGGTAACCCTGCTAACAACGTCGAACTCATGCCTGTTAAACAAAAGGGGTGTCGACAAAGGGCAAAGGAAAAAGGGAGCGGTCAGTACTAAGGCCAGTACACGGCGAGTCTTAGAATTCGGCTGCTCTCACCTACATATGAATGGTGGACTGAAGCGGCAGCACACCATGCACTAAACAACCTATAGAGACTCGATACATTTGTCGGCTATCAGAGAGAGGTAAGAAAGACCAATGCGGGGCCAACGTGATACTAACACAAATCATACCTATTCTGGTATTTCCCTCTCGAGACCAAACGAGGAAGTCAAATCGAGGAACTCACATAGTTGGCAGTTTTATTCATTCCACTATAGTTGCAACACTTACTAGTCAGATATAGATAGCACGAGTCATCCTGATATCATAAGAAATGGACAATTTTAGTTAATCATTCTGTTGTAGTTGCAATACTTACTAGTCAAATACAATTAGCATGAGACATACAGAATCCAGCAGTTGTTGGCACTTTTATTTACTCATTCCATTGTAGTGAAACTAATTACTAGACATGTCAAAGTCAAATTTATAACACTACTTTAGTTATGGTTGTCTATGATTGAGATACTATACTCCAAGGCTTCCATAACAGCGGACAATTTTTTTAGAAAGATTTACCGTGGAGGGGTGCACAAATAGAAACACATGCATGATCAACCTCGAAAGTTGGCTGGCTCCGAGATGGACCCAGGGTTTGCGAGAACAGCTGTAAATGATTTGGAACCCGAAAGTGTGACTGGGCTTGTCGATAGCGCGATATTGTGCCTCGATCCTAAATAGTATAGGCATTCCATGCGCAATAGTAAATAAAGCAGTAAAGCATGACATAAGTACATGATAGTAATAACGCCTCAAACTAGTTTGTGGCCCCAAGAAATAAGAAATGAATCAAGCTCTAGCTAAGGGGATTCATGGTCCCACATGCGGATAGTGCGATAGTCAAGGAACATGTATCGAGTACTCGGGCATCGGTGCCTCTGCATGAGTTATATCTATTCCCATCATTTTAATTATTAAGTTGTAATTAAAGCCATAATCATTTCCACCATTAAGCATTTGGCAACCTCTAACAACGGTGGAACGACAACGATGGGAAGCAGCAAATGAGAAAGCAAATATGACACACAAGGACGACTGTCTATCAAACAATAGGCAATATAGGCTGCAGGGAATGTAAATGGTACAGAAACTAAAGCATCACAACACGGATAGCAATAGATCATCAGGAGAAAGTAAAGACTATAAATGCAAAATAGGTAGAAAGGGGAAGAATGCTCGCCTGGAAAACACTTCCAA
The DNA here is from genome assembly GCA_910589775.1 of Avena eriantha. NCBI lineage: Eukaryota > Viridiplantae > Streptophyta > Magnoliopsida > Poales > Poaceae > Avena > Avena eriantha. Next base: position 284,542,433 of record OU342742.1, on the reverse strand, counting down.
AGATACACCAGAGATCAGGTCGAAACTCACACCAAGTCAACGACCTAATCCACAAAAAAACAAAGCACTAAAAGAAACACTGGATGCACTATTTAATACTACGGCAAAAGATCTGGCATGATACATGTATGATGCATGACATGTCAAAGATGCGATGCGACTAGGCAATATTAAGCGGAACCAGGCTCCTGCCAATTAATTATATGGTTCAAGTTGTTTACGTACCCTGCAGTTTAAATGTTGGCTTAACAAGGAGCATGGCATCAGTTTGCTACACAAATTTAAATGGAGCCTATATAAGACTAGAATAACCCGCATATGGTTTTCATATTTAATCATGAGGTGAATCAGTATAATGCCCCCAAACAACCACAATATGTATGCGAGTATGAATAGTTACATGCAAGAAGAATATGTCGTATATTATAAAATAGGGGTCTCGGAAAAAGGGATCACCCATTAGGGCTCGTGGTTCGACGAGAAGAGGGAACATCGGGTTCGGTCTTCGGACCGGGGCTTCGGGTTCGGATCCGGAGTCTTGACGTCCGTGTACGAGATCATGGTGCTCCACGTCGGAGGTTCTTCGGATTCTAAGCTTCGGCGATGATGACAGACTGGGGTTGGCTCTGATGTTTATCGAGTATCGCGATGTTTAATGTTGCGAAACATCGTCATCGAGAAGGTCTTAAGCCCGATGGGTCTTCGGGTTTGGGTCTCGGTTTTGTGACGATGTGCTCGTTGTTATTAGTACCATGAAGGAGATCTTGTGGAGGTGTCAGGAGCTCTCTGTTGACCTTCAAACACCAACTGAAGATTGCCTCACAAGGGCTCCACTTGGTTCAGGCATTTGTACAAACACCTTGCTCGCGTCGGGGCAGACGGGGCACTAGACTAAGACGGGTGCTCGCTGTCGAGTAGGGGCGTAGTGGCGCGCTCGGGTCGCGTGGCTCAGGCTCCATCAAGAGGGGCACATGGAGGATGCGGGGCACAGGCAGCGGGGTCGCGCATGGCCGGGTCATGCCCGGTGCCACTCAGGTGGTGCTGGAGATGACGCGGTGGCGGGCTCGGCGCGGGGGGTGACATAGCGGCATCGAAGGAGGCAGTCGGGCGTGGTAGGGGTGAGGCTGGCACTGCGGGGAGTTCGATCGGGGGTAGGTGGAGAAGACGTGGACGAGGTAGGGTGTCAAGGGGGATCCCGCCTAAATCCCACTTCTAGTTCTTTTGTCAAAATCTAATGTAAATTTTGAGCAAAAATTTAAACTAGATTTTGGCAAATGAACTAGAAGTGGGATTTTGGCGGGATCCCACCTGACACCCTAGGACGAGGTGTGTGGGCCGAGAGGGTGGGGGTCACTGGAGTAGCGGGCCAGGGCAGAGCAACGGGTGGGATGGGCAGGTGAGATGCGACGTGTGCATGCATGCAAGTGTGTGTCGGTCAATCACGTTCGGGCGTGTGTACGTGATCGAGCGGGTAGGTGCGGGCGGCTAGCGTGCAGGTGTGCATGGGCGAGCATGCAACATAGCGTTGTGTGCGCACGGACGGTGCGGGTCGCACGGACGGTTCCGAGTAAAGTCCGAGGTAGTTTGGAATGATCGAAGTGGTGTTTTAATCATGCGGAAATGTTAACTATGTTTTTAATATTACTTATTGGAATTAATGATCAGGAGAAAGTAATAGCGCTAGACTGTTTCGGCTCAAACTGTTATCCACATCGTCTCGATTCTTTTAGGCCATGGCAAGGAGGTATAGGAGGACATGCGACGATGTTGCAATGGAGCCCTCCTATCCTGTGAGGTGATGACGCACAAGTATAGGGGGTGTATCGCAGTATTTCGATAAGTAAGAGTGTCGAACCCAATGAGGAGCAGAAGGTGCTGGCTAGTGGTATGGATCGGGAATTCTCTGCAAATACTTAGCAAACAGATTTTTAGGGGTTTTTGATAAAGCAAGTAAATAAAGTATGAGTAAATAAAAGACAATAGGAATAAATGCAGCAAGTGGCCCAATCCTTTATGCAGCAGAGGACAAGCCGGTTGTATTACTTAAGATGACCAAACATTCTCGAGGACACATGGGAAGACTGTCAAGTACTTTCGCTTCATATAGTTGATTAATCTTCTTTAGCTTGCTTAGTGTTGTGTGGGTGAACCTGTGCTAATGTACCGACCTTCCTAGGACTAGTACATACTTATGATTATACCCCTTGCAAACATCCGTAAGTACAAGAAAGTAATTAAGGTAGAAACCTAACCACAACTTTAAACTCTAAGACCCCGGTGTCCCTTGTGCAATGGTTTCCTAACAGGGGTTCATGTTTCTGTCACTCCGGCAACCCCTATGATTAGTAGCCCAATACACAATGCATTCCCCTAGGCCCATAGAGGTGAAGTATCATGTAGTCGACGTTCACATGACACCACTAGAAGAAGTACACCACAACTTAAATATCAAACTATTGAATCTTTCTCAACACAACTCTACTACTAACAACATGACTTCTCCCATGTCCTCAGGAACAAAATGAACTACTCACAAGACATCATATGGATCATGATCAGAGATAGAAAAATGATGTATAACAATCTGAACATAAACAATAATACAATGGTTCACTCAATAGCATCAACTATAAGGAGTAATCAACACCGGGAAAGTTTCCCCTAAGAACTATGAAAGATTCAACCCAATCTTTATAGTGAGATGATGGTGGTGATGATGGTGCTGATGGTGATGATGGTGGTGATGATGATGATGATCCCGATGAAGTCCAGCTTGATGGTGGTGTTGATGGCGACGATCTCCGCTCTCTAGGAAGGAATTACCCCTGCAGAATTCCGTCTGCCGGAGAGATCTTTCTCTCTCGGTATTTTCCACCCCGCAGAGGCGGCGGAATCTTTCCGTGGTCGCTCTCTGAGTATTAGGGTTTTGGGAGGATAATATACGCTAGAGGGGAGAGCCAGGGGTGGACCAGGGCGGCAACACCACCTGGTGGCGTGGCCTAGGCTGGCCCGCGCCAGGGGGTGGTGTGGGCCCCCTGTGGGCCATCTCCACTCCTCCTTCTGGCTTCCTTCGTCTTCTGGAAAAATAGGATTTTCCGTATATTTTTCCGGATTTTCTGATCTTCGCGGATTTTGCCTGCAAACAGCACCTTTTCCATCAAAATCCTGACTGCAGCGGTCCATGCTCCAAAAGTCATCAACCATGCAAAAACAGATGAAATTACATAAGTATCATCTCTTAATATGAAATATATCAATGAATAACAGTGAATTATGATATAGAATAGTGATGCAAAATGAACGTATTATGAGGTGAGCCCCTTTGTGGGCTATGGTGAAATATTCTCGACCGTAGACGGGTGTACCACGTTTTGTCGTGCCCTATGTCGCTAGAAGGTGGGCTGCTCATGCGATATGGGCCCGTCGTCAGTGTAGGTGGGTAGTAGGTTGTTCCGTGAGAGGAATTCCAGCGTGACACGACTCCACACCTGCCAGGTGACAGGCCTCGCCAACCGCCAACATGGCGCCATGAGTCCATCCCGTCTATGGTTTCTCTTAGTCATGGGACCCACCGAAAGCTGACATGGCGTCGTGAGACCATGCCGATCGTATTTTCCCATGGGCGTGGGCTCCATAGAGGGTATATGTGCGAGCGGACGCGTGCTGACCGCGGTTTCCCGTGTTCGTAGGTTCCATTCGAGGTTTACGTGGCAACGTAAGCCTATATCGTCCGCGATCCTGTATGCGGTTTAACACAGACATGCGGTAGTCCATAGCTGACGTGGTGATGTGAACTCTTCCCGTATATCAACATAGACCGTAGATGTCTGTAGGTAATCATGGATAAATTGCACTTTCCATATCTTTCATAGATAGGGTGGGTGTGTATAGCCTAGACGTTCGCCGGTTCTCGCGACCAATCGTACCATGGGTAGGGTTCCTACCTAAAGTGCGGTGTAGATCGTAGACGTCGACAGATTCTTGCGGTAGTATCGTTCTTATCTTTCTACATATGGTCGATCCAAGCGACACCTATAAATAACCTCTTCCATCATTCTTCGATTTCCATTGCTTTTGTTTCCTCTATATCCAATTATAACGCTCTACACCTTGGCAACATTGCCGACTCGCAGCAACCATCCTTCATCTCCGGCTTTCAGCAGTGTGCCTTTCCTCTCCTTCCGCTGTGTACTATACGTGCGTACGCGTGTCGACAGCAAGACCTGTTGCTCTTCCAGACCTCTCCTCCATCGGCACTCCTCTCCATGACCTGTTATTTCTTTGCCTTTCCTTTGTACTTTTCTTTTCTGGCTTAGTAGTAGGTTTTTCTTTTACTCTGGTTTTATTCACTTTTGTCTTCCTCTCCGAACGTTTCCTCGGGTATGTGGTCTCGGCAGCATGACACCTCTCCACGGTGGCCTGCCCTCATGCTCGGGCTGCTACCAGGCGATCTCAGCAACCTTGGCGGCTGCTTGAGGGGGCTACGTGGTCTCGGTAGCGTCATGACTCTCCACGACAGTCTTCCCTCGCGCTCGCCTGCTCTAGGACAACCTCTACGCCCTTTGCGGTTGCTTCTAGAGAGGACAATTTATAGCAAGCGAGCAAAACTGAATGCATCGTGTCTGTCGAAGAAGTGTCCCTTGAAGGATAGCGGTCCAATAATCTTTGTGTTCAAGAGGGGGCTGAATCACGCATTCCGAGCTTCTCGGCGATGGCGAAGATAGTGGCGCACGAACACGACAGAGAGGTGGACACGTAGGTTTTTACCTAGGTTCAGGACCCTCGTGAGGAGGTAAAGCCCGTACTCCTATTTGGTTGTATTGCTCGCATTACTTCGTGAGGGTATAATGGAGAACCAACGTCTAGGGTTACCGATTCTAGGAATCGACCTCGGCCAAGGTAGGAGAAGGCCTCCTTTTATAGGGCGGTCGGGCCTCTTTCCCCCCAACATTGGGCGGGAAGGGTCTCCACACTACCGCCCCTTGAGGATCCGGTCTACAGGACTACTTTCGGTGGAGTTGGTCACCTTTGCCTTGGTCGTCTGGTAGTCCTTCATAAAGCCGGTGATGGGTTCGTAGCATGGAAAACAAAAATTTTCTACCGCAAGAACAAACAAAACCCAGATCTAATCTAGATAAAATCCAAGATCTAATCTATTAGACATGAGCAACGAGATAGATAGGAACTAACCCTCGTAGATCCGAAAGCGTTAACGAGATTAGATCCCGTGGTTGATGTAGTCGATCACTTGCCGATCTCAAGATCGTGTGGACGATCCTTCCGGCGTCGTGTTCCGGCAGCGCTTCCGCAGTCGGTCAAGTGGACGATCCTTCCGGCTCCGCGTTTCGGCAGCGCTTCCGCAGTCGGTCACACGTGCGGAGTCGAAGCAGACCTTCCTCTCCTCGTTCCAGCGAGCAGCGGAGGTAGTAGATCTTCTACACGGAATCATAGCAGCACGACGGCGTGGTGGTGGTGGTGGAGTAGAGAATTCTGCAGGGCGTCGCCTATGCCTGTGCAGAAGAAAGGAGGAGGAGAGAGGCGGCGGAGATTGGGTGCTGTAGAGGAGAGGCAAGGGGTGGCGCCCCCCCTTCTATTTAAAGGAGGGAGGGCGCCTAGGGAGGGGGAGTCCTAGTAGGACTCCCCACCTCCTAGGGCCGGCGGATTGGGGAGGGCGGGAGGAGTCCTCCTCCCCCACGACTCCTTCTCTTGACCCACCAGGACTCCTTGATCCCTATCTTGATTTTCAAGAAAACTCCAAGAAATCTTCTAGAACCTTCCGAAACATTTCCTAACTTAGAAAATGATCCCCAATATATGAATCTTATTCTCTGGACAATTCCGGATCTCCTCGTGATGTCCCGGATCCATTCCGAGACTCCGAACCACATTCGGTCTCCAACGCACATTCCATATCTACTTAAAACAACTTCGAACCTTAAGTGTGTCACCCTACGGTTCGTGAATATGTAGACATGACAGAGACACATCTCCTATCAATAACCATCAGTGGGACCTGGAGATCCATAATGGCTCCCACATACTCAATGATGACTTCGTGATCGATTGAACCATTTACATACGAAACCAATTCCCTTTGTCACACGATACTATACTTATCCGAGGTTTGATCGTCGGCATCTCCATACCTAGTTCTACCTCGTTATTGATAAGTACTCTTTACTCGTTCCCTGATATGTCATCCCTTGTGATCCAGTCACATGCTTGCAAGCTAACTAGATGACATTCCACCGAGAGGGCCCAGAGCATATCTATCCGTCATATGGATGGACAAATCCCAATCTTGATTCATGCGCTTCAACACATACTTTCAGAATACCCAATGACACCTTTATGACCACCCAGTTACGAAGCGGTGTTTGATGTCATCAAAGTACCCATCCGGTGATGGTGATTAGCACAACCTCATGGTCGAAGGATTAGGTTACTATGCATTTAAAAGCTTACAGCAATACGAACTTAATGACTTGATCTTATGCTACACTTACTATGGGTGTATGTCCATCACATCATTCTCCTAATGATATAACCTTGTTATTAATCACATCCTTATGTCCATGATCAGGAAACCATGATCATCAATCAACAAGCTAGTTCAACAAGAGGCTTACTAGGGACTCTTACATGTTTACAAAACGCACATGTATTAGTGTTTCCTAATAATACAATTATAGCATGGGATGTAAACATTCATCATAAACACAAAGATATAATAATAATCACTTTTATTATTGCCTCTTGGGCATATCTCCAACGGTCTCCCACTTGCACTAGAGTCAATAATCCAGATTACATGGTAATATACCGAACACCCAAGGTGTTCTGGTGTTGGTCATGCTTTGCCCTAGGAAGAGGTTTAGTCAACGGATCTACCACATTCAGATCAGTGTGTACTTTGCAAATCTTTATGTCACCATCTCGGACATACTCGCGAATAGCGTGGAAACGTAGCTTGATGTGCTTCAGCTTGCTATGTGACCTTGGCTCCTGTGCGTTAGCTATGGCACCTGTGTTGTCACAGTAGATGGCCATCGGGTCCAACGCACTGGGAACCACGCCAAGTTCAGTAATGAATTCCTTCATCCATATGGCTTCTTGCGCAGCCTCCAAAGCAGCTATGTATTCCGATTCAGTTGAAGATTTTTCCACAACGCTTTGCTTTGCACTCCTCCAGCTCACTACAGCACCATTCAAAATAAATACATATCCCGACTGTGACTTCGAGTCATCCGGATCGGTGTTCCAACTAGCATCGGTGTAACCGTTTACAACAAGCTATTCATCACCTCCATAAGAAAGAACCATATCCTTAGTCCTATTTAGGTACTTTAGGATATTCTTGACCGCTGTCTAGTGCTCCATTCCAGGATCACTTTGATATCTGCTAGTCAAATTAACAGCATGTGCTATATCCGGTCTTGTACACAGCATGGCATACATGATAGAACCTATGGCCGAGGCATAGGGAATATTATTCATTTTCATTCTATCTTCTGCCGTAGCTGGACTTTGCGTTTTACTCAAGGTCTTACCTGACAACATGGGCACGAACCCTTTCTTGCCATCTTCCATTCTAAACTTCTTTAGAACTTTGTCCAAGTATGTACTTTGTGAAAGCGCTATTAGGCGTCTTGATCTATCTCTATAAATCTTGATGCCTTGAATATATGCCGCTCGCCAAGATCCGTCATTGAAAAACTATTATTCAAATAGGTTTTGACGCTATTAAGAAGTTCTATATCATTCCCAATCAACAATATGTCATCTACATACAGTACTAGGAATGCTACAGAGCTCCCACTCACTTTCTTGTAAATACAAGCTTCTCCATAAGTTTGTATAAACCCAAAGTTTTTGATTACTTTATCAAAACGTTGATTCCAACTCCGGGATGCTTGCTTCAGTCCATAAATGGAGCGCTGAAGCTTGCATACCTTGTCAGCATCTTTAGGATCGACAAAACCCTTGGGTTGTACCATATAAAACTCTTCCTCAATGTCACCATTAAGGAACGCCGTTTTGACATCCATCTGCCAAATCTCATAATCGAAATATGCAGCAATTGCTAACAAAATCCTCACAGACTTTAGCTTCGCTACTGGTGAGAATGTCTCATCATAGTCAACTCCTTGAATTTTTCGGAACCCTTTCGTGACAAGTCGAGATTTATAGACGGTAACATTACCATCAACATATGTTTTTCTCTTGAAAATCCATTTGTTCTCGACAGCCTTACGGCCATCCGGTAAGTCCACCAAAGTCCACACTTGGTTTTCGTACATGGATCCCATTTCGGATTTCATGGCTTCTAGCCATTTGTCGGAATCTGGGCTCACCATAGCTTCTTCATACGTTGCAGGGTCATCAGCGTTGTCCACCAACATGACGTTCAAGGCAGAGTCATACCAATCAGGAGTGGTACGAACCCTAGTTGACCTGCGAGGTTCAGTAGTAACTTCATTTGAAGTTTCATGATCATTATCTTTAGCTTCCTCTCCAATTGGTGCAGGCGGCACAAAAACATCTTCCGGTGCTGCGCTACTCTCAAATCCGAGAGAAGGTTCAATAACCTCATCAAGTTCTACTTTCCTTCCAGTCACCTCCTTTGAGAGAAACTCCTTCTCAAGAAAGGATCCATTCTTGGCAACGAAAACTTTTCCTTCGGATCTATGATAGAAGGTATACCCAATTGTTTCTTTAGGGTATCCTATGAAGACGCATTTCTCCGCTTTGGGTTCTAGCTTATCAGGTTGTAACTTCTTTACATATGCCTCGCAACCGCAAACTTTAAGGAACGACAACTTAGGTTTCTTACCAAACCACAATTCGTACGGTGTCGTTTCAACGGATTTAGATGGTGCCCTATTTAAAGTGAATGTGGCTGTCTCTAATGCATAGCCCCAAAATGATAACGGTAAATCTGTAAGAGACATCATAGACCGAACCATATCTAAGAGAGTTCGATTACGACGTTCGGACACACCATTACGCTGTGGTGTTCCCGACGGTGTCAACTGTGAAAGTATTCCACATTTCTTTAAATGCATGCCAAACTCATAACTCAGATATTCACCTCCGCGGTCAGAACGCAGAAATTTAATCTTCTTGTTACGATGATTTTCCACTTCACTTTGAAATTCCTTAAACTTCTCGAAAGTTTCGGACTTATGTTTCATAAAGTAGACATACCCATATCTACTTAAGTCATCCGTGAAAGTGAGAACATAACGATATCCACCACGCGATGCTACACTCATTGGACCGCACACATCGGTATGTATTATTTCCAATAAGTCTGTAGCTCGCTCCATTGTACCAGAGAATGGAGTCTTAGTCATTTTTCCCATTAGACATGCTTCGCATCTTTCAAGTGATTCAAGAAGTCCATCAGAATGGAGTTTCTTCATACGCTTCACTCCAATGTGACCAAGACGACAGTGGCACATATATGTAGAATTATCATTTAATTTTATTCGTTTAGCATCTATGTTGTGAACATGTGTATCACTACTATCGAGATTCAGTAAGAATAAACCATTCATCTCAGGTGCATTACCATAAAAGATATTAATCATATAAATCGAACAACCTTTATTCTCGGACTTAAAAGAGTAACTGTCTCGCAATAAACAGGATCCAGATATAATGTTCATGCTTAACGCAGGCACCAAATAACAATTATTCAAATTTAAAACTAATCCCGAAGGTAGATGTAGAGGGAGCGTGCCGACGGCGATCACATCAACCTTGGAGCCATTTCCAACGCGCATCGTCACCTCGTCTCTTGCCAGTCCTCGTTTATTCCGCAGCTCCTGTTTCGAGTTACAAATATGAGCAACCGAACCAGTATCAAATACCCAGGAACTACTACGATTACTAGTAAGATACACATCTATAACACATATATCAAATATACCTTTCTTCTTGATGTTGCCGTTCTTCAGATCCACCAGGTATTTGGGGCAGTTTCGCTTCTAGTGACCAGCACCCTTGTAGTAGAAGCACTCAGTTTCAGGATTAGGACCAGCCTTGGGCTTCTTAGCAGGTGCGGAAACTTTCTTGCCGTCCTTCTTGAAGTTGCCCTTGTTCTTAGGCTTGCCCCGTCTCTTGAAATTGGTGGTCTTATTGACCATCAACACTTGGTGCTCCTTCTTTATCTCCACTTCAGCAGTTTTCAGCATGGACGACAGTTCTGGCAACGTCTTGTTCATGCAGTGCATGTTGTAGTTCATCACAAAGTTCTTGTAACTTGGTGGCAGTGATTGAAGGAGACGCTGAATCCCCAATTCATTAGGAATCGATATTCCCAACTCTTGGAGCTTCTTAGCGTACCCAGACATGGTGAGCACGTGCTCGCTAACGAAGCTTCCCTCTTCCATCTTATAGTTAAAGAATTTTTCGGAGGCCTCATAGCTCTCCATGGCCGTGCGAGTCTCAAAAATTAGCCTGAGCTCCTTAATGATATCGAACAGGTCGTGGTGCTCAAAACGATGTTGGAGCTCCGCTTCTAAACCGTATAGGATGGCACACTGAACTGTGGAGTAATGATTTTTCCGAGTGGCGAAAACATTCTTTTCGTCATCGGTGGCATTATCTGCAGGTGGGTCACTTAGCGGTGCATCGAGCACATAGGTCAACTGACCAGCCCTGAGGACGATCTTCAGTCCACGGAACCAGTCCGTGAAATTGCTTCCATTGTTTTTAAGCTTTTCTTTCTCTAGGAACGCATTGAAATTGATGGAGGGGGTCGCCATAATCTACAACAATTTGCAAGTAGTTTAGACTAAGTTTATGACATATTGAGTTCAAATTTAATTCTTAAACTAACTAGGTGAACTCCCACTCAAAACAACATCCCTCACATTGTCTTAGTGATTACACGAACCAAGTCCACTACACCAAGTCAGATCTTCACGAGAGAAGATGTAGTTTCATCGGCGAACAATCTTCATGTTCATCATATCATTTATATGACTCATGCTCTACCTTTCGGTATTCCGTGTTATGAGACCATGTCTGTACATGCTAGGCTCGTCAAGACAACCTTAGTTTCCGCATGTGCAAATCTGGCTTGCACCTGTTGTATGCACACATAGAATCTATCACATCCGATCATCACGAGATGCTTCGAAACGACGAGTCTTAGCAACGATGCCAACTAAGGGTGAACACTTTATTACTTGATATTTAGTGAGAGGGATCATCTTATAATGCTACTGTCGCGATCTAAGCAATACAAGATGCATAAAGGATTAACATCACAGGCAATTCATAATTAGCGTGATATGATATGGCCTTTTCTTCTTGCGCCTTTGATCTCCATCTCCAAAGCACGAACATGATCTCCATCATCACCAGCATTGCATCAAGGTCAGTGGCGCCGCTTCATGGTTGTCCATCATCACCAGCAACTATTAAAACTACTTGGAATAAAGCTATTACAAGATGAATAGACATGCAGGTCTTAACAGAATTAAAGACAACCATTAGGCTCCTGCCGGTTGCCATATTACAACAAGGATCATTGCATACATCAAATACAATCACAATCACATGATGGCCATATCACATCACAAAACCCCTGCAAAAACAAGTTACACGCCTCTAATTTTCTTTGCATGTTTTACGTGGTTTTGGGCTTTCGCATAAGACCGATCTTACCTACGAACAAGAACCACAACGTTGATACAAGTGTTGTCAGATGCTCATTGTAAATTGAATCTTAACTATGGTGGGAGAGACAGACACCCGCAAAGCCACTTGTGCAAAGCAAGTTGCACGTCAAGCGTGGAGCAAGTCTCATGTGTGATGACATGTAATGTTAGCCCGAGCCGCTTCATCCCACCATGCCGCAAGATGCAAAGTACACGCTAAGACACCAACAACAAAAGCATCAACGCCCACAAAAACATTGTGTTCTACTCGTGCAACAGATCTACGCATAGATACGGCTCTGATACCACTGATGGGTTCGTAGCACGGAAAACAAAAAAATACTACCGCAAGAATGAACAAAACCCAGATCTAATCTAGATAAAAGCCAAGATCTAATCTATTAGACATGAGCAACGATATAGATAGGAACTAACCCTCGTAGATCCGAAAGAGTTAACGAGATTAGATCTCGTGGTTGATGTAGTCGATCACTTGCCGATCTCAAGATCGTGTGGACGATCCTTCCGGCGTCGCGTTCCAGCAGCGCTTCCGTAGTCAGTCAAGTGGACGATCCTTCCGGCGCCGTGTTTCGGCAGCGCTTCCGGAGTCGGTCACACGTGCGGAGTTGAAGCAGACCTTCCTCTCCTCGTTCCAGCGAGCAGCAGAGGTAGTAGATCTTCTCCACGGAATCACAGCAGCACGACGGCGTGGTGGTGGTGGTGGAGTAGAGAATTCTGCAGGGCATCGCCTATGCCTGTGCAGAATAAAGGAGGAGGAGAGAGGCGGCGGAGATTGGGTGTTGTAGAGGAGAGGCAAGGGGTGGCGCCCCCTCTATTTAGAGGAGGGAGGGCGCCTAGGGAGGGGGAGTCCTAGTAGGACTCCCCACCTCCTAAGGCTGGCAGATTGGGGAGGGGGGGAGGAGTCCTCCTCCCCCACGACTCCTTGTCTTGACCCACCAGGACTCCTTGATCCCTATCTTGATTTTCAAGCAAACTCCAAGAAATATTCTAGAACCTTCTGGAACATTCCGAAACCTTCTAGAGTCCTCATACAAATACTCCGGAACATTTCCTAACTTAGAAAATGATCCCCAATATATGAATCTTATTCTCCGGACAATTCCGGATCTCCTCGTGATATCCCGGATCGATTCGGAGACTCCGAACCACTTTCGGTCTCCAACGCACATTCCATATCTACTTAAAACAACTTCGAACCTTAAGTGTGTCACCCTACGGTTCGTGAATATGTAGACATGACAGAGACACATCTCCTATCAATAACCATCAGCGGGACCTGGAGATCCATAATGGCTCCCACATACTCAACGATGACTTCGTGATCGATTGAACCATTTACATACGAAACCAATTCCCTTTGTCACACGATACTATACTTATCCGAGGTTTGATCGTCGGCATCTCCATACCTAGTTCTACCTCGCTACTGATAAGTACTCTTTACTCGTTCCGTGATATGTCATCCCTTGTGATCCAGTCACATGCTTGCAAGCTAACTAGATGACATTCCACCGAGAGGGCCCAGAGCATATCTATCCGTCAAATGGATGGACAAATCCCAATCTTGATTCATGCGCTTCAACACATACTTTCAGAATACCCAATGACACCTGTATGACCACCCAATTACGAAGCGGTGTTTGATGTCATCAAAGTACCCATCCGGTGATGGTGATTAAGACAACCTCATGGTCAAAGGATTAGGTTACTATGCATTTAAAAGATTACAGCAATACGAACTTAATGACTTGATCTTATGCTACGCTTACTATGGGTGTATGTCCATCACATCATTCTCCTAATGATATAACCTTGTTATTAATCACATCCTTATGTCCATGATCAGGAAACCATGATCATAAATCAATCAACAAGCTAGTTCAACAAGAGGCTTACTAGGGACTCTTACATGTTTACAAAACACACATGTATTAGTGTTTCCTAATAATACAATTATAGCATGGGATGTAAACATTCATCATAAACACAAAGATATAATAATAATCACTTTTATTATTGCCTCTTGGGCATATCTCCAACAGTCGATCCTTCTAGTGCCACCCTTTGCTCCTCGACGCCACCCTTGTCCCCTTTGCACAGAAGCGGTAAGGGACAGTTGCCTTGGCCCTGTTGATGTCCCTGGCGTCTTTACACCAGACGGAGGATGGATCTGCCTTTCTTTACCGAGGCGACCTGTCTAGGCCTAGTATTCCCTGCTAGGTCTTGTCTTCTTCTCCCGTATCATGAAAGGATTACTGACCTGCCCCTCGGCGTGCCCTGACCCTCCCGGGGCCTGTTCAAAGACCCGAGGGAGTCGAGCTTCAACCGTGGTAGATGGCAGGAATCAGAAGGGCCCTCACAAGGAGCTAGCCTCGAACTTACCTCGTGAGGCCTTCTTCCTGTCTCGCCGCCACAAGAACAGGGTGGTGGCCCCTTTTGTGGGCACGCCATCTGCAGGATCGGGGTACCCACAGGTGTCTTGCGAGGGCTTTGTGTGCCTGGAGACACGATATCTTGCTTCCGGGGCCAACCTTTAAGTTCAGAGGTCGACACTTTAGGCCCTCGCGAGAATGACCATTTAGAGCACCAGGCATCGTGGGTGAGTTGACTTGCTACCGAAGCCATGTCCTTCGAGATCTATGAACCGTGGGTGAGGTGACTCATCGCCGGAGCAGGTCCATAAGTTAGAGATCGATACCTTAGGCCTTGGGTCGACGAATGGTGCCCCAGAGGTAAACGCCACGGAGCGGATACCCGAAAAAGGCACAGGATGACCTCTCTACACGCGTCTCGTGAGGGTTTTGTGCATGAGGTACTGTGGATGAGTTGACTCATGGTAGAAACTAGTCCGAAAGTTCAACTCTCTACACTTTAGTCCTTGGGTTTGTGGCCCGGCGGTAGACATCGTGGAGGGGGTCGTAAAGCAAAAAACATATGCGAGTGATTTTCCCTACAAACGTCTCGTGATGGTCACAAGCACTAGGCACCGTGGGTGAGTTGACTCATGGCCGGAACTAGTCCGAGAGTTCATCGCTCTACACATTAGGGCCTGTGTTGCTGGGAGGCTTCCCGGCAGAAGACACCATACCTAGCTTCCCCATCTCGTGGTACATGTTGAGGAGCCTCAGCTGCGCACATCTTTTGAAGATGTTTTCTGAAAGGAAAAAACCAACGGCAGAATTGGCACCGGGCACAAAATGCAAACGAGGAATTACCAAATAAGTCGAAATAATTACAGCGTCGTCATGACCCCCACAGTTTCTCACGATGGATAAGGCTGCCAAGGATGGGAGTTTAGGGGATCACCTTCAAAAACGGGTGGCAGTTTACCGTCCTCTGCAACAAAGGAGGAGCTTGTAGACCATCCTGACGGCAGGCACCCCCGGACGTCCTTGAAACGCCACATGGGAGGGAGCTGGGGTCAAATGCACGCTGGGTGCAGTCCACCGGGAAGTCGGGAATCCCGGGGCCCACTTCGCCCTCGCGAGGGCCACCGACACTGGTACGGGCGGGAGAAGCCTGCATCGAGGACCTCCCTTGGCTGCGGGCAACGGCCGTAGTGCGATCCTCGTCAGATGGTTAGAATGCAGCGGCCCCCTCTTTGCCAGCACATTATCCTGAGCCACCATATGCTTCTTCCTCGCGGTGCCCCTGACGTAATCTAGAGCGTCCATGTCCTCCGGGTAGGCGGTGGCCACGGCCTTGTAGGCGCACTCGAGGGAGCGTAGGGCCTCCTTTTCGTTGCAACGGATAGTCGTGACCTCGCCCTTGCCTCCTAGCATCTTGAAGACGTTGTATGCATGGTGATTGGGAGCCATGAACTTGGCGAGGCGGGGGAGCCCAAGATTACATTGTAGGAGAGGCTTATGTGCTCCATGTCGATGTCAATGAGATCCGTCCGGTAGTTGTCCGAGGATCCAAATGTGATAGAGAGGCCCACCTGCTCAATGTGTATGGTAGTTCCGTCCATGACCCCTGAGAAGGACATGGTCGACATTAGCCGATCGTACGACACTTGTAGCTTGGCGAACGTTTCGGTAGAGGTCATGTCCAATCCAGCCCCTCCGTTTGTGAGTGTCTTGGCGACCGTGATGTTGTTGATGGTGGGTGTGCAGATCATGGGGAGAGCTCCTACAACCCTGGTGGAGGTAGGGTGGTCCTCCGCATCGAAGGTGATGGGGAACTACGACCACTTAAACTAACATAGTACTAAAACTTACCTGTAGAGTTACAACCTATAGGTCCGAGCAACCTAGGGAAGAGTATGATACTATGACTTCTAAACTTCGATAATTTTCATGGGTACGAGCATGGGTAAAGTTTTATACCCGCGAGTACGGGTTTGGGCAAAATTTTCTACCCACTGACTAAACGGGAGTGGGTATGATATTGCTCTACCCTACTCATACCCTACCCATTGACATTCTTACTTCGTGCTCATTGATTAATGCAGCCACGTTTTCTTTTAGGTTTTTCAAAATTTGTTCGGTCATGCACACATAGCATATTCTATGAAGTACAGTAGTACAACACACGTAGACCGCAATTAATTAGTTGAGCTAATCACTATTCTCCTTGTTTAAAAAGAAAAATTATTGGGGTTTTTAGAGCATGTCCAACAACCTTTTTGTATTAAATTGCTAAAATCCGACTCTAGGAAGAGGAGTGTGAAGGTTTATCAATGGAACACAATTTCCAATTTCCTAGCCTTCCTATAAGCATCTATTAGTGTTTGCCCTTCCTAGCAAAAATCATATCTACATGACAATGAAATGTGGAGTCAACCAGTCGGCCACCCAATAAATAAATCCCCTTTATAGATAAATTTTGAATCACTATGGCTGGGAGTATTCAACCTTGTGTTTAAAAGAAAATTTTGGGAACCCACTATTCTGCTAACGTGAATAATATAGTGCACCTGAGCAATGTCATCAAGGCCACCCATAAGGTAAGCTCATTAAAAAACAAGAGGAAATCTGGGGTTTCTAGGCTCCACAAGTAATCTATCCTCACTACTCTTATTGTCCATTAACGCTCATTGATACATGCGGCCTTGTTTTTCCTTGAGATTACCCAAAAGTTGTTTGGTCATGCACATATAGCATCATGGATAATTTTTTCGAATTATCTCTACTACTATAATGGAGCAGTTTTGAATTGGATCCATAACACCAATCCTGACTGTTGGGTTGTTTGGTCCAATGGTTCCGAGCAGCTAGATTCGTGTTGAAGGAGTAGTACCTAGAGAAAACTCCACCATGTTCTAGAACCATCATGTCACCCCTTTCCCCTTCAAAAAAAATAGCACAGTAGGTTGTATTTTCAATATGTGTAGATAGTTATTATTAATATACTTAATGTATGACTTTTTTTCTATAGCAAGACTATTGGTTAATAACAACTTAATGTTCGTTAAATCACATTTTATACAGTATATACGAGTGTTGCATGTTCCTTTTACTAGTAGGAAGTAGCGTGTGACTTCCTGCAAATCTTACCACTATATAATGTATGAGTATCTTTGAACAATGAAAATTGTATCAAGACTAGCAAATCCCAACAATATTAACTCTTAGATCTTTTTTCCATTCTAGCACGTAGAAGATTCTATCAATAGTCCTTAACACAATGAATGCTATGCAAAAACCACGAAGATTCTAATGATATGTTATACATTTAATTATCTTAGCATATCCCAGTATATAGTGTACGAATAACTTTGAACTTTAATCGTTGGATCAAGACTAGAAATCCCAACATTCCTAACCGATGATTTTCCTTCCACTCTAACATTTAGAAGATTCTATTGATATAGTCTTTAGCATAATGAACGCTATGCATAAACCTCAAAACACACTTTCCGTCATTATAGAATCTACATATCATTTATGTAGAGCATGTCGGGTATTAGGTACCTACTAATAGGTTAATTTCTAAATGATACAACTTACAAGAACCAAACATACACTAGATACTTTATGGATGTGGCTCGAATTTATAATTATTTTTTGAGATTTACCTATTATTAATTTAGATAAAAATGATATGTTAGCACTATATTATCTAAATTACTATGAAATGTTTCCCATAAAAAAACGAAGAAACATTCAATGACTGGTTATGTATTATGTGCAACGATTATAGAAAATGTTTGTATTTTGCGTAGAAAAGGTCTATGGTTGTTGTCATGTGCAAAAATCTCCCCCACATGTGGTGGTACTTGCAATATCCTTGCTGCTGATGCTCTCGGGGCGAAGGAGTACCAACCGTTCGATCTTGTTTCAATGATGGAAGGGAACTCTTTTAAAAAACGATGGAAGGGAACTCTTGTAATAAACGATGGAAGGGAACTGCCAGGCTGTTCCTATGGCACGTGGCAACTCATGGATGTCCCGAGCAAGCCTTTTGAAGCAGCCATCAACAATGACCACCTCTCCCTTCCAGGCACGACGCACACAACGAAGAACTCTCCTTGTCTCTCCCTGTCCCTGTAGGCCAACCAAGCCACCACACACATAAAAATGTCGCACAGCTGCTCCGATCAGTGCACCTCCATTGATGAGTCCAACGAACGGGCGAACAGGGATACCAGTCCCTACCATGGTGATAACGGTGAGTCGATTGATGGTCCGTACTATTCCGACACACTGGAAGGTAATTTTTCCGACGAGGACCCTGCTTACCGTCATCTGATGGAGGAGACGCTGCCAGTAGAGAGCAAAGAGGAGGAGGAGGAGGGGAAGAAGGATCCTTGGTCTTTCCTCTATGAAGGAGACATCGTCTTCAAGAAGAGTGCACTTGATCCATCCTCCATCGGCAAGAAGAATAGGGAGCAGTAGGATGAGGGGTCAGAAGATTTATCGCCATTTCTTGACTTCGTCTCCAAGAAGAGTGCACTCGATCCCGCCTTCATCGGCAATGAGAAGAGGAAGGAGAACTATGCGGGAGGCTTGAAGAAGAAGAAGACAACGAGAGCTGGGAGATGCCACGGGAAGCGGAAGGATGACGCCAGCACGAAGGTGACAGTGGAAGGATCCAGGTCCATGAAGAATAAGAAGTCTTAGGATTAATTTTGTTTGATTTCACCTCTACTTCCTTTCTGTAACAATTTTCAGAGATTGAATATTATTATCAAGTGAAAATTGGAACGGTGTTTGTGATCTACTAGCATAAGTACTCTGTTTTCATTTTATCTCCCGCTACGATGCAATAAAACCTCTTGTATTACCGAGGAAGGTGAAATTACTTCCTCCCCTTAATTTATGCATGCATTCGAGGAAAGATGGGTGCAAATCCTATATAACTAAGAAGATCAGCCCCACTAACCTATTTCTCTAAACATGCAGCTATGCCACATCAGCAAGCATCATTGAGCAATCCTAAACTTCCACGTAAGCCAATCTGCCACCTAATGAAAAAATATCTAAAGAGGTTTCCAACATGGATTAATTTAATACAACGGCTCTGACTCATCATTTCCCCTCCCGTCGACTTCCACTCCACCCTGATCTGTACTCTCGATTTTCAATTCTTCAGATTTGGCATACGCTCGTGAGCAGAGTCTCCATTTCCCTCGCGTATTAGTCGCACATGTGGCCCGCTATATCTTCCCTATTCAGTGGGCTGTCTTTGAACTAAGAGAAATGACCTGGGAACCACATATATGGGAGATGTTATTTAATTTGCTCTTAGATATGTACCACCGTATGCCTATCCACTGTTCGGCAGAATGGCTTAACAAAGTGGTGATTGTCTGATCGGAGTATGATTGATCAGATTGCACTGCATTCTCTTGCTGGTTTCGACTATCGCGTTGTTCAGTAAATTTTGAATTCTCACTACTGTATTAATCCTATCAATGACTTCTATCAAGGTAAGTTCATCCTTCTTTTATCCATGTTCTTATACTATTATATTTACCTTTTAGTAATTTTTATTTACCCATTTTCATAATATGTTCCTTTGAGTTGTTGTTTCAGATCATACTTTTTGTGCAAAAGCAAGGAAAGTTGCCTAGAATTTCCTAAATCGCTATGTGTGGGAGAGCAATCCTAGATATACCTTTTTTATCCAATATCTTAGCGTAGTCTGATTACAAACATCTATGCGGCTATGTCTAGAGTCTTTCTTCTTGGCCCTAAAATACGAAATTTACTCTATTTTGCGTGTACACTCTATAGTTCTTTGGTGTTAGCATCACCTAGGCGTTCAGAAGTCATGTATCACCTTCTGCAATATGAAGGTTAGTTCTATTTACACAACATATGCCTGTTCCGACATTTTTTGTCAATGTTAATGTTGTTTCATATTGACAATGGCCAATCTTATATTCGTACAAATTGAAGATTGATGTACGCCAACAGTTCTATTAAGATAATTTGCAATGTCGACAGTGTTCCATGGTTCCCTTTCTCAGTATGTACCAATGTTAACATGTATCCCACTTTTGTAACAATATATTATGTCTTATAATTATTTGATGGAACTTAGAATTTGTGTTATGAGGCCGATGACTACAATTCTCTTTCAGACATGTTTGTTGTTCAATATAATTTTAAAACCTCCAATTTCTGCAGCAACGCACGGGGAATTATCTAGTACAGATAAAACCCACGTTAATTACTCAGGTAAATTCAAGTAATTAATACTAAAAGGAATAAGCCTGGGAAACCGCATGTATTCTTTAATTACTAATATCAATCATTATAAGTGAAATATGGATTAGTAGTATATCAAAGTCCATGGATAAAAAATAACCTATGTACAGTCTAGGTAAATCAGCTCCTTGCACGATATTGATTTGAAATAATTTAATGTCACATTGATTTGAAAACTTAACTACGCGAAACGTGCCACATGCTCTCCCTATCCCCTGGCCGTCACCATGACACGTGAAAAAGGTTGCATCTCCTACGAAATCAAGCAAGCACGAAACATCGGTCTATACATCAGAAGAATCCAGTAGACATGCAAACATCAGAATCATAGCCCTAACTAGCCTCGGTCCCTTCGATGCTCATCTGCGAGGCACCTGAGATTACATCAGCATAAGTTGCACATCAAGCTTGTGGATTGCCCACAAGAAATAGAAAATTGATTCTCCCTCTCTCCTCTCTCTTCCATTTTCTGAGTTCATGCCGATTTTCACTGGAAACATCCTCCTTTTGCACTACATGTGTCGCCTTGTTTTGCTCATGTTTTTTAACATTGGTAGCTCCACAATATGTCATTTCATCAGCTTTCCAAAAAAGATTCACAAAACACATTTTTGGGTGCCCAAGGTGTTCTTCTATGTGTCGTAGGGTCGGACCCTGATTGGTTGAGACCTACCTCACACGGATTGTGGCCATCCACTTTAGGATCCTCTACGATCCAACGAGCTTTTTATCTCCATGGTATCTCCCTTTTCATTCAAATTGGCACTAGAGCACTAGTTTGACACCGAAGTCATAAAAATAAGTTCTTCGAAAAACCCTAGGCTTCTTTCCGGTGATGTTTAATATAATTTGAAATTTGTGAGGCTTTTTGGGAATCGTTCCCTTTTTTAGCTAATATTTATGAGATGTTTACAAATATAGGACTCCTTTTATAATTTGAATTTTTTGTGGATATTTTGATCCTTTTATAAGTTGAAATTTGTGAGGATGTTTATAAATATATGACCCTTTTATATTTTAAAATTGTAAGGCTCTTTGTGTTGCTTTTTATAATTCGAAATTTGTGAGGTTGTTTATGAATCGGTGTTGCTTTCTAGAATTGGAAACTTGTGAGGCTAATTCAAAATTTATGATGCTTTTTATAATTTGAAATATGTGGTGTGTTTTGTTAGACTGTTTACAACTATGTGATGCTTTTATAATTGGAAATTTGTTATACTCGCGAATATTACTTTGAATATTGAACGTAGGATCAAGACTCGTCAATTCCAATATTTCCAGCCGTTGGATCTTCTTTTTTAGAATATTCTATTGATAGTCTTCATCATAATGAATGTTATGCACAGAACTCAAAACACACTTCTCCATCATTCTAGAATCTACTACCTCGTTTCTCTATACCATGTTATCAATATTTTGAAGTTTTTGATAGATAATAATCGTTGACTTCTACATGATATACAAAGTACGAGAACTAAATATACTTCCATACTTTATAGATGTCGATCAAATTTATAATTTTTCCTGCTTTACCTATTACAATTTATACAATGATGATATGTCAGACGTCTATTATCTGAGTCTCATGTGCATGACACATGCAACTTACTAGTAATCTTACCACTATATATTACTAGTAATTTGCACATGCCCTGCACGTGAGGCTCAGATAATAGACGTCTGACATATCATCACTATATAAAACTATAATAGATAAAAAAATATAAATTTGATCAACATCTATAAAGTATGGGTGTATATTTGTTCCTACTTTGTATCATCATGTGTAGAAGTCAAATATTATTAGCTAACTAACACTTGAAATTTTTGTAACATGGTCTAGAGAAATAAGGGAGAAGATTCTAGTATGATGGAGAAGTGTGTTTGGAGAGGTTTTGATGACTGCAAGTGCACAGATCGTTTGTAGCTATTTCTGAAATAAAGATATCGATCCAACATGGAGCAAGAGTCTGAAGTCTAATAACTATTGAAATAAATAGTACAATAGAAATGCTAAATAAAGTTCTAAATAACAAGATAAAATGCGAATATTTTGTAAAAATGTGTTGTTGGGTTTTTGGTATAAGAGAAGCAATAAGTAAAGTAAAACAACTGAACACAGAATGTTAGTATTGCGTATGTAAAAGAGATTGGAACTGCAATAAGGAAAAGGTGTTCTCAGGGAGTAGCTGATACACCTCTAGTATTATAAGAAACAAAGGTAAAGATTATTAGCATGAACATTCTCAACTGTGTATGTGTGGGAGGAACTCTGAATTTGGAAAAATAGGCAGGAACCATAGCTCACATCATCCTCATAACCACAACAGTTAGCAATCAACATTAATCGAGTTACTATGATATTAAGGGACTTAATCCTGTAGGACGTATCCCATGGCATGGATAGTGTTCCGTGAGATTTCTTGGTTCCCAAGTTGATACGTAAGGGGTGCCAATAGCTTTATAGTCACGGAAAGTGCTGACACACCTCCATCTAGCAACAAGTATTTCCCTCCATCAAGTCCCCATAAGAGGCAAATATTGAGAGGTCGACATCTCCCAACATCAAGATGAAGACAATCTAACACATGGTCACAACGATGAATATCATAATAAACTTTATCTTATTTCAGTCTCATACTAGGGTTTCTCCATCTTCCCAAGAACTAATGATGTACTCAGACATGGAGGCAATCAACATCATGGGAATAACAATGGAATATATCATAGATGAATAGTACCAGAAATAAGAAGCAAGATTCAAGTATTCTCGAATGAAGAAGCATTAAGAACAATACCAGAAATATCTTCAACAAGGCAAGGTATCTCATCCAAATAAGTTCTAGAGGATCCTCTCTCAATGCTCTTGGGTTTGCAGGAACAATCCAATCAACATTCTTTTCTAAGGCTTCATGTATTCGTACAAGTTTAAAAGGTATTGGTGTCTTAATTTCCTCTCCATATTTAGGTTTGGTTTTGTCCATCTTTTTTCGTGTACCAATAACATCTACACATGAGCCTAGCATATTAAAATGATCGAAGACTTTTCTAGCTTCTTTAACAACATCATAGAATTCTTTAAGCAAAGTTTCTAGAATGAAATCTCTCTTTTCAGTATCCTCAATATCTTTAAGTTTAAGAAACATTACTTGTATTATGGGGTTAAGGTTAACAAACCTAGCTTCCAACATGTGAACTAAAGAAGCTGCAACAATTTCATAATTTGGAGCAAGTTCTGCTAAGGATCTATCCTCAATATCCTCATGCTTGCTAACAAGATTGAAGAATTCTTCAATTTTTTCTTTACCAATTACAGAGCCACTACATATTGAAAGGACGAAAAGAGTGAACTTAGGTGTCAACATGGTGAGCTAAGAACGAGATGACAACTTACAGAAAGAACTAATTTTATTTGTGTTTTTGATAAAAAGAAACAAGCAAACAAAGCAGAAATAATCTAAGCAAAACAAAAAAAGTAAAGAGATTGGTTATGAGGGACTCCCCTTGTGAAGTTGTCCTTGACTCCCCGGCAATGGCGCCAGAAAAAAGGCTTGATGGCTCAAAATATATCGAGCTCGTTGGGAACCACAAGAGGAAGGTATGATGAGCACATCAGCAAGTTTTCCCTCAGTTATGAAACCAAGGTTATCGAACCAGTAGGAGCAAGGAAACAACCCCAAGGTGTTGTTTCCAACTTGGAATCCTACACAACACATCCACAGAACTTTGCCCCAACTTACAGTGAGGTTGTCAATCTCACCGGTTTTGCTGAAAACAATGGATTAAATGTATTGTGTGGAAGATAGTAATGGCTTGCAGAAAGTAAACACTAAACAGTAAATAGTAGATGGTTTATCAATGGTAAAAGAATGGACCGGGGTTGATAGTTCACTAGATGTGATTCTCCTTAAGATAAATAACATGTTGGGTGAACAAATTATAGCGGGGAAATTGACAGACTCGAGAAAGCATACGATGCATATACTAATCATCTTGAATCCTATGAGATTTGATTGGGCATTACAACATTATACATAGACCGTAATCCAACTTCATCCATGACTAATAATCCACCTTCAGGTTATCATCCGAACCCCCTCTAGTATTAAGTTTCAAGCAACAGATAATTGCATTAAGCAAAGTGTGTAAAGTAAACAATATGATTATCCCATGGACAAAGGATTGCTGTTTTCTCCCCAGTAGCAACAACACATCTAGTACCTTAGAGATTCCTGTCACCTCCCCAGATTACTAGAGGCATGAACCCATTATCAAGCATGAATACTCCCTCTTGGAGTTGCTAGCATCTACTTGTTCAAGATAGCTACTAACAACAGAAAGCATGCAAGATCACAAATAACATAGACATGATAGAATCAATAATCAATCTGAAATAGCATCTCAATAGCCATCGGATCCCCGCAAACACAACATGTAGGATTACAAATAGATGATCTTGATCATGGACAGAGCTCACAAGATTTAAACATGATAGCACAAAGGAGGAGAACCAACCATCTAGCTACTACATGGACCTGTAGTCTAGGGATGAACTACTCACGCATCACACCGGAGGAAGTCATGGTGATGAACAAGGCCTCCAGGGTGATATATCCCCTCCGGAGGCAGTCATGCTGATTGTTTTCAAAACATGGTAAATTTTTTAGGCATGCATATTCTTAGCAGAAGTTAAATCTTTCCAAACTCTCACTCGTTCTCGATACATTGACTGCCTAGTGGTGGCTCCACTGAACTAATTTTTGCAAGGTCTGAAGTCAATTTCGAAACACAGCCAAAATTTCACAACACGGTTTGTCACAGTCTCTTTGATTGTTTTCTGAACACGGTAAAATTTCTAGGCATGCATATTCTTAGCAAGAAGTTGAATCATTCCAAAGTCTCACTCGTTCTCGATAAATTGACTGCCTGGTGGTGGGTCCACTGAACATATTTTCACAAGGTCTGAAGTTAATTTTGAAACACAGCCAAAATTTCAAAACACGGTGAGTCATAGCCTCTTTGATTGTTTTCAAAACACGGTCAAATTTCTAGGCATGCATATTCTTAGCAAAAGTTGAATCTTGCTAAACAACTCTCACTCGTTCTCGATACAGTGACTACCTTGTGGGTCCACTAAACAGAATATCGCAAGGTGTGAAGTTAATTTCGAAACAAATCCAAAATTTCAAAACACGCTGAGTCATAGTCTCTTTGATTGTTTTCAAAACACGGTCAGATTTCTAGGCATGCATATTCTTAGCAAGAACTTGAATCTTTCCAAACTTTCACTCGTTCTCAATACATTGACTGCCAGGTGGGTGCACTAAACACAATTTCACAAGGTATGAAATTAATTTCGAAACACAGCACAAATTTCAAAACACGGTGAGTCATAGCCTCTTTGATTGTTTTCTAAACACGGTGAAATTTCTAGGCATGTATATTTTTAGCAAGAAGTTGAATCTTGCCAAACTCTCACTCGTTCTCGATACATTGACTGCCTGGTGGGTCCACTGAACAGATTTTCACAAGGTGTGAAGTTAATTTTGAAACACAACCAAAATATAAAAACACGGTGAGTCATAGCCTCTTTAATTGTATTCAAAACACGGTCAAATTTAGAGGCATGCATATTCTTAGCAAGAAGTTAAATCATTCCAAACTCTCACTTGTTCTTGATACATTGACTTCCTGGTGGTGGGTTCACTGAACAGATTTTTGCAAGGTGTGAAGTTAATTTCGAAACACATCCAAAATTTCAAAAAACGGTGAGTCATAGCCTCTTTGATTGTTTCCAAAACAAGGTCAAAATTCTAGGCATGCATTTTCTTAGCAAGAAGTTGAATCTTGCCAAACTCTCACTCATTCTCGATACATTGACTACCTGGTGGGTCCACTAAATAGATTGGCACAAGGTGTGAAGTTAATTTCGAAACACAGGCAAAATTTCAAAACACGATGATTCATATTCTCTTTGGTTGTTTTCATAACATGGTCAAATTTCTAGGCATGCATATTCTTAGCACGAAGTGGAATCTTTCCAAACTCTCACTCGTTCTCGATAGATTGACTGCCTGGTGTTGGGTCCACTGAACAAATTTTCGCAATGTGTGAAGTTAATTTTGAAACACAAGCAAAATTTCAAAACATGGTGAGTCATAGCTTCTTTGATAGTTTTCAAAACACGGTCAAATTTGTAAGCATGCATATTCTTAGCAAGAAGATCAATCTTGCCAAACCCTTACTCGTTCTCGATAAATTGACTGCCTGGTGGGTCCACTGAATAGATTTTCACAAGGTGTGAAGTTAATTTCGAAACATAGCCAAAATTTCAAAACACGGTGAGTCATAGTTTCTTTGATTGTTTTCAAAACATGGTCAAATTTCTAGGCATGCATATTCTTAGCAAGAAGTTGAATATTTCCAAACAACTCCCACTCATTCTTGATACAATGACTGCCTGGTGGGTCCACTGAACAGATTATCGCAAGGTTCGAAGTTAATTTCGAAACACAACCAAAATTTTAAAACAAAGTGAGTCATAGTCTCTTTGTATGTTTTCAAAACACAGTCAAACTTCTAGGCATGCATATTCTTAGCGAGAAGTTGGATCTTTCCATACTCTCACTCATTCACAATACATTTACTGCCATGTGGCTGCACTGAACATATTTTTGCAAGGTATGAAGTTAATTTCAAAACACATTCAAAATTTCAAAACAAGGTGAGACATAGTCTCTTTGATTGTTTTCATAACATGGTCAAATTTCTCGGCATGCATATTCTTAGCAAGAAGTTGAATCTTTCCAAACTCCCGCTCGTTCTCGATAGATTGACTGCCTGGTGGTGGGTCCACTGAACAGATTTTCGTAAGGTGTGAAGTTAATTTTGAAACACTGCCAAAATTTCAAAACATGGTGAGTCATAGCATCTTTGATAGTTTTCAAAACACGGTCAAATTTGTAAGCATGCATATTCTTAGCAAGAAGATGAATCTTGCCAAACCCTCACTCGTTCTTGATAAATTGACTGCCTGGTGGGTCCACTAAACAGATTTTCACAAGGTGTGAAGTTAATTTCGAAACACAGCCAAAATTTCAAAACACGGTGAGTCATAGCCTCTTTGATTGTTTTCAAAACACGGTCAAATTTCCAGGCATGCATATTCTGAGCATGAAGTTGAATCTTTCCAAACAACTCTCACTCGTTCTCGATACATTGACTGCCTGGTGGGTCCACTGAACAAATTATCGCAAGGTTTGAAGTTAATTTCAAAACACAACAAAAAATTTAAAACAAAGTGAGTCATAGTCTCTTTGTATGTTTTCAAAACACAGTCAAATTTCTAGGCATGCATATTATTAGCGAGAAGTTGGATCTTTCCATACTCTCACTCATTCACAATACATTTACTGCCATGTGGCTGCACTGAACATATTTTTGCAAGGTATGAAGTTAATTTCAAAACATATTCAAAATTTCAAAACAAGGTGAGTCATAGTCTCTTTGATTGTTTTCAAAACATGGTCAAATTTCTCGTCATGCATATTCTTAGCAAGAAGTTGAATCTTTCCAAACTCCCACTCGTTCTCGATAGATTGACTGCCTGGTGGTGGGTCCACTGAACAGATTTTCGTAAGGTGTGAAGTTAATTTTGAAACACTGCCAAAATTTCAAAACATGGTGAGTCATAGCATCTTTGATAGTTTTCAAAACACGGTCAAATTTGTAAGCATGCATATTATTAGCAAGAAGATGAATCTTGCCAAACCCTCACGCGTTCTCGATAAATTGACTGCCTAGTGGGTCCATAAAACAGATTTTCACAAGGTGTGAAGTTAATTTCGAAACACAGCCAAAATTTCAAAACACGGTGAGTCATAGCCTCTTTGATTGTTTTCAAAACACGGTCAAATTTCTAGGCATGCATATTCTGAGCATGAAGTTGAATCTTTCCAAACAACTCTCACTCGTTCTCGATACATTGACTGCCTGGTGGGTCCACTGAATAGATTATCGCAAGGTTTGAAGTTAATTTCAAAACACAACCAAAATTTTAAAACACAGTGAGTCATAGTCTCTTTGATTGTTTTCAAAACACGGTCAAATTTCTAGGCATGCATATTTTAGTGAGAAGTTGGATCTTTCCAAACTCTCACTCGTTCTCAATACATTGACTACCAGGTGGCTGCACTGAACATATTTTTGCAAGGTATGAAGTTAATTTCGAAACATAGCCAAAATTTCAAAATACGGCGAGTCATAGCCTCTTTGATTGTTTTCAAAACACGGTCAAATTTTGAGGCACGCATATTCTTAGCAAGAAGTTGAATAATTCCAAACTCTCACTCATTCTCGATGCATTGAGTGCCTGGTGGGTCCACTGAACAGATGTTTGCAAGGTGTGAAGTTAATTTCAAAGCATAGCCAAAATTTCAAAACACGGTGAGTCATAGCCTCTTTGAGTGTTTTCAAAACGCGGTCAAATTTATAGGCATGCATATTCTTAGCAAGAAGTTGAATCTTGCCAAACTCACACTCTTTCTCGATACATTGACTGCCTGGTGGTTCCATTGAACAAATTATCGCAAGGTGTGAAGTTAATTTCGAAACACAACCAAAATTTAAAACACGATGCGTCATAGCCTCTTTGATTGTTTTCAAAACATGGTCAAATTTTTAGCACTACTAGGAAACAGCCTATAGATAGACAAGTTAATCAGTGGTGCAAATGTAAATCCATGCACCACAGAGACTTTTCAGTGGCGCACAAAGAAACATGCGCCACAAAAACCTGGATGTTCTGTGGCGCATTCTGTACAATATGCAACACAGAAGATTGGTGGGACCCGCCATCTGGGGTGGGTTGATCCAAGTTCTGCGGTGCATAACGAGATATGCGCCACAGAAGTTGCCTCTTTTGTGGCGCATATTTTATTATGCGCCACGGAACATGGAGGAGTGCCCCACCACATAATCTTATTCACCCACGATATGTGGCGCATTTGCGGATATGCGCCACAAATATGTTTCACTTTTGTGGCACATATCCTCACATGCGCCACAGAACATGGAGGAGGGCGCCACCACACGAAATCTAATTCACCCACTTATGTGGCGCATATGGACTTATGTGCCACAGAAGATTGAGCATCTGTGGCGCATTTCCTCCATATGCGCCACATATGAGGGCGTCCAGATCCATGTTAAAAAGGTGACAAAAGCTCCCACCTTATCTATCCACCACCACCCATTTCACATCTCTTCCTTTCTACCTCCTCCCAAACTCGTCTTCCTCCTCCCTCACACCCCATTTTGCCCATAGTTTCTCCATTTTCTTGTAACTAAACCTACTTTAGTCCATAGATTGGTAAGTGGAAGCTTCCCTCCAACTTGTAGATCTAAAAGTTCCTTACTTTTCTCTCTCACATCTCTATTTGTTTACTAATTTCCTCTCCACCAACTTGTAGATCTATTTGTCCACACTCTCTCATCACGCGGTCTCGTCTCCCTATTATTGTGTCTACTAGGTGAGTACTTGGCCATGAACATGTAGGTGAAGCTTGTCACGCGGGCGGTGTGTGTGTGCGATCCATGGCGAGACGATGCTTGTGTGGTGCATGAATGTTTGCAATGGGAGGAAGTTTTTTGTTGCTTGATTGTTGTTGTCCCGGCCGGTGTGGTTGCATGGATGTTTGCCGAAATGTTGATTCATTTCCATTTCGGCAAATTTTTGCACTACCCATATGTTCTAATTTTAGGAAAGGTCATGCTGAATTTTTTCGGCTAGCATTCATGCATGTGTGTGTTCATATGGTGTGGTTCTCACCTATACTCTTTGTTTTGACCACTCAGGCAACCATGGTCCTCACGATGAGCAAAGGTCTAATTGCTAGGTACAAGAAAGACACGAAGGAGGACATTTATTCTGAACAACAAGACCATGATAAGATGTCCATGTCGAACATGCAAACTACAGCGCTGGATCGACCCTGAATCTGGACAATTGGAGGGTCACCTGCTCAGGCGCGGTTTCATGCGCGACCTCAATGAGGTGCCAGCAGGACATGGTGGTCATGAATATGTGGGCGGGCGAGAAGACGAAGAGTCTACCGGGCATGATCATCATGACGAAGGAGATGCCGGTGTTCATGATCATCATGACGAAGGAGATGTCGGCGGGCATGATCAACATGGAGAAGGAGATGGCGACGGGCATGATCATCATGAAGAAGGAGAAGACACGAACACACATACGCTCCTAACTTCGGTCTTGCAGGACCCCTAAAGTTCAAGAACTGCTCCTCAAGGAGACGAGCAACGACAAAGCTGCAGCCAGAGAGAAAGCCAAGCTGTCCCAAATGGAGGTAGACGGGATGACTCCATTGTATCCTGGGTGTCGCCCCAAGGATACACGTTTGAGTGTAACGCTCAAGGCTCTGGAGATGAAGGCGGAACACAAATGGACGGATGTGAGCTTCAACACGAACATGGAATACTGGCACGACCGACTTCCTAAGGGGAACACTATGGGGCCCCCGGATTAATCCTCCGAGAATCCCTGTTATGCATACAACCACGATCCCATGATCAGTTAGTCGTGGCACATAACCGACAAGTATCATTACAACATCCAAGATATACCGAAATACAAGACTTACATAAATGCCATTATGGCTATGCCTTCTTCAGCAGCGGAACATCATCACGCGCAGAGCCCAATCATGGCTCAACCCACAGGCAACTGACTGGGAAGACGTCCTAGCTCGCATAGTCGTCCACTTTATCTCTTCTTGATATATGACCAAGTTAATAGCCAGGGACAATGCCAGCGAGTACTTTGAATGTACTCGCAAACCAGATCCATTCAAGTTCGCCATCGACGACAAGGTCGACCGCTTGGAACCCAAGTTCTCCATGACGACACGACAAGTTCTCCATCTTGTATCCGAACCTCGCTGTTCCCGTCAAACCCTGAGACCAGACCCCGGACCCCCGGAACCCAAGATCTTCCGAACCCAGATGTGTGACCCTAAGCCCCTATTTTCATAATATGACATTACCAACTGTCGCACAATAAATTGTTCATGCATGCATACTTGTCTGTGGTTTGGGGGCATTATGCCGATTGACCTCATAATTAAATATGGAGTCAATATGCGGGATACTTTTGTCTTATTCCAGACTTCATTTAAATTTGAGTAGCGAACCGATGCCGTGTTTTGCCTTATTAATACAACATTTAAATTGCGGGGTAGCTAAATAACTTGAATCTTCTAATTAATTGTCGGTACCCTAGTTCCGCTTAATATTGCCTAATTGCACCGCATCTGTGCCATGCCATGCATCATATCATAATCATGCCAGATCTTCTGCCATAGTATTAAATAGTGCATCCGGTGTTTCTTTTAGTGCTTTGGTTCTTCGCGGATTACGCCGTTGAGTTGATGCGAGTATCGACAAGTCCTTCGGATAATGTATCTTCGACAGTGTTTCCCAGGCGAGCATCTCTCCCCCTTCTACCTATTTTGCATTTATAGTCTTTATTTCCTCCTTTTGATCTATTGCTATCCGTGTCGCGATGCTTTAGTTTCCGTGCACCAGTTATATCCCGTGCAGCCTCTATATTGCCATGGACACCTCCTAATACGTATTGTTTGGTAGATAGCTGGCCCTGCGAGTCGTAGTTGCTTGCTCAGGTGCGGTCTCGTGTTGTCGAGTACCACAGTTGTTGGAATGCTGGCAGATGTTTATGGTGGAGATGATCATGTCTTTAAATACAACTCTTAAATTGCTGTGATAACTAATGAAAATGGCACCGGTGGGCAATTATATGCTATTTGGATTTTATGTCCACTTGTGTCTCGTAGGCCCCGAGTACTTGATACCTGTTCCTTGATTATTCGCACTATCCACATCCGGGAGAGTCTATTAATCCCCCTTAGCCAGAGCTTGATTCATTTCTTATTTCTTGGGGCCACAAACTAGTTTGGGGCTTTATTACTATCATGTACCTATGCCATGCTTTACTGCTTTATTTATGATCGTGCGTGGAGCACCTGTACTGTTTTGGATCGTGACACGTTTTCGCTGTATCGACAAGGCCAGTCACACTTTCGGGTTCCCAGTCGTTTACCGCCATCCACACAAACCCTGGGTCCGTCTCGGAGCCGACCAACTTCATCGCGGGTAGCTTAGTAGGGTGGCCCCCTGAAATATTTTATGAATCCTGTGATTGCTTTGTCGTGAAAGACTCGTTGGGTTTTGAGTTGGTTTTTCCGAGGTTGATCGTGTGTGTATTGCTATTTGTGCACCCCTGTAGGGTAAATCTTTCTGAAAGCCATGTCTGTGGTTATGGATGACTTGGAGCACAGTATCTCGATCATAGACAAGCATAACTAAAGTAGTGTTATAAATTTGACTTAATACATGACTAGTAATCAGCTTCACTAAAATGGAATGGATAATAAAAGTGCCAACCACTGGTGGAACTAGTGTGTATCGTGTCATGTTATACCTGGCTAGTAAGTATCGCAACTCCAATGGAATGAAATAAAAGTGCCAACAACTGCCGGGTTTGGGATGTCACATGCTAATTGTATCTGACTAGTAAGTACCGCAACTACAAGTGAATGGTTAACTAAAACTACCCACTACTTATGCTATCAGGATGACGCATGCTATCTATATCTGACTAGTAAGTGCTTCTACTAAAAATAGAATGAATAAAACTGCCAACTGTGTGAGTTCCTCGGTTTGACTTCCTCGTTTGGCCTCGAGGGGGGGAATACCAGGATGGGTATGATTGGTGTTAGTATCAGGTGGTTTCGAATAGGTCTTTCTTATCCCTCTCTAATAGCCTACAATTGAATTGAGTCTCTATAGATTGATTAGTGCATGCTACGCTGCCGCTTCAGTCCACCATACCTATGTAGGCGAGAGCCGTCGAATTCTAGCCTCGCCGTGTACTAGCCTCAGTACTGACGCTCCTCTTTTTTCCTTTGCCCTTGGTCGGCACCCCTTTTGTTTTAGCAGGTTTGAGATCGACGTCGTTAGCAGGGTTACCCTTCCGGCTTGGCCTGGCAGGGTTATGGACACCATTGGCAATTCTACAGGGCTCTTAGCCCAATTTGCATCTTGTCCGTACTCGGACGTTGTATCGATTTCAAGGTGATTTGGATCTTTGTATTGTATATCTGTATTGTTGACTCGTTGAGTCGCCGTTGTATATATATCTGTTCTGTGGGTCCCATCGAGGACTGTTGTGTAATGATATTACTTTGTTTTCCACCCGCACGAAAGTGCCTGGTGGGCGTCCTTGAATCGTTTCTATGCGGGTTTGGCGGGAAGCGCCAAAACTTCCATAGGGCCGATTCGAGGGTGTTACACGAAGAAATCGAGGAGCTTTTGAATAATTGGGTAGATTGCCCTGCGCGTGGAAAAAAACGACCGAGGACAAAGCCGCTGCTGGGTGTATGGAAGGCAAGGTCTGTTTTCTGGGACCTGCCATATTGGAAGGTCCTTCACACTCCCCATAGCCTCGATGTAATTCACATCATGAAGAATGTTACCGAGAGTCTGCTTGGCACTCTACTGAACATGTCGGAGAGGACCAAGGATGGGCCGAAAGCAAGAAAGGACCTTAAATTTCTTGGCATCAAGAAAGATCTTCAGTACCCTGATAGTGATGATGATGGTGATGATCAGACGGAAGGGACTCAAGGTCGCCGCAAAAGAGTTAAGAAGAATGAGGTGGTGCTTCGCGCTGCCTGCTTCACTCTGAGTTTGGAGGAGCTCGAGTAGTTTTTCAGGTGCCTCTTAGGAGTGAAAGTTCCTCACGGTTAATCGGGGAAGATAAGCAGATATCTGGACGTGGCGAAGAAGAGGTTCGTGGTATGAAGTCTCACGACTGTCATGTGGTGATGTCGCAGATACTCCCCGTTGCGATCCGTGGGATAATCGACGAGCATGTCCGTGAGACGTTGTTTGGCCTCTGTAACTTTTTTGATGTCATATCTAGGAAGTCGATTGGTGTGAAGCAGCTCGACAGGCTAC
The DNA here is from genome assembly GCA_910589775.1 of Avena eriantha. Classification (NCBI taxonomy): domain Eukaryota; kingdom Viridiplantae; phylum Streptophyta; class Magnoliopsida; order Poales; family Poaceae; genus Avena; species Avena eriantha. The sequence continues at coordinate 284,508,028 of OU342742.1, read as the reverse complement.
AGGAAGAGATCATGATGATACTATGTGAGCTTGAGATTTACTTCCCGCCCACATTCTTCGACATCATGGTGCATCTGCTTGTACATGTTGTGGATGACATCATCTAGCTCGGGCCGACATTCCTGCACAACATGATGCCATTTGAAAGGCTAAACGGTGTCATCAAAGCATCGTTCGCAACAGGTCTCGTCTAGATGGAAGTATAGCCAAGGGCTTTCTGATCTACGAGTGCATCTCCTTCTGCCAAAATTATCTAACCACCGAGAACGAGGATGTTGGAATACCCACAAAGAAGCACCTCGGCAGGCTCGGTGGATATCGTCACCGCAAGGGCTGCCGCTCACTGCATGTCAACGTTGATGGTCGACACACTGATTTTGATAGGGCACATCGAGTCGCGCTACAACATATTGAAGTGGTCGGCCCTTGGGTCGAAGAGCACATAAGCTTAATCGAGCAGGAGTACGTTGACCAGGGCCGGACGAGGAAGAAGGGAGACGTAACTAGAGAGCACAACTCTAGCTTCACGGGTTGGTTCAAGAAAAGGCAACTGGACAATCCCCCACAGAAGCCTTCTACGGAAGATCAAAAACTCATATTCTCCTTGGTGCAGGGCCCAGGGCATAACCTAAGGACCTATCAGTCATACGACACAAACGGTTACAGATTCTACACCGAGGAAAAGGACAGGAATAGCGAATATCAAAACTCAGGAGTAACTATGTTATCCTTTGCTAATGACGAGACTACTATGATGGAAATATTCTACGGAAGGATAGAGGAGATATGGGAGCTCGACTACTGTGGAGAGATCGTACCAATGTTCCGTGTTAGATGGGCCTAAAACGTGGAAAAAGAAGGCCTGTATTTCACCACAATGGTTATACTAGATGCCAAATCGATGAAGAATGCCTCCGCAAAAATGAGCCTTGGGTACTCGCTAGCCAAGTTGATCAATCCCTTTTTATTACCGACCCATGAAATCCCAACCGTGTTGTAGTTAGGAGGGGCAAGAGGAGCATCATCGGGGTGGAAGGAGCCTCCAACGAGCAAAACTTCGAGAAAAATGGCGATCCGAAGATCGAAGAGGAATTCGACAAGGACTTCGACATGCCTACTACTACTAAAGTAAGAAGGAAGACCACACTGCCTACTAAAGGTTGTCCATTCACAAGAAGAAATATCAAAGTGCATGGTCTAAAGTATTCAACCACGATGAAAATGGGCAAGAAGATTGTGAAGAGACACTATCAATTGTGTGACTTTTTGGTGTATTAATTCGTGTGGGTATAATGTGATATTAGTGTGGGTATTAGTTAGAGACTAAAAATATAATGTGATATTCATGTGGGTATACAACTTAACATTTTTGTGTGTGACAAGCAAACACACATATATTTGATTGAATAAATATGCATATGTGTTCTTGCTTTTTTTGAATAAATATGCATATATGTATATGTTCTTCCTTTTTTTGAATAAATATGCATATGTATGTAATTAAAAATATTTAAAAAAAAGAAAAAAATGTGTGAGACAGCCAGGATTGGAACCTGGCTGCCCCAGGTGAGAGCAAGCGAGCAAGACCACTAGGACAAGTATAGGATCTTATCATACAAGGACGACACGCTTTTTTGTACTATGTCCAAAAGTCCAACTTCTGTGGCACATTCTATGGGAATGCACCACAAAACATTCACACTTAGCCAAATAGACGGTTCGGCCTCTCCCTCTATTCCCCCTTTCTCTCTCGATCCACAACACTTAGCCAAAATTCTGTCGCCCGCACGCAAACCCTCGTCGCCGGAGCCATAGCTAACGCTGCGCCGGAGCCCTAGCAGCCCGTGGAGGAGGAGCCACCCGACGAACCCGTGGAGGAGGAGCCACCGGAGAAGGAGCCACCTTGCAGCCCGTGGAGGAGGAGCTGCAGGAGGAGGAGCCGCTGCGCCGGAGCCCGCCACCCTCATCGTTGTCGACCACCGCAGCAGCAGCGCGCACGTACGGTTCGTCCCCCTCACTCCCCCACCCCCCCTATGAACCCTAGTTTCTTATTTTCCTGGGCAAGAACATCTGTTTCCTGAGTATCGATAGATCTTACACAGATGTCCCAGGCTCCAGTAGTTCATATCTGTTCATAGATTTGTCTTGCTTGTTGTGATATGATCCTGCCATCTTGTAGAAGACACATTTTTTGCTGCTCTATACATGAAACAGTTAGTAGGGAAAGTAAAGCATTTGGTCCAGGTTAGTAGGGAAAGTAAAGCATAGGGTTATCACGGATGCCTTTGGCAGAGAGCAGCAACAACTGCTGTTTGAATGAAAAATTGGCAGTAGAGTTCTTCATCTCCTTGTGCTCCAATCGTTTACTGCTACCACTTGCACTAGCATTGCTGCTGCCATCAACTTTCTTCTGCATTTGTGGCGTGGTGCTCGTCATGGACTGCAAATAAAAAAATCGAAGAGAAAAATGATAATTCATTAATTGATACTATAAATTTGCAAAACTGAACATTAATTGACAACATTTTCTGGCCATCTGCGTAGACAAAAGTGTACACCTTGCTTTGAAATTCACAGGCTATGTAAGATCCCAAAACTTAATCCAAAGTTAATCAAGATCAAATCTACCCAATTTAGGCTTAACAAAAACTTTTCCATTTAAAATAATTAAGCATTCATATGTATGTGCATTTAAATTAGGAGTTGTTTTGAATTGCCATGCTTGAGTGATCCATTGGTTGTAAAATGATTCTAAGGTGAATTAAAAATCATCTAGATCATTCCCAGACAAATCCTAAAGAAAAAGAAATCAAAAAGAATAAAATAAAGAAATGGTCATTTGTGCCATTTTAACTAACTAGGACACTTTTGGTGTTCCTAGGACTCAAATGCCAATAGAGAAAATTGTGGTTATTTGCTCCCCTTGCTATTACAAGTAGTGATGTGCCAAGGCCCACTTTGTGATCTCCCAAAAACATTCAAACTCTAAATTTAAATGATATTTGAAAATTGAATCTAGTGTATGTATCAAGATCACACTAATTCAAAAACCACTCAAATGAACTCCATTTCAAAATCCCAAGCACACCTAGATGCTTAAGCATAAGATACATCACTCCACCAAAAATCAGCCCAAAATTCAAAAAAAAAATCCTGCGGCCATTTGATCGAACACCTTGTAAGCAGAATCATTATGGCCTAACTACTACTGTTTTGGACCTAATCTTGTCGAGCCAATTGGTGGGCATTGATCACCCTGGTCTCCCCCAGGTTCAACCAGACCAAAACCAACCCTATATCTAGCCCCTGGCCCCAGTGCCATGCCACCCCGACGCCATGCTCGCCAGCCAAGCGTGCACCAGCCACAGGCGACCACTAGCCCTTCTCCGCCGCTCCAGGGAGTGAGGCGTGACCTCACCGCTGCCCATGGTCCACCCCTCGATCAACCCCAGCGACTTGACCACCCCATAGCATCGCCGCCCTTTCTCTCTGCGCCGTGCGCAACGCATGCCAGAGCGCGAACGCCGCCAGCATGCCACAGACCAAGCCCCGATACCAAATCACGCACGCAGCTCCGCCTTGAACCCAGTAATCCGCCAGACACGGCCGTGCACCGCCGCGCGACCCACAGTCGCCATGATCACCGTCGAGCACCGCCTCTGTCTCCTAGAGCGCGTGAAGCCCCCGACCGTTAGGCACCGCCCCTAACCACGCCATTGCGCCATAGCAGACCGCCCACCATCCGCCTACCTCGCCCACACCGGTAGCCCTCTGTACCGCCCTCGCCGGAGATGCCAGCCCACACCCGTCGGTCCCCTCGTCGAGCGTATATAAGGAGGCCACCCCAGCACCATCTCTTCACACCATTCCACTCCCCTCTCTCCACTGACCATTTCCCCTCTCTCGGCGGAGCCGCTCGATCCGCCGTTCGCCGGAATTCCACCGGAGGTTGCCGCTGCAGAGGAGGAGAAGTCCCCATTGATTTCGTCCACCTCAGCCCCTGCCGCGACTTCGCCTGAGCTTGCCGTCATCGTCTAGTTCGTTCGCCCACCTCGCCACACTAGCTGAAGCCCTGGTATGTCCCAAGTAGACACCCACCGGCCGTTTAGGGTTCGGTCTTGCCGGCGACAATTTCTTCGTCGACGACGACCGTGAATCGTCGATCTGCATTCTAATCGTGTGGCCCAGATCGCACCATACCGCTTCGGGTTTTATGTGCCGCTGACATGCGGGACCAACTTGTCAGTCGCCCTCTGTGCCGCTGAGCGTTACAGGGCCGGCCCATTTAGTTTCCCGCGCTGACCCAGTTAATTCAAATTAGGTTTCTCTATTTAAACTTAAAATCAAATATGTTCCTTAGTTCAAAAATCAATTCAAAGAGTTTTAAAAATCCAAATGGAGTGATTCCAATTTTGTTGGAAAGGTAATGAAAATCTCTATCAAAGCCCGTTGGATTTAAATTATTTAGAGTTAGAGATATCTCCTAGTAAAAATAACAAGACAGAAGCATTTGTGCAATCAAACATTGTTATAAAACCAACCATAATAGCGTTTGACTTGATTTCAACTCTCAAAAATCACATTTAACCATACATATCTGAATATGTAATAATATTAAGGTTTACATGCAGTGACTTTGGACTAGTACCAAAATAATGCTATTTAGGCATTTCTAGTCAATTTAAATCATTAAATATTCAACCAAACTTATTAAAATGTGATCCAACATTTAAATCACATTCCCATATGATAGAATATGTGGTGATGACAGGTGTCCACATGATCCCATATTTTAATTGGAGAATATTAAATCTTAGTTAATTTGAATGATTAGAAATTACTTTTCTCAAATAAAAGGAATGAAGCTAGTTAATTAAACCTTGTGATGCTTGTGACGATAATAGATCATCGAATGTGTGCCTTAGTGTGCTAAGTTGACTAGTTAAGCTTTGTTTGGTGATTGTGTTGCCCGTATGTATTTATAGACGATAGTACTGACCAAGCTTTCGAGGAGGAGGAGTTCTACCAAGAGGACGAGGAAGAAAACTTCAACCTCTGCACCAACCAAGGCAAGCCATCATTAACAATCCAAGCTAACTCTTGCAAGCTAGATAACCTAAGAAAGATGCATTAGGCATTCTTTGGTTATACCACTTTGACTATTACCTACCCCAAGTTTTATTTCCAAGATTTACTTTCTTTACTCTATTAAAATCCTTTACTTGTTTGACGGTAGCATAAAAAGTATGAAACTTGACCTATCTAGTGAGATTTAGATGTCATTCTATGGCATGAGATTGATCTTAGCATCCCACCTTAGTGAACACTCTTAACTTAGTAGCTTAGAGCTAAATCAAAACTTGAGTCACTTAGATGGGAGTACTTGGTGAAAATGACTTGTGAAAACCTTGGAATGATGAGTCATTCTATTGAGATGTTTTGACACGTGTTGAGAAACACAAATGGTTTCTGAGGATGAAAATATTGAGGCATGAGCCTTAAACCTTTAACAAAACTGATGGTTGGGTTCGGATGCGATACCATTCCAATTTTACCGTACAACCAGAATACCTGAATTGGGTAAGGATTAGCCGGAAGTTTATATGCATTAGTTAGTTCCCTTGTAGGAGAGGTTTGTGCTGAGGTTGGGAGGCTATAATCATAGGAGAGGGGCTTATACTAGGGTGTGTAAAGGAAAGGTTATGTTTGATTATCTGCATACTAAGTATGACGATTCAGGGTTATCCCTGATAGATGTATCGAAGCTTGTGGTGAAAGTGTACAACCTCTGCAGAGTGTCAAAATATTCGAATAGCCGCGTCCGCGGTTATGGACAATTGGAGTGGCCATACTGTTCTGTTGTCAGATGTTTTCAAAAAAATTTATGAAATGAATTGTGACATGACTTGACCACAACAGAGTTGTGACTATGACAAATAAGTTCCCACTTAGGTCATTTCAAACTTTATTTTATCTTTCTTTGCTTCTGAACTCAGCTTAGGTTTCAAACTTAACTTTACAAATGAACTTAGAGTTAGCATTCATACTAGAACTATCTTACTTGTTAGTGGTAGTTTGCGAGTACTTAAAGAGTACTCATGGCTTTTGTCCCTGGCTATTCCCATGGACAGACTATGAAGGAGACTGCCAAGATGAAGGAAACCAGGATGGCTATGATAACTAGGACTATCTTCCATCATCAGCATTGCCTGTTACTCTGAAGATGGACCCCACCGCTATGCTATTTATTCCGCTGTTTGATTGTACTAAGACTGGATCATGAGATCCTTTATTTGTGTAAGACCTTATTTATGGTTTGTAGTGGATGATGTATTGTGATATCCAATCTGTTATGTCTCGCAAAAATGGTAATCTTGGGATTGCGAGGTATGGCATAACAGGCATCTGGGATTAAAAATCTGGGTGTTGACAAGTTGGTATCAGAGCCATCCTGACCATAGGAGACCCTAGTTAGAATGGACGTCCGACCAAAACTTAGTTTCCAAAACCAAAGTGACTATTTATGAAAACATATTTCCTCTCTTACCCTTGGGAATTATTTCTCTCAAATAAATTCATATTCCTCCAAATTTTTACATTACTACATAAAATTTTGACACCCTTGATCACTTCACTAACTTTCTCATCCTCAATTCTTATAGATGGAAACTCAGTTCAGCAAGTTCTACCAGTTGGGCAACGGAGGCCAGCTAATCTTCGATAGGGATCTTGATGCACTATTAGAGTACTTGGGACGCCCACATCCAAAGTTTCTGGGAGCTCAACTTCCTAGACCCCCAGGAGGAGACTTGCAATGCCTAGTCACCGCTGATCTTAGAGGCAAGATAGAAACACCAACATCCGGGAGGATCCAGTTCTCCATCAGAGAGAACAACTAGCTAGATGGATTAGCCAGGGCAATGCATGAAGCTCTCGCACGTCTGTGTGCCCTAAGTGTCAACCAAATCCAAGGAACCCGCTTTGTTCACTATGGAAGGCGTGACTTCATGGGAATGCCAATGGAGATGCCAAGTCACCCGGAGTTGAAGCGTCAAGTGGAGAACCTTGACTTCTTGCTGTATGATCGACAGAAGGAATTGGGTAATGCTAGAGAGTTCGCCAACCACAACCTTTCCATTGCCGCCCAGAAGGCCCAGACTTTCTCACTGCTCATCAAGGATCGTCAGTCTCTTCGTCGGCAATGCACCAAGAAAGATCGCACCATCGACCGTCTTCGCAAGAAGGTGGCCGACCTCGAGAAGACCATCAAGGAGCAAGAAGCTCAGCTTGCAGCAACGGAAGAAGAAGAGGAAGGTGAAGACATCCACGGAGATATGGACTCTTACCTCAGCAATGATGACAACTATCTGGAGGAGGATGTTGTGGACTTCTACACCGACGATGATGATTCCGACTTCATCGATGATGAGTAGATGCACTAGAGCACTATCGTAGAGTGAGGAGTATCGGTCCCATTGTATCGTAGCATGCAAAATGGTTCTTAAAACCATCTGCTTTCCTTTGATGTTGTGGTGTGTGTGTTTGTATCGTGTGCTTTGCTTGAATGAATGAAACAAATTTAGTTGCAAAACCTCAATCAAACTCAAATTTTAGATTTGAAATCATAACCATGAACCTTAGAATTTTCCCTCTTACCCATTTATCTATCTCAATCTTCAGATGACTTGTGAAAACCCCGGAGGGAGCAGCTCATCGCAGGACCCCATGCTGCAGATTATGCAGATGCTAATTGTAGACCGTGAAGCAAGCAGGGTAGAGCGCCAAGCCAACCTGGCAACTCTGCAGCAGGTCGCCCAGATGACCCAAAACAACCAAGGCCATGGAAATCAGGATCATCAAGGATCCAAACTGAAGAATTTCCAGAATACCAATCCCCCAATCTTTAGCACTTCGGAGAACCCACCGGATGCTGATGACTGGTTGCAGACAATGGAGAACAAATTAGAAGTAGCCAGAGTTGATGACAACGAGAAAGTTCTTTTTGTCATCCACTATTTGGCAGGAGATGCAAGAGCATGGTGGAACAACACCAGCACAATGAACCATGGTCAAGTGATGACATGGGAAGCCTTGAAAATCAAGTTCAGTCGCACCCACGTGCCACAGGGTCTAGTCACCCGAATGAGGGATGAATTCAGAGAATTGAAACAAGGCAGAATGACTGTAGTTGAGTACCGTGACAGATTCTTGTCCCTTGGCAGGTATGCTCCGGATGAGATCAACACGGAGGCCAAGAAGAAGGAGAGATTCCTGAACGGACTGCATGATGAGATGCAGACGGTTCTCGTCAACATCTGTTTCGAGGATCTCGAAGAGCTAGTTGACTCTTCCATTCAGATGGAAGGGAAGATTAACCAGGCAAACTACAATCGCAAACATCGTATGATGCACCAAGCTGGATCCAACAGTCACCAGAAGTACCATCCCAACCTTTCTGCGGGATATGCACCAAGGAACAACCGACCCCCAATGTCTCGCCCAAGCTACCCCAACTGTATCGGAGGCAATGTGAAGTCTGGGGGAACAACAACCACCCCGACAACACCAACAATTTCAACCGTGCACCTCCCAAGAGCAACAACAACAACAACAACACTGCACCCAGAACTGGAAGTAATGTTGTGCCTGTCGCAGCTAAAGACAAGTCTCAGATCACTTGTTTCGAGTGTGGAGTGAAGGGTCACTATTCCAATGAGTGCCCAAAGAAGACTGCCGCCACTGCCAATGTGAATGCCCCAGCTCAACCGCGGCATCGTGTTCAACCAAGAAGAAGATTTGCCCCCAGGAACCCTCACAACGGCAACGGCTGTCTCTTCCACATGAACGCCGAAGAAGCCCAAGAAGCACCAGATGTAGTGATGGGTATGTTTTCTGTCAACTCAGTTTTAGCAAGAGTGTTGTTTGATTCTGGAGCATCGCACTCATTTGTCACCAAAGAATTTGCATGCACTAGTAATATTCACCCAACCAACTTGAAGCATGTCATGATAGTTCAAATACCCAGATCAACTACAAAAGCTAGAAAAATTTGCAAAGTTGTGCCTATCAGAATACATGGGATAGATTTTTATACCAATCTAATAGTACTTCGAACCAAAGGTTTGGAAGTAGTACTAGGAATGGATTGGATGTCAAAGCATAAAGGATTGATAGACTATGACAAGAAAGCCATCACCATGACCAGTAGCTCTAGAGTCTCAGTAGAGCATATATCTGAAACCTTACCCCGTCAATTCAAGTGCAACAAGAGTCTGGCCCTACTCACCATAGACCAAGTCAGAGTAGTCTGTGAATACCCCGACGTATTCCTAGATGAATTGCCCAGTATGCCCCCGGATATGGATATTGAGTTCATTATCAAACTAATCCCCGGAACCGGACCAATAGCCCAGAGACCCTATAGCATGAACCCCTCAGAGTTATTAGAGTTGAAGAAGCAGGATGCTATGTTAGCCATATGCTTGATTCAACCAGGTGCATCGCCATGGAGATCACCAGTGTTATTCGTCGACAAGAAGGATGGTGGCAACCGGTTGTGCACCGATTACAGGAAGCTAAATGACGTCACCATCAAAAATAAGTACCCACTGCCAAAGATAGAGGATCTATTTGATCAGTTGATTGGTGCCCGGGTATTTTTAAAGATTGATCTTAGGACTGGTTATCACCAACTTAAGATTCGATATTCCGAAGACCGCCTTTACTATTCGTTATGGTTTATACGAGTATACGGTCATGTCTTTTGGAATAACCAATGCCCCTTCCTATTTCATGAATCTCATGAATAAGATCTTTATGAATTTCTTAGATAAGTTTGTCGTTGTGTTTATCGACGACATCCTTATCTACTCCAAGTCAGAAGAAGAGCATGAGCAACATCTGAGAATCATCCTTGAAACCCTGAGAGAGCATCAGTTGTATTCTAAGTTTAGCAAATGTGAGTTTTGGCTGAAAGAAGTAGGATTCCTAGGACATATAGTGTCTGCCGGAGGAGTCGTTGTTGATCCCACCAAGATCAGAGATGTCGATGCCTGGGATGCCCAGCCACTCAAACCCAAGTCCGTGCATTTGTCAGATTAGCAAGATACTACCGCAAGTTCATAGAAGGATTTTCGAGCATAGCAAGACCCATGACCCAATTGTTGAAGAAGGACAAGAAGTTTGAATGGACTGACAAATGTGAAGCAAGTTTCAAGAGCTCAACAACAGATTGATTTCAGCCCCAATATTGATCATGCCAGATAATAAGAAGCCGTTTGATGTGTATTGTGATGCATCCAAGATTGGTCTCGGATGTGTATTGATGCAAGAAGGCAAAGTTATCGCGTATCTATCTCGACAACTAAAGCAGCATGAGCAGAACTATCCGACCCATGATCTTGACTTAGCAGCCGTAATTTTGGCATTCAAGACATGGCGTCATTATCTTATGGGTAATCACTATGAGATTTACTCAAATCACAAAAGCTGAAGTATATTTTCACTCAAAAGGAGCTGAATATGAGGCAAAGGAGATGGATAGAGTTAATCACGGATTATGACCTTGACATTCACTATCACCCCGACAAAGCCAATGTGGTAGCGGATGCTCTTAGCAGATTACCATGTAGGCTAAACACCATGATCAAGGAGAAGCAGCCAAGTTTGTATGAGGAGTTGGAGCAGTTTAGAACCGAGCTTGTTAGCAAAGGATTTGTAGCTAGCATTGAACTTCAACCCACTTTGATTAGCCAAATCAAGGAAGCCCAGAAGGGAAATGAAAGTATCGATGGATAAACGTCGTATTGGTACAGGAAAGGTACCAGGATTCACCGAAGACGAAGAAGGAGTTATATGGTACAAAGGACGTATCTGTGTGCCAGCAGATTCGGAACTGAAGCAAGTTATCATTCAGGAAGCTCATGATACTCTTTATTCTATCCACCCCGGAGGAACAAAGATGTATCAGGATTTGAAAGAGCAATTTTGGTGGCACAAGATGAAAAGAGAAATCAGAAGCTACATCGCCAAGTGTGACATCTGTCAAAGAGTCAAAGCAAAACATCAGAGACCCGCAGGACTATTGCAACCATTGTAGATTCCAAAATGGAAATGGGATTCCGTCGGAATGGACTTTATCACCGGATTGCGTACTTCTAGTAGGGGAAATGACTCAATCTGGGTCATTGTTGATAGACTGTCTAAGGTAGGTCATTTTATACCAGTTAAGACCACCTACCAGAGTTCGAAGCTAGCAGAGTTGTACATTGCTAGAATTGTTAGTCTGCATCGAACCCCTAAGACCATAGTATCAGATCAAGGAACCCAATTCAACTCGAGATTTTGGCAGAAAGTCCAAGAAGGATTGGGAACCAAATTGAACTTCAGCACACCTTATCACCCACAAACTGATGGATAGACTGAAAGAGTCAACCAAATCCTAGAGGATATGTTGAGAGCTTGTGTGTTAGAGTATAGATCAAAATGGGAAGACTGCCTACCTTTTGCAAAATTCTCATATAACAACAGTTATCAACCCATTTTTCAAATGGCCCCATTTTAGTTACTATACAAAAGAAAGTGTCGTACCCCTTTGAACTAGTCGCAAGTATGAGAGAGTCAGATCTTTGGACCCGAGATTCTCCGAGAAGCCGAAGAAAAGGTTCACAAATTCCATGAGCACCTCAAGACCACCCAATCCAGGCAAAAGAGTTACGCTAACAAGAGAAGGAGAGACCTGACTTTCAATTTTAGAGATTTTGTATATCTCAAGGTTTCGCCGTTGAAAGGAACCCAACGTTTTAGTCTGAAAGGAAAGTTAGCCCCCAGATATATCGGACCCTTCAAGATTCTGAATCACCGAGGAGAAGTACCGTATCAACTGAAACTGCCAGAAGAGATGTTAGCCATCCACAATGTGTTCCATATCTCATTACTTCGCAAATGCCTAGGAGTACCGGAGAAGACCAAAGTGTTCAAAAACATCGATCACCGAGCTGTTGATATCAACAAGGATCTGACGTATCGTGAAGTGCCCATCGTATCTTGGAGGAAGCTTACAAAACCACCAGGACCCGGAGTATCAAATTCCTCAAGATTCAATGGAGCAACCATACCGAAGAAGAAGCCACTTGGGAGCGAGAAGATTACATTAGGACTGAGTTCCCAGATCTCTTTAGTTCCTAGTTTTCTTTCATAAATCTCGGGACGAGATTTTGTGTAAGGGGGGAAGGTTTGTAACATCCCAAAACTTAATCCAAAGGTAATCAAGATCAAATCTACCAAATTTAGGGTTAACAAAAACTTTTCCATTTAAAATAATTAAGCATTCATATGTGTGTGCATTTAAATTAGGAGTTGTTTTGAATTGCCATGTTTGAGTGATCCATTGGTTGTAAAATGATTCTAAGGTGAATTAAGCATCATCTAGATCATTCCCAAACAAATCCCAAAGAAAAAGAAATCAAAAAGAATAAAATAAAGAAATGGTCATTTGTGCCATTTTAACTAACTTGGACACTTTGGGTGTTCATAGCACTCAAATGCAAATAGAGAAAATTGTGGTTCTTTGGACCCCTTGCTAGTACAAGTAGTGATGTGACAAGGCCCACTTTGTGATCTCCAAAAAACATTCAATCTCTAAATTTAAATGACATTTGAAAATTGAATCTAGTGTATGTATCAAGATCACACTAATTCAAAAACCACTCAAATGAACTCCATTTCAAAATCCCAAGCACACCTAGATGCTTTAGCATAAGATACATCACTCAACGAAAAATCACCCCAAAATTCAAACAAAAGTTTCTTGCAGCCATTTGATCGAACACCTTGTAAGCAGAATCATTATGGCCTAACTATTACTGTTTTGGAGATAATCCTGTCGAGCCAATTGGTGTGCATTGATCACCCTAGTCTCCCCCAGGTCCAACCAGACCAAAACCAACCCTATCTCTAGCCCCTGGCGCCAGTGCCATGCCACCCCGACGCCATGCTCGCCGACCAAGCGTGCACCAGCCACAGGCATCCACCAGCCTTTCTGCGCCGCTCAAGGGAGTGAGGCGTGACCTCACCGCCACCCACGGTCCACCCCTCGATCAACCCCAGCCACTGGACCACCCCACATCATCGCCGCCCTTTCTCTTTGCGTCGTGCGCAGCGGACGCCAGAGCACGATCGCCACCAGCACACCACAGACCAAGCCGTGACACCAAATCGCTCACGCAGCTCCGCCTTGAACCTAGCAACCCACTAGACATGGCCGTGCACCGCCGCGCGACCCACAATCGCCATGATCATCGTCGAGCACCGCCTCTGTCTCCTAGAGTGCGTGAAGCCCCCGACCGTTAGGCATCGCCCCTAGCCGCGCCATTGTGCCCTAGCTGACCGCCAGCAGACCGCCCACCGTCCGCCTACCTCGCCCACGCCGGTAGCCCTCTGTACCGCCCTCGCCGGAGACGCCAGCCCACACCTGTCGGTCCCCTCGTCGAGCCTATATAAGGAGGCCACCCCAGCACCATCTCTTCACACCATCCCACACCCCTCTCTCCACTGACCATTTCCCCTCTGTCGTCGGAGCCGCTCGAGCCGCCGTTCGGCGGAATTCCACCAAAGGTAGCCACTGTAGAGGAGGAGAAGTCTCCGTCAATTTCGTCCACCTCAGCCCCTGCCACCACTTCACCTGAGCTTGCCGTCGATGTCCAGTTTATTCGCCCGCCTGGCTGCACTAGCTGGAGGCCTGGTACGTCCCCAGTAGACCCCCACCAGCCGTTTTGGGTTCGGTTTCGCTGGCCACAAGTCCATCATCGATGACGATCGTGAATCGTCGATATGCATTCCAATCGTGTGTCCCAGATCGCCCCGTACCGCTTCGGGTTTTATGTGCCGCTGACATGCGAGACCAGCCTATCAGTCACCCTCTGCGCCGCTGACCGTTAATGGGCCGACCCATTTAGTTTCCCGCACTGACCCAGTTAATTCAAATTAGGTTTTTCTATTTAGACTTCAAATCAAATCTATCCATTAGTCCAAAAATCAATTCAAAGAGATTTTCAAATCCAAATGGAGTGATTCCAATTTTTTTGGAATCCCTATCCAAGCCCGTTGGATTTATATCATTTAGAGTTAGAGATCTCTCCTAGTAAAAATAACAAGACAGAAGCATTTGCACATTCAAACATTTTTTATAAAATCAACCATAATAGCTTTTGAGTTGATTTCAACTCACAAAAATCACATTTCACAATACCTATCTGAATATGTAATAATATTAAGGTTTGCATGCATTGACTTTGGACTAGTACCAAAATAATGCTATTTAGGCATTTCTAGTCACTTTAAATCATTAAATATTCAACCTAAACTTATTAAAATGTGATCCAACATTTAAATCACATTCCCATATGTTAGAATATGTGGTGATGACAAGTGTCCACATGATCCCATATTTTAATTGGAGAATATTAAACCTTAGTTAATTTCAATGAGTAGAAATTATTTTTCTAAAATAAAAGGAATGAAGCTAGTTAATTAAACCTTGTGATGCTTGTGATGATAATATATCATCAAATGTGTGCCTTAGTGTGCTAAGTAGACTAGTTAAGCTTTGTTTGGTGATTGTGTTGCCCGTATGTATTTATAGACGATAGTACCGACCAAGCTTTCGAGGAGGAGGAGTTCTACCAAGAGGATGAGGAAGAAAACTTCAACCACTGCACCAACCAAGGAAAGCCATCAATAACAATGCAAGCTAACCCTTGCAAGCTAAATAACCTAAGAAAGATGCATTAGGCATGCTTTGGTTATACCACTTTGACTATTACCTACCCCAAGTTTTATTTCCAAGCTTTACTTTCTCTACTCTATTAAAATCCTTTACTTGTTTGATAGTAGCATAAAAAGTATAAAACTTGACCTATCTAGTGAGATTTAGATGTCATTATATGGCATGAGATTGATCTTAGCATCCCACCTGAGTGAACACTCTTAACTTAGTAGCTTAGAGCTAAATAAAAACTTGAGTCACTTAGATGGGAGTACTTGGTGAAAATGACTTGTGAAAACCTTGGAATGACGAGTCATTCTATTGAGATGTTTTGACACGTGTTGAGAAACACAAATGGTTTTTAAGGATGAAAGTGTTGAGGCATGAGCCTTAACCCTTTTACAAAACTGATGGTTGGGTTCAGATGCGATACCATTCCAATTTTACCGTACAACTACAATACCTGAATTGGGTAAGGGTTAGCCAGAAGTTTATATGCATTAGTATTAGTTCCCTTGCGGGAGAGGTTTGAGCTGAGGCTACCTCTCAATGTTGTCCACCTATGCGGTGACCAAGATGAAAGATGGTCATGGTTGGGAGGCCATACTCATAGGAGAGGGGATTATACTAGGGTGTGTAAAGGAAAGGTTATGTTTGATTATCTGCATACTAAGTATGACGATTCAGGGTTATCCCCGACAGATGTATCGAATCTTGTGGTGAAAGTGTACCACCTCTGAAGAGTGTCAAAATATTCGAATAGCCGCGTCCGCAGTTATGGAAAGTTGGAGTGGCCATACTGTTCCGTTGTTAGATGTTTTCAAAACAATTTATGAAATGAATTATGACATGACTTGACCAGAATGGAGTTGTGACTATGACAATTAAGTTCCCACTTAGGTGATATCAAACTTTATTTTATCTTTCTTTGCTTCTGAACTCAGCTTAGGTTTCAAACTTAACTCTACAAATGAACTTAGAGTTAGCATTCCTACTAGAACTATGTTACTTGTTAGTGGTAGTTTGCGAGTACTTAAAGAGTACTCATGGCTTTTGTCCCTGGCTATTCCCGTGGCTAGGCTATGAAGGAGACTACTAAGATGAAGGTCAAAAGGACGGCTATGATAACTAGGAATATCTTGCATCGTCAGCATTGCCCGTGACTCTGAAGATGGACCCCATAGCTACGCTATTTATTACGATGTTTGAATGTACTAAGACTGGATCATGAGAACCTTTATTTGTGTAAGACCTTATTTATGGTTTGTAATGGATGATGTACTATGATATCCAATCTGTTATGTCTCGCAAAAATGGTAATCCTGGGATTGCGAGGTATGGCATAACAGGCATCTGGGATTAAAATTCCGGGTGTGGATAGACTAGCTCTGTTGCTGCATGCACATCTGATCACACCTACATTATATATACGCAGCAAGTCTAAAGCACACTCCTTGTTTCAATGCATGGCTTGAGATTCATGGGGATATGGTAGCTTATCTCTGGTAAAACATGAGAGAGCGCCTTAACTGGTGTCATAGGCTCCACGTAGCTCACTCACTAGAGTGTCTGTAGCAACTGCATTATCTTATCCAATTAACTGCTTTATACTACTCCTATATGCGTACATGTTTTTTTATACTAGAAAATAGTAGATTGACCAATTGAAACGCAGTATTGCAGTATTGTATATGTTGTGGTTGTTGAGTTGCACCCAAGTGTTTCAGTCTGCAGGAGTGGGACATGTAGGTAAATCAGCGAGTAATAGTAGTTTGATTATGATGCACCACCACCACACCTATAGCTTGATTTGTTCCTGTGCTTATTTTCTATACCTACCCATTAGATTTTGTATCCCGTAAAGTTGAATCCTAGTTTTCCCTCAGTAAAAATAACAAAAACAATTATTTATTGACTGTATCAAATTCCTTAAGACAAACCATATCTGACTAGGGTTGTCCTAGTAGGAAAATCACTACAGGAGCTCCTGATCTTGGTTCATGTGGTTCAGTTATTTAACTATTGTTTCATAGTTTAGCTTTTTTATTTACATGAAAATCTGATTTGCCTCTGGATGTATACAAGTTACTGTAACTTGTATACCTGAAAATGTTTTTCCTCTGGATGTATACCTGAAATGGCCTTTTCTCTTCGTTCGGCTATTGATGATACACTATATAGTGCAATTTTTTTACTTTCTGTGTTTGGCTGGTGAAGGCATCTTTTGGAAGCTGCTATTATGGATCCATGATCTGGAGTAGATCTACTTTTATTATAGGTTGAGGTAAGTTTCTAGTTCTTCTTTGTGTCCTGGCCATCAAGTTGATGACCCTTATTTGGACTATGGTGATGATGTACATGGGGCTGTGGATGGGGGCTGTGAATGGGGCTGGATGGGGGCTATGATGGGGCTGTTTTCTTGTGTGTGAATGTTGCAGGGATTTCATTTGAGTTTCCCATTTCCCCCGAAGTGTCGATTCACTTCCGTTTCGGTTGAGAAATGGGCACTCCTAGGTCAAAAAATTAGCAAAGGTCATGCCGAATTTTTTGGCCGAGATTTGTGCTAACTTTTTGCCTCTTTTTAATAGAGTAGTGCAAACATGTCGGGCAACAACGAGGCCAGCCTTTCTAAGCACATGACCAGCATCGAAGAACAACCTAGACAGGTCAACCAGTCATTCTAACGGGGGTTCCAACAGGAGGAGGAGGCGATGAGGATGACACCACCACCGGAGGAGGAGGCGACCATCGCCAGAGCAGTTGGGGCCAATGAGGGAGGAGATCCTGATTACGAGGGGGACAAAGACGACTACGATGGAACTACTGAAGGCGTCGGTGAAGAGGATGACACCACCGATGGCGGCGAGCGCACAGATGGCGGTAGCGGCAACCCGGCCGCTTCTCAAAAGAAGAAGAAGAAGGAACAGAAGGAGCGGAAGGTGCCAGTGCTTGCCACCGTCTACGATGAGTTCACTGAAGTCACAGAAAGTGGCCTACCCATTGTGCCAGAGGCGATTGCTAAAGGGTACGACCTGCAAGTCGGGTGCATCGTCCGGGAAAGCATGTCGATCAACACGAAGTACATCAGACATGCTGACACTGGAGCTTTGGTCGATAACCTCCTTAAGAAGCTTCAAAAGCGATACAGATTCCCAGATCGGTTTAGAAACCTCGAGAGAAAGAACCTGGTGAACAAACTAGCCCTCATGAAGATGAGTAACGCCTTGAGCAGCTGGAAAACCCAGGTGAAGACTAACATTGAAAAAGGTGAAAGTTGGGAGGTTATTATTCAGAAAAATCCGATGCTCGACGAAGAGGAGTTTAAGATATTCAAGGAAGATATAACTACTGCTTATGCTATAAAATGGACTTAATCGGGAGGAGTATGCGGGAACAGAACATAGGTAACCACCACCTTGGAAGCGGTGGTAACAGAGGGAAACAGGCCATTTGGGACAAGGAGGACGCTGAGCTTGAACGCCATGGTAAAGACAACCCTTGGCTTAAAATCATGGACTTGCAGCTTAGGCAATTTGTACGGGCCCGCTACTACCTGGACAAGGAAACAGGGGAGTTCATCACCGACGTTCCCGAGGTGAAGGATTTCGAGAAGAAGCTGGTAAGGAATTTATCGCCGATCTCAAGTCTATTGCGTTCTAATTAAAATAATGAAGACAAGAATCTAAATGGGTTCACCTTTCCTTGTCTCTGCAGGAGGATGAACTGAACGCTACTGCCACAGAGTCGTCCCAAGATTCGATGGAGCCGTGGGACACGGTTTTCAACAGGGCGACTAATGCTTACAAGAAGAGGGACAAGGGGTTGCCACCGTCCTCAGTTGGCCGTGTGTCCGGCTTCGGTACGAGCATGAAGTTCAAGGAGTACTACAAAGAGGACGCCAAGAAAAGAAGGGAGAGGAAGAACCAGATGGCGGCTAAGGATAAAGCCACTATTGAAGAGCTGAAGATGAAGGTGCAAACACTGGAGGAGAAGGCGGTGGACGAGAAAATAGTGGACAAGTTAGTGGAAGAGAAGCTCCGCTCGATGATCCCCCTTGAGTTTTTCGAGGGGCTTACTGCTTGGAATGCGGGAAGTCGATAGGGGACGATACATCTGCCCAACTTAAGCAGCCGCAACTCGGGCATCAATATTACCGTGTCGCCAGACCTGGTGACCCCGCCGGCCATCAATGTCGGAACGCAGCCGCTCGTTTTGGTCACACTAACGCCCCCTCCCGCCAAAGATACCAATAAGGCGCAGCCGACGGCTATGGTGCTTCGTGAGGCACCCGAGCGGGAGATTGCAGATGATGATAGGCCGGCCACCGGCATCGGCCGTGTCTCTACATTAGCCGAGATCCACAACATCACCAAGGTAACTAATTAGTTAGTGCAGTCATCTCCTTTATGCCTTTGATGCATGACTGCTACCATCTCATGATGCCCACCAACATGTTTTGCCCCAGGAAACTTCTTGCGTACTCCTTCTTAAAGATGTCGGCGGTGAGTTGAAGGATGTTGCCAAGGGAACTCTCATATAACCAGCGAGCCGCACGATGCACAACAATCCAATGGATGATGACATGATGAGGGTTAGGTTGGCTCAGGTGTTGCCAGGGTGCGATGACATGGACCCCCCTTTCAACCTCAGGGCGCCGACGAACACAAGACCCTTGGAGAATGCTACAAGTGGCCCTTGACATGGCCGAAGACCCAGATTCGTCTTGCAGGGGAGGGGAGGAGGGAGCACTGGCGCCACCTCTCGACCGATCGCCCGACCAGCACCTCGGAAGCTAGCAGCCGCCGTCGTCGCCACCACCAGCCGTCACCAGCAACTCTTGGCAGCGTGTGCACCGCCACATGGAAAATACGTTGGGCCACAACCGCCGTCGCCCCCACTACCACGACCACATGATGGCACCCATGAAGATGATGATGAATTGGTCAACGTTAACGACTTCATCAACACCGGCGCCACCAAAGGATTGTATATGCATTATGTGGATGAAGAACCCTTCACAGCTCGCGACGACCATCAAGCTGGTCGGCCCAATACATGCACGCAGCGCTTGGTCTTCCATGGTCATTCTCAAGACACGCCTCTGGCCGCCGATCCACCACAAGAGAAACCGGGATTGGATTTTAGCCCCAACACACTCCGAAAGGCGGCTGATGAGCAGATGGCAGTGGCTGACACTGTTGTGAAGAAGAAGCACTACAGGAAGAGAGGTAATAATAATAATAAGAAGGGTGCGAGCCAGCCTCTTCTGAAGAGGACCCGGGGTCAGGACGCCGTCGTCGTACAATCCACACAATATGGCTTGCCCCGAGTGCATGTAGCTGGTGATCCGATATTGACTCCGGATATGATCCACATTGTGGTTGGAGCCATGTTAACTTTGCAAGAGGTTGTCAAGACACTAGAGGGCCTCCTTCTTAAAGACGAAGATCCAAATTACCCAGTTTTCACAGCCAAGGTACCATTGGACATGGGCTTCATTGATGGACCCCCCGCGGATATATTCTTCATAGTGTTCGAGGACATATTCAAGCTGTTTCTCATGAAACGGCTGGACTATAACTTGGTCCGCCTATACACGCTCAATCTGGCGATCAAGATCAAGAGAGAGAGAGTACCCCGGAAATTGCAATAGTGGATCCCTGCTACATGCGGGAGAGCCAGTTGGTCGAAGGATTAGACATAAGGACCAAGGCGACAGCGTACCTCGAGAAGTTCATGGTGGACAACAAGAGGAAGGGCACACTTCTTTTGCCTTCCTTTCCCGAGTAAGTACACACACTCGCTCATCGCCATCGTAACTTATGGATTTCTTATAGATTTCTTCCTTTGCTCTTTTTCGAACATTTCGTTCCAATTGTGTTGCATAGAGACAAATACTGCACACTCATCGTCCTTGCCCCGCCGTATTCGCTAGCCACGTATTTCGACTCGGGAAGTTTGACGAACAAGAAAGACTACACCAGAATAAGGGGTGTTCTCAATGAGGCTCTCGAGGGCTACACCAAGAAGGGATGCAGCTTCCTACATAAGGGGGAATATATCAAGGATGGCAAACACGTGCTCGAGTTCCCCTGCATCAAGCAGTCGACTACTGGTGCCAAGGAGGCCTTCTACGTCCTCCATCGCCCTAAAGGCTATGTTTGGGATTGCCAGAACCTAACGCTGCCATCTAGTCTCCGAGGATGGCCAGAAACTTTGGCACGAATCGACGATGATGATCTTAGAGAAGACTTCCATCCCATTCAAATGAAGTTGTCGCAAATCATCATTGAAGATGTCAACACAAGGGGGGTGCCCTACAACAAGCTAGAGGGTTGAGTAAGAGGGAGATCGAAGAACGCCTCTGTAAGCAGGGTGACACAAGGACGTGGATGACGAAAGAGGGGTATCTACCGTTCCTGAAGCCGAGCGAGAGAAGGAAGTCTTCATGATTGATGTGTGCCTCTAGCATGATCCAGTGTGTGTATATTCTTGATGGACGCATGCTGTATTAGTGTGCGTGTCATAAACTTTACTATCTTGTGGTCGAAATGGTCATTGTTGTTAGACTTAAACTACCTTGTGGTCGTGTAGTCGTTGAACTTATTGCTTCTGTGATGATCTATCTTTTAGGTTTATGGATCCTTTGTTTTATATTCTGTGAACATATATATATATGTATGGATGTGAACCCTTTATTAATTCTTTTCATTGTATTTTTACTAATATGCCTTGTCGTCTATAGACATGGCGACGAGGTGGTATGTGGTGTACGTGGGTAGGGTTCCAGGAGTCTACGAGGAGTGGGAGGATTGTCACAAACAAGTGAACAAGTTCAGCAGCAACATCTACAAAGGATACGCGACTAGAGAGGAGGCGGTAGCCAAGTGGAGGAACTACTTGTGGAAGAAGAACCGGATGAAGATATTGGTCGGGCTAATGCTCTTGCTCACCATTATCACAGCTGTATTCTATTTGATCCTAGTGTAGGCGGTGGTGGCCACTTCATATTTGTACTGTGAGATGATATGAACTTTGTATTCGGCACTTGTGTAAAAATTCGGCACTTGACACTATATATGTATCTTGGTCGGGCTCTAAGTGTGATGACATTATACTTGTGTTTGTATTATATGTCGGTTTTCATCTACTACATGTGCAATGTACTATTTATACTGATCTGTATAAATCCTGTATAAATACCTGATTATACACCAGGAATGTATTTTATTTTGAATACATGTAATATACTCAGTGACGCATGTAGAAAAGGTGTATGTGGCGCATATAGACTCTATGGCGCATTGGAGTATATGCGCCACTAAACTGCTTCCTATGGCACATATGCAGCAATGCGCCACAGAAGTCTCATTTCTATATGCGCCACAGAAAGTAGATATCAGTGGCGGGGTAATAGTGGCGACAGGGATATGCGCCACAAAAGGTAGATTTAGATACGCCACAGAAGAGTTGTTTCCTAGTAGTGTAGGCATGCATATGCTTAGCAAGAAGTTGAATCTTGCCAAACAACTCTCACTCGTTCTTAATACATTCAATACCTGGTGGGTCGACTGAACAGATAATCGCAAGGTGTGAAGTTAATTTAGAAAAACAACCAAAATTTCAAAACATGGTGAGTCATAGCCTCTTTGATTGTTTTCAGAACACGGTCAAATTTATAGCCATGCATATTCTTAGCAAGAAGTGGAATCTTGCCAAACAACTCTCACTCGTTCTCGATACATTGACAGCCTAGTGAGTCCACTAAAAATATTCTCGCAAGTTGTGAAGTTAATTTGGAAACATAGCCAAGTTTCAAAACACGGTGAGTCATAGTCTCCTTGATTGTTTTCAAAACACGGTCAAATTTCTTGGCATGCATATTCTTAGCAAGAAGTTGAACCTTCCCAAACTCTCACTCATTCTCAATACATTGACTTCCTGGTGGGTGCAATAAGCAGATTTTCGCAAGGTCTGATATTAATTTTGAAACACAGCCAAAATTTCAAAACACGGTGAGTCATAGCCTCTTTGATTGTTTCAAAACACGGTCAACTTTCTAGGCATGCATATTCTTAGCAAGAAGTTGAATCTTACCAAAATCTCACTCATTCTCGATACATTGACTGCCTGGTGGGTCAACTGAACAGATTTTCACAAGGTGTGAAGTTAATTTCAAAACACAGCCAAAATTTCAAAACACGGCGAGTCATAGCCTCTTTGATTGTTTTCAAAACACGGTCAAATTTCTAGGGATGCATATTCTTAGCAAGAAGTTGAATCTTGCTAAACAACTCTCACTCGTTCTCGATACATTGACTACCTGGTGGGTCCACTCAACAGATTATCGCATGGTGTGAAGTTAATTTCGAAACAAATCCAAAATTTCAAAACACGGTGAGTCATAGTCTCTTTGATTATTTTCAAAACACGGTCAAATTTCTAGGCATGCATATTCTTAGCAAGAAGTTGAATCTTTTCCAAACTCTCACTCGTTCTCAATACATTGACTGCTAGGTGGTTGCACTAAACATATTTTCGCAAGGTATGAAATTAATTTTGAAAAATAGCCAAAATTTCCAAACACGGTGAGTCATAGCCTCTTTGATTTTTTTCAAAACACGGTGAAATTTGTAGGCATGCATATTTTTAGCAAGAAGTTGAATCTTGCCAAACTCTCACTCATTCTTGATACATTGACAGCCTGGTGGGTCCACTAAACAGATTTTCACAAGTTGTGAAGTTAATTTTGAAACACAACCAAAATTTCAAAACAGGATGAGTCATAGCCTCTTTGATTGTTTTAAAAACACGGTCAAATTTAGAGGCATGCATATTCTTAGCAAGAAGTTAAATCATTCCAAACTCTCACTCGTTCTCGATACATTGACTGCCTGGTGGTGGGTCCACTAAACATATTTTTGCAAGGTGTTAAGTTAATTTCAAAACACAGCCAAAATTTCAAAACATGGTGAGTCATAACCTCTTTGATTGTTTTCAAAACAAGGTCAAATTTCTAGGCATGCATTTTCTTAGCAAGAAGTTGAATCTTTCCAAACTCTCACTCGTTCTCGATACATTGACTACCTGGTGGGTCCACTGAATAGATTTTCACAAGCTGCAAAGTTAATTTCAAAAAATAGGCAAAATTTCAAAACACGGTGAGTCATAGTATCTTTGGTTGTTTTCATAACATGGTCAAATTTCTAAGCATGCATATTATTAGCAAGAATTTGAATCTTTCAAAACTCTCACTCGTTGTCGATAGATTGACTGCCTGGTGGTGGGTCCACTGAACAGATTTTTGCAAGGTGTGAAGTTCATTTTGAAACACAACCAAAATTTCAAAACATGGTGAGTCATATATATTTGATAGTTTTCAAAACACGGTCAAATTTGTAAGCATGCATATTCTTAGCAAGAAGATGAATATTGCCAAACCCTCACTCGTTCTCCATAAATTGACTGCCTGGTGGGTCCATTGAAGAGATTTTCACAAGGTGTGAAGTTAATTTCGAAACATAGCCAAAATTTCAAAACATGGTGAGTCATAGTCTCTTTGATTGTTTTCAAAACACAGCCAAATTTCTAGGCATGCATATTCTTGGCAAGAAGTTGAATCTTTCCAAACAACTCCCACTCGTTCTCGATACATTGACTAACTGGTGTGTCTACTCAACAGATTATCGCAAGGTTTGAAGTTAATTTCGAAACACAACCAAAAATTTAAAACACAGTGAGTCATAGTCTCTTTGATTGTTTTCAAAACACGATCAAAATTCTAGGCATGCATATTCTTAGCGAGAAGTTGGATCTTTCCAAACTCTCACTCGTTCTCAATACATTGACTGCTAGGTGGCTGCACTGAACATATTTTTGCAAGGTATGAAGTTAATTTCGAAACACATCCAAAATTTCAAAACACAGTGAATCATAGTCTCTTTGATTGTTTTCATAACATGGTCAAATTTATAGGCATGCATATTCTTAGCAAGAAGTCGAATCTTTGCAAACTCTCACTTGTTCTCGATAGATTGAGTGCCTAGTGGTGGGTCCACTGGACATATTTTCATAAGGTGTGAAGTAAATTTTGAAACACAGCCAAAATTTCAAAAATGGTGAGTTATAGCATCTTTGGTAGTTTTCAAAACACAGTCAAATTTGTAAGCATGCATATTCTTAGCAAGAAGATGAATCTTGCCAAACCGTCACTCATTCTCGATAAATTGACTGCCTGGTGGGTCCACTGAACAGATTTTCACAAAGTGTGAAGTTCATTTCGAAACACAGCCAAAATCTCAAAACACGGTGGGTCATAGCCTCTTTGATTGTTTTCAAAACACTGTCAAATTTCTAGGCATGCATATTCTTAGCAAGAAGTTGAATCTTTCCAAACAGCTCTAACTCGTTCTCGATAGATTGACTGCTTGGTGGGTCCACTGAACAGATTACCGCAAGGTTTGAAGTTAATTTCGAAACACAACCAAAATTTTAAAACACATTGAGTCATAGTCTCTTTGATTGTTTTCAAAACACGGCCAAATTTCTAGGCATGCATAATCTTAGCGAGAAGTTGGATCTTTCCAAACTCTCACTCGTTCTAAATACATTGACTGCCTGGTGGTTCCACTGAACAGATTATCGCAAGGTGTGAAGTTAATTTCGAAACACAACCAAAATTTAAAACACGATGAGTCATAGCCTCTTTGATTGCTTTCAAAACATTGTCAAATTTTGAGGCATGCATATTCTTAGCAAGAAGTTGAATCTTGCCAAACAACTCTCACTCGTTCTTAATACATTGACTACCTCGTGGGTCCACTGAACAGATAATCGCAAGGTGTGAAGTTAATTTTGAAACACAGCCAAAATTGCAAAACACGGTGAGTCATAGCCTCTTTGATTATTTTCAAAACACGATCAAATTTATAGGCATGCATATTCTTAGTAAGAAGTTGAATCTTTCCAAACAACTCTCACTTGTTCTCGATACATTGACAGCCTAGTGAGTCCACTAGAAAGATTCTCGCAAGGTGTGAAGTTAATTTCGAAACACATCCAAAATTTCAAAACACGGTGAGTCATAGTCTTCTTGATTGTTTTCAAAACACGGTCAAATTTCTTGGCATGCATATTCTGAGCAAGAAGTTGAACCTTTCCAAACTCTCACTCATTCTCAAAACATCGACTTCCTGGTGGGTGCAATAAACAAATTTTCGCAAGGTTTGATATTAATTTCGAAACACAGCCAAAATTTCAAAACACGGTGAGTCATAGCCTCTATGATTGTTTCAAAACACGGTTAACTTTCTAGGCATGCATATTCTTAGCAAGAAGTTGAATCTTGCCAAACTCTCACTTGTTCTACATACATTGACTGCCTCATGGGTCCACTGAATAGATTTTCGCAAGGTGTGAAGTTAATTTTGAAACACAACCAAAATTTGAACACACAGTGAGTCATATCCTCTTTGAATGTTTTCAAAACACGGTCAAATTTCGAGGCATGCATATTCTTAGCAAGAAGTTGAATCATTCCAAACTCTCACTCATTCTCGATACATTGTTTGCCAGGTGGGTCCACTGAACAGATTTTCACAATGTGTGCAACACAACCAAAATTTCAAAACAAGGTGAGTCATAGTCTCTTTGATTGTTTTCAAAACATGGTCAAATTTCTGGGCATGCATATTTTAAGAAAAAAAGTTAAATCTTTCCAAACTCTCACTCGTTCTCGATACATTGTCAGCCTAGTGGTGGGTCCACTGAACATATTTTGCAAGATGTGATGTTAATTTTGAAAAACAACCAAAATTTCTAGGCATCCATGTTCTTAGCAAGAAGTTGAATCTTTCCAAACTATCACTCGTTCCCAATACATTGACTATCTGGTGGGTGCACTGAACAGATTTTTGCAAGGTATGAAGTTAATTTCAAAACATAGCCTCAATTCCAAAACATGATGAGTCATCACCACTTTGATTGTTTTCAAAACACGGTCAAATTTCTAAACATGCATATTCTTGCAAGAAAATAAATCTTGCCAAACTCTCACTCTTTCTTCATACATTGACTGCCTGGTGGATCGACTGAACAGATTATCGCAAGGTGTGAAGTTAATTTTGAAACACAACCAAAATTTAAAACACGATGAGTCATAGCCTCTTTCATTTTTTTCAAAAACATGGTCAAATTTCTAGGCATGCATATTCTTAGTAAGTAGTTGAATCTTGCCGAACAACTCTCACTCGTTCTTGATACATTGACTTCTTGATGGGTCCACTGAACTGATTTTCGCAAGTTGTAAAATTAATTTCGAAACACAGCCAAAATTTCAAAAACACGGTGAGTCATAGTCTCTTTGGTTGTTTTCAAAACACGATCAAATTTCTAGGCATACATATTCTTAGCAAGAAGTTGAATCATTCCAAACTCTCACTCATTCTCAATACATTGGATGCCTGGTGGGTGCACTGAACAGATTTTCGCAAGGTATGATGTTAATTTCGAAATACAACCAAAATTTAAAAACACGGTGAGACATCGCCTCTTTGATTGTTTTCAAAACACGGTCAAATTTCTAGGCATGCATATTCCTAGCAACAAGTTGAATCTTTCCGAACCCTTACTCATTGTCGATACATTAACTCCCTGGTGGGTCCATTGAACAGATTTTCGCAAGGTGTGAAGTTAATTTCCAAACACAACCAAAATTTGCAAACACGGTGAGTCATAGACTCTTTGATTGTTTTCAAAACACGATCAAATTTCAAGGCATGCATATTCTTAGCAAGAAGTTGAAAAATTGCAAACTCTCACTCGTTCTGGATACATTGACTGCCGGTGGGTTCAGTGAACAGAGTATCACAACTTGTTATTTTAATTTCGAAACATAACTAAAATTTCAAAACCCGGTGAGTCATAGCCTCTTTTATTGTTTTTACAACACGGTCAATTTTCTAGGAACGCATATTCTTAGCAAGAAGTTGAATCTTTCCAAACTCTCACTCATTCTCGATTCATTGATTCTCTGGTAGTCGGAACACTGAACATATTTTCGCAAGGTGTGAAGTTAATTTTGAAACAAAGCCAAACTTTAACACACGATGAGTCATAGGCTCTTTGATTATTCTCAAAACAAGGACAAATTTCTAGGCATGCATATTCTTAGCAAGAACTTGAATCTTGCCAAACAACTCTCACTCGTTCTTGATATTTTGACTTCTTGGTGTGTCCACTGAATAGATTATCACAAGGTGTGAAGTTAATTTCGAAACACCGTCAAAATTTGAAAACACAGTGAGTCATAGCCTCTTTGATTGTTTTCAAAACACGGTAAAATTTCTAGGCATCCATATTCTTAGCAAGAAGTTTAATCTTGGCAAACATCTCTCACTCGTTCTTGATACATTGACTGCCTGGTGGGTCCACTGAAAAGATTTTTGCAAAGTGTTAAGTTAATTTCGAAACACAACAAAAATTTCAAAACACGGTGAGTCATAGCCTCTTTGATTGTTTTCAAAACATGGTCAAATTTCAAGGCATGCATATTCTTAGCAAGAACTTGAATATTGCCAAACTCTCACTCGTTCTTGATACATTGACTGCCTGGTGGGTCAACTGAAAAGATTTTTGCAAAGTGTTAAGTTAATTTGGAAACACAACCAAAATTTCAAAACACGGTGAGTCATAGCCTCTTTGATTGTTTTCAAAACACGGTCAAATTTGGAGGCATGCATATTCTTAGCGAGAAGTTGAATCATTCCAAAATCGCACTTGTTCTCGATACATTGATTGCATGGTGGGTCTAGTGAACAGAGTATCACAAGGTGTGAAGTTAATTTCGAAACACAGCCAAAATTTCAAAACAAAGTGAGTCATAGCCTCTTTTATTTTTTTCAAAACACGGTCAAATTTCTTGGAATGCATATTCTTAGCAAGAAGTTGAATCTTTCCAAACTCTTAGTTATTCTCGATACATTAATTTCCTGGCGGTGGGTCCACTGAATAGATTTTTGCAAGGTGTGAAGTTAATTTGAAAACACAACCAAAATTTCTAAACACGGTGAGTCATAGTCTCTTTGATTGTTTTCAAAACACGGTCAAATTTCTAGAAATGCATATTCTTAGCAAGAAATTGAATCTTTAGAAACACCTCTCACTTCAACTCGATACATTGACTGCATGGTGGGTCCATTGAACATATGATCGCAAGGTATGATGTTAATTTCGAAACACAGCAAAAATTTAAAAACACGGTGAGACATAACCTCTTTGATTGTTTTCAAAACACGGTCAAATTTCTAGGCATGCATATTCTTAGCAAGAAGTTGATTCTTGCTAAACACTCACTCGGTCTCGATACATTGACAGCCTAGTGGGTCCACTGAACAGATTTTCACAAAGTGTAAAGTTAATTTCGAAACATAACCAAATTTCAAAACACGGTGAGTCATAGCCTCTTTGATTGTTTTCCAAACACGATCAAATTTCGAGGCATGCATATTCTTAGCAAGAAGTTGAATCAATCCAAACTCTCACTCGTTCTCCATACATTGACTGCCTGGTGTGTCCAGTGAATAGAGTATCACAAGGTGTGGAGTTAATTTTGAAACACACCCAAAATTTCCAAACACGATGAGTCATAGACTCTTTTATGGTTTTCAAAACACGGTCAAATTTCTAGGAATGCATATTCTTACCAAGAAGTTGAATCTTTCCAAACTCTCAGTCATTCTCGATACATTGATTTCCAGGTGGTGGGTCCATTGAACAAATTTTCGCAAGGTGTGAAGTTAATTTCGAAACAGAGCCAAAATTTAAAACATGATGAGTCATATCCTCTTTGATTGTTTTCAAAACATGGTCAAATTTCATGGCATGCATATTCTTAGCAAGAAGTCTAATCTTGCCAAACAACTCTGACTCGTTCTCGATAAATTGACTTCATGGTGGGTCCACTTAATAGATTATCGCAAGTTGTGAAGTTAACTTCGAAACACAGCCAAAATTTCTAAACACGGTGAGTCATAATCTCTTTGATTGTTTTCAAAACACGGTCAAATTTCTAGGCATGCATATTGTTAGCAAGAATCTGAATCTTTCCAAACTCTCACTCGTTCTCAATACATTGAGTGCCTGGTGGGTGCACTGAACAGATTTTCGCAAGGTCTGATATTAATTTGGAAACACAACCAAAATTTCAAAACATGGTGAGTCATAGCCTCTTTGATTGTTTTCAAAACACGGTCAAATTTCTAGGCATGCATATTCTTAGCAAGAAGTTGAATATTGACAAACTCTCACTCGTTCTCGATATATTGACTGCCTTGTGGGTCCACTGAAAATATTTTCTCAAGGTGTGAAGTTAATTTCGAAACATAGTCAAGATTTCAAAACACGGTGAGTCATAGCCTCTTTAATTGTTTTCAAAACACGGTCAAATTTCGAGGCATGCATATTATTAGCAAGAAATTTAATTGTTCCAAACTCTCACTCATTCTCGATACATTGACTACCTGGTGGGTCAAGTGACAAGAGTATCACATGGTGTGAAGTTGATTTCGAAACACCGTCAAAATTTCAAAACACGGTGAGTCATAGCCTCTTTGTTTATTTTCAAAACACGGTAAATTTTTTGGGCATGCATATTCTTAGCAAGAAGTTGAATCTTGGCAAACATCTCTCACTCGTTCTCGATACATTCACTGCCTGGTGGGTCCACTGAACAGATTATCACAAGGTGTGAAGTTAATTTCGAAACACAACCAAAATTTCAAAACATGGTGAGTCATAGTCTCTTTCATTGTTTTCAAAACACAGTCAAATTGCTAGGCATGCATATTATTAGTAAGAAGTTGAATCTTTCAAAACTCTCACTAGTTCTCAATACATTGACTTCCTGGTGGGTGCACTGAACAGATTTTCGCAAGGTATGATGTTAATTTCAAAACACAACCAAAATTTCAAAACACGGTGAGACATAGCCTGTTTGATTGTTTTCAAAACACGGTGAAATTTCTAGGCATGCATATTCTTAGCAAGAACTTGAATATTGCCAAACACTCACTCGTTCTCGATACATTGACTGCCTGGTGGGTCAACTGAAAAGATTTTTGCAAAGTGTTAAGTTAATTTGGAAACACAACCAAAATTTCAAAACACGGTGAGTCATAGCCTCTTTGATTGTTTTCAAAACACGGTCAAATTTGGAGGCATGCATATTCTTAGCGAGAAGTTGAATCATTCCAAAATCTCACTCGTTCTCGATACATTGATTGCATGGTGGGTCTAGTGAACAGAGTATCACAAGGTGTGAAGTTAATTTCGAAACACAGCCAAAATTTCAAAACACAGTGAGTCATAGCCTCTTTTATTTTTTTCAAAACACGGTCAAATTTCTTGGAATGCATATTCTTAGGAAGAAGTTGAATCTTTCCAAACTCTTAGTTATTCTCGATACATTAATTTCCTGGCGGTGGGTCCACTGAATAGATTTTTGCAAGGTGTGAAGTTAATTTGAAAACACAACCAAAATTTCTAAACACGGTGAGTCATAGTCTCTTTGATTGTTTTCAAAACACGGTCAAATTTCTAGAAATGCATATTCTTAGCAAGAAATTGAATCTTTACAAACACCTCTCACTTCAACTCGATACATTGACTGCATGGTGGGTCCATTGAACATATTATCGCAAGGTATGATGTTAATTTCGAAATACAGCAAAAATTTCAAAACACGGTGAGACATAGCCTCTTTTATTGTTTTCAAAACACGGTCAAATTTCTAGGCATGCAGCAAGAAGTTTTTTCTTGCTAAACACTCACTCGGTCTCGATACATTGACAGCCTAGTGGGTCCACTGAACAGATTTTCACAAAGTGTAAAGTTAATTTCGAAACATAACCAAATTTCAAAACACGGTGAGTCATAGCCTCTTTGATTGTTTTCCAAACACGATCAAATTTCGAGGCATGCATATTCTTAGCAAGAAGTTGAATCAATCCAAACTCTCACTCGTTCTCCATACATTGACTGCCTGGTGTGTCCAGTGAATAGAGTATCACAAGGTGTGGAGTTAATTTTGAAACACACCCAAAATTTCCAAACACGATGAGTCATAGACTCTTTTATGGTTTTCAAAACACGGTCAAATTTCTAGGAATGCATATTCTTACCAAGAAGTTGAATCTTTCCAAACTCTCAGTCATTCTCGATACATTGATTTCCAGGTGGTGGGTCCATTGAACAGATTTTCGCAAGGTGTGAAGTTAATTTCGAAACAGAGCCAAAATTTAAAACATGATGAGTCATATCCTCTTTGATTGTTTTCAAAACATGGTCAAATTTCATGGCATGCATATTCTTAGCAAGAAGTCTAATCTTGCCAAACAACTCTGACTCGTTCTCGATAAATTGACTTCATGGTGGGTCCACTTAATAGATTATCGCAAGTTGTGAAGTTAACTTCGAAACACAGCCAAAATTTCTAAACACGGTGAGTCATAATCTCTTTGATTGTTTTCAAAACACGGTCAAATTTCTAGGCATGCATATTGTTAGCAAGAATCTGAATCTTTCCAAACTCTCACTCGTTCTCAATACATTGAGTGCCTGGTGGGTGCACTGAACAGATTTTCGCAAGGTCTGATATTAATTTGGAAACACAACCAAAATTTCAAAACACGGTGAGTCATAGCCTCTTTGATTGTTTTCAAAACACGGTCAAATTTCTAGGCATGCATATTCTTAGCAAGAAGTTGAATATTGACAAACTCTCACTCGTTCTCGATATATTGACTGCCTTGTGGGTCCACTGAAAATATTTTCTCAAGGTGTGAAGTTAATTTCGAAACATAGTCAAGATTTCAAAACACGGTGAGTCATAGCCTCTTTAATTGTTTTCAAAACACGGTCAAATTTCGAGGCATGCATATTATTAGCAAGAAATTTAATTGTTCCAAACTCTCACTCATTCTCGATACATTGACTACCTGGTGGGTCAAGTGACAAGAGTATCACATGGTGTGAAGTTGATTTCGAAACACCGTCAAAATTTCAAAACACGGTGAGTCATAGCCTCTTTGTTTATTTTCAAAACACGGTAAATTTTTTGGGCATGCATATTCTTAGCAAGAAGTTGAATCTTGGCAAACATCTCTCACTCGTTCTCGATACATTCACTGCCTGGTGGGTCCACTGAACAGATTATCACAAGGTGTGAAGTTAATTTCGAAACACAACCAAAATTTCAAAACATGGTGAGTCATAGTCTCTTTCATTGTTTTCAAAACACAGTCAAATTGCTAGGCATGCATATTATTAGTAAGAAGTTGAATCTTTCAAAACTCTCACTAGTTCTCAATACATTGACTTCCTGGTGGGTGCACTGAACAGATTTTCGCAAGGTATGATGTTAATTTCAAAACACAACCAAAATTTCAAAACACGGTGAGACATAGCCTGTTTGATTGTTTTCAAAACACGGTGAAATTTCTAGGCATGCATATTCTTAGCAAGAACTTGAATATTGCCAAACACTCACTCGTTCTCGATACATTGACTGCCTGGTGGGTCAACTGAAAAGATTTTTGCAAAGTGTTAAGTTAATTTGGAAACACAACCAAAATTTCAAAACACGGTGAGTCATAGCCTCTTTGATTGTTTTCAAAACACGGTCAAATTTGGAGGCATGCATATTCTTAGCGAGAAGTTGAATCATTCCAAAATCTCACTCGTTCTCGATACATTGATTGCATGGTGGGTCTAGTGAACAGAGTATCACAAGGTGTGAAGTTAATTTCGAAACACAGCCAAAATTTCAAAACACAGTGAGTCATAGCCTCTTTTATTTTTTTCAAAACACGGTCAAATTTCTTGGAATGCATATTCTTAGGAAGAAGTTGAATCTTTCCAAACTCTTAGTTATTCTCGATACATTAATTTCCTGGCGGTGGGTCCACTGAATAGATTTTTGCAAGGTGTGAAGTTAATTTGAAAACACAACCAAAATTTCTAAACACGGTGAGTCATAGTCTCTTTGATTGTTTTCAAAACACGGTCAAATTTCTAGAAATGCATATTCTTAGCAAGAAATTGAATCTTTACAAACACCTCTCACTTCAACTCGATACATTGACTGCATGGTGGGTCCATTGAACATATTATCGCAAGGTATGATGTTAATTTCGAAATACAGCAAAAATTTCAAAACACGGTGAGACATAGCCTCTTTTATTGTTTTCAAAACACGGTCAAATTTCTAGGCATGCAGCAAGAAGTTTTTTCTTGCTAAACACTCACTCGGTCTCGATACATTGACAGCCTAGTGGGTCCACTAAACAGATTTTCACAAAGTGTAAAGTTAATTTCGAAACATAACCAAATTTCAAAACACGGTGAGTCATAGCCTCTTTGATTGTTTTCCAAACACGATCAAATTTCGAGGCATGCATATTCTTAGCAAGAAGTTGAATCAATCCAAACTCTCACTCGTTCTCCATACATTGACTGCCTGGTGTGTCCAGTGAATAGAGTATCACAAGGTGTGGAGTTAATTTTGAAACACACCCAAAATTTCCAAACACGATGAGTCATAGACTCTTTTATGGTTTTCAAAACACGGTCAAATTTCTAGGAATGCATATTCTTACCAAGAAGTTGAATCTTTCCAAACTCTCAGTCATTCTCGATACATTGATTTCCAGGTGGTGGGTCCATTGAACAGATTTTCGCAAGGTGTGAAGTTAATTTCGAAACAGAGCCAAAATTTAAAACATGATGAGTCATATCCTCTTTGATTGTTTTCAAAACATGGTCAAATTTCATGGCATGCATATTCTTAGCAAGAAGTCTAATCTTGCCAAACAACTCTGACTCGTTCTCGATAAATTGACTTCATGGTGGGTCCACTTAATAGATTATCGCAAGTTGTGAAGTTAACTTCGAAACACAGCCAAAATTTCTAAACACGGTGAGTCATAATCTCTTTGATTGTTTTCAAAACACGGTCAAATTTCTAGGCATGCATATTGTTAGCAAGAATCTGAATCTTTCCAAACTCTCACTCGTTCTCAATACATTGAGTGCCTGGTGGGTGCACTGAACAGATTTTCGCAAGGTCTGATATTAATTTGGAAACACAACCAAAATTTCAAAACACGGTGAGTCATAGCCTCTTTGATTGTTTTCAAAACACGGTCAAATTTCTAGGCATGCATATTCTTAGCAAGAAGTTGAATATTGACAAACTCTCACTCGTTCTCCATATATTGACTGCCTTGTGGGTCCACTGAAAATATTTTCTCAAGGTGTGAAGTTAATTTCGAAACATAGTCAAGATTTCAAAACACGGTGAGTCATAGCCTCTTTAATTGTTTTCAAAACACGGTCAAATTTCGAGGCATGCATATTATTATCAAGAAATTTAATTGTTCCAAACTCTCACTCATTCTCGATACATTGACTACCTGGTGGGTCAAGTGACAAGAGTATCACATGGTGTGAAGTTGATTTCGAAACACCGTCAAAATTTCAAAACACGGTGAGTCATAGCCTCTTTGTTTATTTTCAAAACACGGTAAATTTTTTGGGCATGCATATTCTTAGCAAGAAGTTGAATCTTGGCAAACATCTCTCACTCGTTCTCGATACATTCACTGCCTGGTGGGTCCACTGAACAGATTATCACAAGGTGTGAAGTTAATTTCGAAACACAACCAAAATTTCAAAACATGGTGAGTCATAGTCTCTTTCATTGTTTTCAAAACACAGTCAAATTGCTAGGCATGCATATTATTAGTAAGAAGTTGAATCTTTCAAAACTCTCACTAGTTCTCAATACATTGACTTCCTGGTGGGTGCACTGAACAGATTTTCGCAAGGTATGATGTTAATTTCAAAACACAACCAAAATTTCAAAACACGGTGAGACATAGCCTGTTTGATTGTTTTCAAAACACGGTGAAATTTCTAGGCATGCATATTCTTAGCAAGAACTTGAATATTGCCAAACACTCACTCGTTCTCGATACATTGACTGCCTGGTGGGTCAACTGAAAAGATTTTTGCAAAGTGTTAAGTTAATTTGGAAACACAACCAAAATTTCAAAACACGGTGAGTCATAGCCTCTTTGATTGTTTTCAAAACACGGTCAAATTTGGAGGCATGCATATTCTTAGCGAGAAGTTGAATCATTCCAAAATCTCACTCGTTCTCGATACATTGATTGCATGGTGGGTCTAGTGAACAGAGTATCACAAGGTGTGAAGTTAATTTCGAAACACAGCCAAAATTTCAAAACACAGTGAGTCATAGCCTCTTTTATTTTTTTCAAAACACGGTCAAATTTCTTGGAATGCATATTCTTAGGAAGAAGTTGAATCTTTCCAAACTCTTAGTTATTCTCGATACATTAATTTCCTGGCGGTGGGTCCACTGAATAGATTTTTGCAAGGTGTGAAGTTAATTTGAAAACACAACCAAAATTTCTAAACACGGTGAGTCATAGTCTCTTTGATTGTTTTCAAAACACGGTCAAATTTCTAGAAATGCATATTCTTAGCAAGAAATTGAATCTTTACAAACACCTCTCACTTCAACTCGATACATTGACTGCATGGTGGGTCCATTGAACATATTATCGCAAGGTATGATGTTAATTTCGAAATACAGCAAAAATTTCAAAACACGGTGAGACATAGCCTCTTTTATTGTTTTCAAAACACGGTCAAATTTCTAGGCATGCAGCAAGAAGTTTTTTCTTGCTAAACACTCACTCGGTCTCGATACATTGACAGCCTAGTGGGTCCACTGAACAGATTTTCACAAAGTGTAAAGTTAATTTCGAAACATAACCAAATTTCAAAACACGGTGAGTCATAGCCTCTTTGATTGTTTTCCAAACACGATCAAATTTCGAGGCATGCATATTCTTAGCAAGAAGTTGAATCAATCCAAACTCTCACTCGTTCTCCATACATTGACTGCCTGGTGTGTCCAGTGAATAGAGTATCACAAGGTGTGGAGTTAATTTTGAAACACACCCAAAATTTCCAAACACGATGAGTCATAGACTCTTTTATGGTTTTCAAAACACGGTCAAATTTCTAGGAATGCATATTCTTACCAAGAAGTTGAATCTTTCCAAACTCTCAGTCATTCTCGATACATTGATTTCCAGGTGGTGGGTCCATTGAACAGATTTTCGCAAGGTGTGAAGTTAATTTCGAAACAGAGCCAAAATTTAAAACATGATGAGTCATATCCTCTTTGATTGTTTTCAAAACATGGTCAAATTTCATGGCATGCATATTCTTAGCAAGAAGTCTAATCTTGCCAAACAACTCTGACTCGTTCTCGATAAATTGACTTCATGGTGGGTCCACTTAATAGATTATCGCAAGTTGTGAAGTTAACTTCGAAACACAGCC
Source organism: Avena eriantha (assembly GCA_910589775.1). Lineage (NCBI taxonomy): Eukaryota > Viridiplantae > Streptophyta > Magnoliopsida > Poales > Poaceae > Avena > Avena eriantha. Next base: position 284,470,833 of record OU342742.1, on the reverse strand, counting down.
AAAATTTCTAAACACGGTGAGTCATAATCTCTTTGATTGTTTTCAAAACACGGTCAAATTTCTAGGCATGCATATTGTTAGCAAGAATCTGAATCTTTCCAAACTCTCACTCGTTCTCAATACATTGAGTGCCTGGTGGGTGCACTGAACAGATTTTCGCAAGGTCTGATATTAATTTGGAAACACAACCAAAATTTCAAAACACGGTGAGTCATAGCCTCTTTGATTGTTTTCAAAACACGGTCAAATTTCTAGGCATGCATATTCTTAGCAAGAAGTTGAATATTGACAAACTCTCACTCGTTCTCGATATATTGACTGCCTTGTGGGTCCACTGAAAATATTTTCTCAAGGTGTGAAGTTAATTTCGAAACATAGTCAAGATTTCAAAACACGGTGAGTCATAGCCTCTTTAATTGTTTTCAAAACACGGTCAAATTTCGAGGCATGCATATTATTAGCAAGAAATTTAATTGTTCCAAACTCTCACTCATTCTCGATACATTGACTACCTGGTGGGTCAAGTGACAAGAGTATCACATGGTGTGAAGTTGATTTCGAAACACCGTCAAAATTTCAAAACACGGTGAGTCATAGCCTCTTTGTTTATTTTCAAAACACGGTAAATTTTTTGGGCATGCATATTCTTAGCAAGAAGTTGAATCTTGGCAAACATCTCTCACTCGTTCTCGATACATTCACTGCCTGGTGGGTCCACTGAACAGATTATCACAAGGTGTGAAGTTAATTTCGAAACACAACCAAAATTTCAAAACATGGTGAGTCATAGTCTCTTTCATTGTTTTCAAAACACAGTCAAATTGCTAGGCATGCATATTATTAGTAAGAAGTTGAATCTTTCAAAACTCTCACTAGTTCTCAATACATTGACTTCCTGGTGGGTGCACTGAACAGATTTTCACAAGGTATGATGTTAATTTCAAAACGCAACCAAAATTTGAAAACACGGTGAGACATAGCCTGTTTGATTGTTTTCAAAACACGGTGAAATTTCTAGGCATGCATATTCTTAGCAAGAACTTGAATATTGCCAAACACTCACTCGTTCTCGATACATTGACTTCCTGGTGGGTCAACTGAAAAGATTTTTGCAAAGTGTTAAGTTAATTTGGAAACACAACCAAAATTTCAAAACACGGTGAGTCATAGCCTCTTTGATTGTTTTCAAAACACGGTCAAATTTGGAGGCATGCATATTCTTAGCGAGAAGTTGAATCATTCCAAAATCTCACTCGTTCTCGATACATTGATTGCATGGTGGGTCTAGTGAACAGAGTATCACAAGGTGTGAAGTTAATTTCAAAACACAGCCAAAATTTCAAAACACCGTGAGTCATAGCCTCTTTTATTTTTTTCAAAACACGGTCCAATTTCTTGGAATGCATATTCTTAGCAAGAAGTTGAATCTTTCCAAACTCTCAGTCATTCTCGATACATTGATTTCCTGGCGGTGGGTCCACTGAACAGATTTTCGCAAGGTGTGAAGTTAATTTCGAAACATAGCCAAAATTTCTAAACACGGTGAGTCATAGTCTCTTTGATTGTTTTCAAAACACAGTCAAATTGCTAGGCATGCATATTATTAGTAAGAAGTTGAATCTTTCAAAACTCTCACTAGTTCTCAATACATTGACGTCCTGGTGGGTGCACTGAACAGATTTTCGCAAGGTATGATGTTAATTTCAAAACACAACCAAAATTTCAAAACACGGTGAGACATAGCCTGTTTGATTGTTTTCAAAACACGATGAAATTTCTAGGCATGCATATTCTTAGCAAGAACTTGAATATTGCCACACACTCACTCGTTCTCGATACATTGACTGCCTGGTGGGTCAACTGAAAAGATTTTTGCAAAGTGTTAAGTTAATTTGGAAACACAACCAAAATTTCAAAACACGGTGAGTCATAGCCTCTTTGATTGTTTTCAAAACACGGTCAAATTTGGAGGCATGCATATTCTTAGCGAGAAGTTGAATCATTCCAAAATCTCACTCGTTCTCGATACATTGATTACATGGTGGGTCTAGTGAACAGAGTATCACAAGGTGTGAAGTTAATTTCGAAACACAGCCAAAATTTCAAAACACCGTGAGTCATAGCCTCTTTTATTTTTTTCAAAACACGGTCCAATTTCTTGGAATGCATATTCTTAGCAAGAAGTTGAATCTTTCCAAACTCTCAGTCATTCTCGATACATTGATTTCCTGGTGGTGGGTCCACTGAACAGATTTTCGCAAGGTGTGAAGTTAATTTCGAAACATAGCCAAAATTTCTAAACACGGTGAGTCATAGTCTCTTTGATTGTTTTCAAAACACGGTCAAATTTCCAGAAATGCATATTCTTAGCAAGAAATTGAATCTTTACAAACACCTCTCACTTCAACTCGATATATTGACTTCATGGTGGGTCCATTGAACATATTATCGCAAGGTATGATGTTAATTTCGAAACACAGCAAAAATTTCAAAACACGGTGAGACATAGCCTCTTTGATTGTTTTCAAAACACGGTCAAATTTCTAGGCATGCATATTCTTAGCAAGAAGTTGATTCTTGCTAAACACTCACTCGGTCTCGATACATTGACAGCCTAGTGGGTCCACTGAACAGATTTTCACAAAGTGTAAAGTTAATTTCGAAACATGACCAAATTTCAAAACACGGTGAGTCATAGCCTCTTGGATTGTTTTCCAAACACGATCAAATTTCGAGGCATGCATATTCTTAGCAAGAAGTTGAATCAATCCAAACTCTCACTCGTTCTCCATACATTGACTGCCTGGTGTGTCCAGTGAATAGAGTATCACAAGGTGTGGAGTTAATTTTGAAACACACCCAAAATTTCCAAACACGATGAGTCATAGACTCTTTTATGGTTTTCAAAACACGGTCAAATTTCTAGGAATGCATATTCTTACCAAGAAGTTGAATCTTTCCAAACTCTCAGTCATTCTCGATACATTGATTTCCAGGTGGTGGGTCCACTGAACAGATTTTCGCAAGGTGTGAAGTTAATTTCGAAACAGAGCCAAAATTTAAAACATGATGAGTCATATCCTCTTTGATTGTTTTCAAAACATGGTCAAATTTCATGGCATGCATATTCTTAGCAAGAAGTCTAATCTTGCCAAACAACTCTGACTCGTTCTCGATAAATTGGCTTCATGGTGGGTCCACTTAATAGATTATCGCAAGTTGTGAAGTTAACTTCGAAACACAGCCAAAATTTCTAAACACGGTGAGTCATAATCTCTTTGATTGTTTTCAAAACACGGTCAAATTTCTAGGCATGCATATTGTTAGCAAGAATCTGAATCTTTCCAAACTCTCACTCGTTCTCAATACATTGAGTGCCTGGTGGGTGCACTGAACAGATTATCGCAAGGTCTGATATTAATTTGGAAACACAACCAAAATTTCAAAACACGGTGAGTCATAGCCTCTTTGATTGTTTTCAAAACACGGTCAAATTTCTAGGCATGCATATTCTTAGCAAGAAGTTGAATATTGACAAACTCTCACTCGTTCTCGATATATTGACTGCCTTGTGGGTCCACTGAAAATATTTTCTCAAGGTGTGAAGTTAATTTCGAAACATAGTCAAGATTTCAAAACACGGTGAGTCATAGCCTCTTTAATTGTTTTCAAAACACGGTCAAATTTCGAGGCATGCATATTATTAGCAAGAAATTTAATTGTTCCAAACTCTCACTCATTCTCGATACATTGACTACCTGGTGGGTCAAGTGACAAGAGTATCACATGGTGTGAAGTTGATTTCGAAACACCGTCAAAATTTCAAAACACGGTGAGTCATAGCCTCTTTGTTTATTTTCAAAACACGGTAAATTTTTTGGGCATGCATATTCTTAGCAAGAAGTTGAATCTTGGCAAACATCTCTCACTCGTTCTCGATACATTCACTGCCTGGTGGGTCCACTGAACAGATTATCACAAGGTGTGAAGTTAATTTCGAAACACAACCAAAATTTCAAAACATGGTGAGTCATAGTCTCTTTCATTGTTTTCAAAACACAGTCAAATTGCTAGGCATGCATATTATTAGTAAGAAGTTGAATCTTTCAAAACTCTCACTAGTTCTCAATACATTGACTTCCTGGTGGGTGCACTGAACAGATTTTCGCAAGGTATGATGTTAATTTCAAAACACAACCAAAATTTCAAAACACGGTGAGACATAGCCTGTTTGATTGATTTCAAAACACGGTGAAATTTCTAGGCATGCATATTCTTAGCAAGAACTTGAATATTGCCAAACACTCACTCGTTCTCGATACATTGACTGCCTGGTGGGTCAACTGAAAAGATTTTTGCAAAGTGTTAAGTTAATTTGGAAACACAACCAAAATTTCAAAACACGGTGAGTCATAGCCTCTTTGATTGTTTTCAAAACACGGTCAAATTTGGAGGCATGCATATTCTTAGCGAGAAGTTGAATCATTCCAAAATCTCACTCGTTCTCGATACATTGATTGCATGGTGGGTCTAGTGAACAGAGTATCACAAGGTGTGAAGTTAATTTCGAAACACAGCCAAAATTTCAAAACACCGTGAGTCATAGCCTCTTTTATTTTTTTCAAAACACGGTCCAATTTCTTGGAATGCATATTCTTAGCAAGAAGTTGAATCTTTCCAAACTCTCAGTCATTCTCGATACATTGATTTCCTGGCGGTGGGTCCACTGAACAGATTTTCGCAAGGTGTGAAGTTAATTTCGAAACATAGCCAAAATTTCTAAACACGGTGAGTCATAGTCTCTTTGATTGTTTTCAAAACACAGTCAAATTGCTAGGCATGCATATTATTAGTAAGAAGTTGAATCTTTCAAAACTCTCACTAGTTCTCAATACATTGACTTCCTGGTGGGTGCACTGAACAGATTTTCGCAAGGTATGATGTTAATTTCAAAACACAACCAAAATTTCAAAACACGGTGAGACATAGCCTGTTTGATTGTTTTCAAAACACGGTGAAATTTCTAGGCATGCATATTCTTAGCAAGAACTTGAATATTGCCAAACACTCACTCGTTCTCGATACATTGACTGCCTGGTGGGTCAACTGAAAAGATTTTTGCAAAGTGTTAAGTTAATTTGGAAACACAACCAAAATTTCAAAACACGGTGAGTCATAGCCTCTTTGATTGTTTTCAAAACACGGTCAAATTTGGAGGCATGCATATTCTTAGCGAGAAGTTGAATCATTCCAAAATCTCACTCGTTCTCGATACATTGATTACATGGTGGGTCTAGTGAACAGAGTATAACAAGGTGTGAAGTTAATTTCGAAACACAGCCAAAATTTCAAAACACCGTGAGTCATAGCCTCTTTTATTTTTTTCAAAACACGGTCCAATTTCTTGGAATGCATATTCTTAGCAAGAAGTTGAATCTTTCCAAACTCTCAGTCATTCTCGATACATTGATTTCCTGGTGGTGGGTCCACTGAACAGATTTTCGCAAGGTGTGAAGTTAATTTCGAAACATAGCCAAAATTTCTAAACACGGTGAGTCATAGTCTCTTTGATTGTTTTCAAAACACGGTCAAATTTCCAGAAATGCATATTCTTAGCAAGAAATTGAATCTTTACAAACACCTCTCACTTCAACTCGATACATTGACTTCATGGTGGGTCCATTGAACATATTATCGCAAGGTATGATGTTAATTTCGAAACACAGCAAAAATTTCAAAACACGGTGAGACATAGCCTCTTTGATTGTTTTCAAAACACGGTCAAATTTCTAGGCATGCATATTCTTAGCAAGAAGTTGATTCTTGCTAAACACTCACTCGGTCTCGATACATTGACAGCCTAGTGGGTCCACTGAACAGATTTTCACAAAGTGTAAAGTTAATTTCGAAACATGACCAAATTTCAAAACACGGTGAGTCATAGCCTCTTGGATTGTTTTCCAAACACGATCAAATTTCGAGGCATGCATATTCTTAGCAAGAAGTTGAATCAATCCAAACTCTCACTCGTTCTCCATACATTGACTGCCTGGTGTGTCCAGTGAATAGAGTATCACAAGGTGTGGAGTTAATTTTGAAACACACCCAAAATTTCCAAACACGATGAGTCATAGACTCTTTTATGGTTTTCAAAACACGGTCAAATTTCTAGGAATGCATATTCTTACCAAGAAGTTGAATCTTTCCAAACTCTCAGTCATTCTCGATACATTGATTTCCAGGTGGTGGGTCCACTGAACAGATTTTCGCAAGGTGTGAAGTTAATTTCGAAACAGAGCCAAAATTTAAAACATGATGAGTCATATCCTCTTTGATTGTTTTCAAAACATGGTCAAATTTCATGGCATGCATATTCTTAGCAAGAAGTCTAATCTTGCCAAACAACTCTGACTCGTTCTCGATAAATTGACTTCATGGTGGGTCCACTTAATAGATTATCGCAAGTTGTGAAGTTAACTTTGAAACACAGCCAAAATTTCTAAACACGGTGAGTCATAATCTCTTTGATTGTTTTCAAAACACGGTCAAATTTCTAGGCATGCATATTGTTAGCAAGAATCTGATCTTTCCAAACTCTCACTCGTTCTCAATACATTGAGTGCCTGGTGGGTGCACTGAACAGATTTTCGCAAGGTCTGATATTAATTTGGAAACACAACCAAAATTTCAAAACACGGTGAGTCATAGCCTCTTTGATTGTTTTCAAAACACGGTCAAATTTCTAGGCATGCATATTCTTAGCAAGAAGTTGAATATTGACAAACTCTCACTCGTTCTCGATATATTGACTGCCTTGTGGGTCCACTGAAAATATTTTCTCAAGGTGTGAAGTTAATTTCGAAACATAGTCAAGATTTCAAAACACGGTGAGTCATAGCCTCTTTAATTGTTTTCAAAACACGGTCAAATTTCGAGGCATGCATATTATTAGCAAGAAATTTAATTGTTCCAAACTCTCACTCATTCTCGATACATTGACTACCTGGTGGGTCAAGTGACAAGAGTATCACATGGTGTGAAGTTGATTTCGAAACACCGTCAAAATTTCAAAACACGGTGAGTCATAGCCTCTTTGTTTATTTTCAAAACACGGTAAATTTTTTGGGCATGCATATTCTTAGCAAGAAGTTGAATCTTGGCAAACATCTCTCACTCGTTCTCGATACATTCACTGCCTGGTGGGTCCACTGAACAGATTATCACAAGGTGTGAAGTTAATTTCGAAACACAACCAAAATTTCAAAACATGGTGAGTCATAGTCTCTTTCATTGTTTTCAAAACACAGTCAAATTGCTAGGCATGCATATTATTAGTAAGAAGTTGAATCTTTCAAAACTCTCACTAGTTCTCAATACATTGACTTCCTGGTGGGTGCACTGAACAGATTTTCGCAAGGTATGATGTTAATTTCAAAACACAACCAAAATTTCAAAACACGGTGAGACATAGCTTGTTTGATTGTTTTCAAAACACGGTGAAATTTCTAGGCATGCATATTCTTAGCAAGAACTTGAATATTGCCAAACACTCACTCGTTCTCGATACATTGACTGCCTGGTGGGTCAACTGAAAAGATTTTTGCAAAGTGTTAAGTTAATTTGGAAACACAACCAAAATTTCAAAACACGGTGAGTCATAGCCTCTTTGATTGTTTTCAAAACACGGTCAAATTTGGAGGCATGCATATTCTTAGCGAGCAGTTGAATCATTCCAAAATCTCACTCGTTCTCGATACATTGATTACATGGTGGGTCTAGTGAACAGAGTATCATAAGGTGTGAAGTTAATTTCGAAACACAGCCAAAATTTCAAAACACCGTGATTCATAGCCTCTTTTATTTTTTTCAAAACACGGTCAAATTTCTTGGAATGCATATTCTTAGCAAGAAGTTGAATCTTTCCAAACTCTCAGTCATTCTCGATACATTGATTTCCTGGCGGTGGGTCCACTGAACAGATTTTCGCAAGGTGTGAAGTTAATTTCGAAACATAGGCAAAATTTCTAAACACGGTGAGTCATAGTCTCTTTGATTGTTTTCAAAACACGGTCAAATTTCCAGAAATGCATATTCTTACTAGGAAGTTGAATCTTTCCAACCTCTCAGTCATTCTCGATACATTGATTTCCTGGTGGTGGGTCCACTGAACAGATTTTCGCAAGGTGTGAAGTTAATTTCGAAACACAGCCAAAATTTAAAACACGATGAGTCAGATCCTCTTTGATTGTTTTCAAAACACGGTCAAATTTCTAGGCATGCATATTCTTAGCAACAAGTCTGATCTTGCCAAACAACACTTACTCGTTCTCGATAAATTGACTTCCTGGTGGGTCCACTTAACAGATTAGCGCAAGGTGTGAAGTTAATTTCGAAACACAGTCAAAATTTCAAAACATGGAGTCATAACCTCTTTGATTGTTTTTAAAACACGGTCAAATTTCTAGGCATGCATATTCTTAGCAAGAAATTAATCTTGCCAACCAACTCTCACTCGTTCTCGATACATTGAGTAACTGGTGGGTCCACTGAATAGATTATCGCAAGGTGTGAAGTTAATTTTGAAACAAAGCCAAAATTTCAAAACACGGTGAGTCATAGTCTCTTTGATTGTTTTCAAAACACGGTCAAATTTCTGGGCATGCATATTATTAGCAAGAAGTTTAATCTTTCCAAACTCTCACTCATTCTCAATACATTGACTACCTGGTGGGTGCCCTGAACAGATTTTCGCAAGGTATGATGTCAATTTCGAAACACAACCAAAATTTCAAAACACGATGAGTCATAGCCTCTTTGATTGTTTTCAAAACACGGTCAAATTTCTAGGCATGCATATTCTTATCAAGAAGTTGAATCTTTCCAAACTCTCACTCATTCTTGGTACATTGTATGCCTGGTGGGTCCACTGAAAAGATTTTCGCAAGGTGTGAGGTTTATTTCGAAACACAACCAAAATTTCAAAACATGGTGAGTCATATGCACTTTTATTGTTTTCAAAACACGGTCAAATTTCTAGGCACGCATATTCTTAGCAAGAAGTTGAATATTGACAAACTCTCACTCGTTCTCGATACATTGACTTCCTGGTGGGTCCAGTGACTAGAGTATCACAAGGTGTGAAATTAATTTTGAAACACAGCGCAAATTTCAAAACACAATGACTCATAGCATCTTTGATTGTTTTCAAAACACGATCAAATTTCTAGGAATGCATATTCTTAGCAAGAAGTTGAATCTTGCCAAACTCTCACTCATTCTCTATACATTGATTGCCTGGTGGTGGGTCCACTGAACAGATTTTTCGCAACGTGTGAAGTAAATTTCGAAATACAATCAAAGTTTCAAAACACGGTGAGTCAAGCCTGTTTGATTGTTTTCAAAACACGGTCAAATTTCTGGGCATGCATATTCTTAGCTAGAGTTCAATCTTACCAAACTCTCACTCGTTCTCGATACATTGTCTGCCTGGTGGGTCCACTGAATAGAATTTTGTAAGGTGTGAAGTTAATTTTCAAACACAACCAAAATTTCACAACAGAGTGACTCATAGCCTCTTTGATTATTTTCAAAACATGGTTAAATTTTGAGGCATGCATATTCTTAGCAAGAAGTTTAATCATTCCAAACTGTCACTCATTCTCGATACATTGACTACCTGGTAGGTCCACTGAACAAATTTTCGCAAGGTGTGAAGTTAATTTCAAAACACAGCCAACATTTCAAAACACGGTGAGTCATAGCCTCTTTCATTATTTTCAAAACATGATCAAATTTCTAGGAATGCATATTCTTAGCAAGAAGTTGAATCTTTCCAAAATCTCACTCGTTCTCGGTACATTGATTGCCTAGTGGTGGGTCCACTAAACAGATTTTCGCAAGATGTGAAGTTAATTCTGAAAAACAGGCAAAATTTATAGGCATGCATATTCTTAGCAAGAAGTTGAATCTTTCCAAACTCTCACTTGTTCCCAATACATTGACTGCCTAGTGGGTGCACTGAAAAAATTTCACAAGGTATGGAGTTAATTTAGAAACACAACCGAAATACCAAAATATGGTGAGTCATAGCCTCTTTGATTGTTTTCAAAACACGGTCAAATTTCTAGGCATGCATATTCTTAGCAAGAAGTAGAATCTTGCTAAACAAGTCTCACTCGTTCTTGGTACAGTGACTTCTTGGTGGGTCCACCAAACAGATTATAGCAAGGTGTACATTTATTTTCGAAACACATCCAAAATTTCAAAACATGGTGAGTCATAGCCTCTTTGATTATTTTCGAAACATGGTAAAATTTCTAGGCATGCATATTCTTAGCAAGAAATAGAATCTTGCCAAACAGCAATCACTCGTTCTTGATACATTGACTGCCTGGTGGGTCCACTGAACAGATTTTCATAAGGTGTGAAGTTGATTTCGAAACACAGCCAATATTTCAAAACACGGTGAGTGATACTCTCTTTGATTGTTTTCAAAACATGGCCAAATTTTTAGGCATGCATATTCTTAGCAAGAAGTTGAATATATCCAAACTCTCACTCGTTCTCAATACATTGACTGCCTGGTGGGTGCACTTAACATATTTTCGCAAGGTATGATGTTAATTTTGAAACACAACCAAAATTTCAAAACATGGTGAGTCATAGACTCTTTGATTGTTTTCAAAACACGGTCAAATTTCTAGGCATGCATATTCTTAGCAAGATGTTGAATCTTGCCAAACTCTCACTCGTTCTCGATACATTGACTGCATGGTAGGACCACGGAATAGAATTTCGCAAGGTGTGAAGTTAATTTCGAAACACAACCAAAACTTCAAAACACGGTGAGTCATAGCCTCTTTCATTGTTTTCAAAACACGGTCAAATTTCAAGGCATGCATATTCTAGGCCAGAAGTTGAATCCTTCCAATCTCTCACTCGTTCTCTATACATTGCCTGCCTGGTGGGTTCAGTGACCAGTGTATCACAAGGTGTGAAGTTAATTTTGAAACACAACCAAAATTTCAAAACACGGTGAGTCATAGTCTTTATGATTGTTTTCAAAACATGGTCAAATATCTGGGCATACATATTCCTAGCAAGAAGTTTAATCTTTCCAAACTCTCACTCGTTCTCGATACATTGACTGCCTAGTGGTGTGTCCACTAAACATATTTTTGCAAGATGTGAAGTTAATTCTGAAAAACAGCCAAAATTTCTAGGCATGCATATTCTTACCAAGAAGTTGAATCGTTCAAACTCTCACTAGTACCCAATACATTGACTGCCTGGTGGGTTCACTAAACAGATTTTCTCAAGGTATGAAGTAAATTTCCAAACACAACCAAAATTCGAAAATACGGTGAGTCATAGCCTCTTTGATTGTTTTCAAAACACGGTCAAATTTCTAGGCATGAATATTCTTAGAAAGAAGTTGAATCTTGCCAAACCCTCACTTTTTCTCAATACATTGACTGCCTGGTGGGTCCACTGAATAGATTACCACAAGGTGTGAAGTTAATTTCGAAAGACAGCCAAAATTTAAAACACAATGAGTCATAGCCTCTTTGATTGTTTTCAAAACACGATCAAATTTCTAGGCATGCATATTGTTAGCAAGAAATTGAATCCTGCCTAACAACTCTCACTCGTTCTCGATACATCGATTAACTGGTGGGTCCACTGAACATATTATCGCAAGGTGTGAAGTTAATTTTGAAACACAACCAAAATTTCAAAACACGGTGAGTCATAGTCTCTTTTACTATTTTCAAAACATAGTCAAATTTCTAGGCATGCATATTATTAGCAAGAAGTTGAATCTTTCCAAAATCTCACTCATTCTCGGTACATTGATTGCCTGGTGGTGGGTCCACTAAATAGATTTTCGCAAGATGTGAAGTTAATTCCAAAAAGAGCCAAAATTCCTAGGCATGGATATTCTTAGCAAGAAGTTGAATGTTTCCAAACTCTCACTTGTTCCCAATACATTGACTACCTAGTGGGTGCACTGAAGAAATTTTCACAAGGTATGGAGTTAATTTAGAAACACAACCGAGATACCCAAATACGCTGAGTCATAGCCTATTTGATTGTTTTCGAAACATGGTCAAATTTCTAGGCATGCATATTCTTAGCAAAAAGTTGAATCTTGCTAAACAAGTCTCCCTCATTCTTGATACAGTGACTGCTTGGTGGGTCCACCGAACAGATTATCGCAAGGTGTAAAGTTATTTTCGAAACACATCCAAAATTTCAAAATATGGTGAGTCATAGCCTCTTTGATTGTTTTTAAAACACGACCAAATTTCTAGGCATGCATATTCTTAGCAAGAAATAGAATCTTGCCAAACAGCTCTCACTCGTTCTTGATAAATTGACTGCCTGGTGGGTCCACTGAACGGATTATCATAAGGTGTGAAGTTAATTTCGAAACAAAGCCAAAATTTCGAAACACGGTGAGTGATACTCTCTTTGATTGTTTTCAAAACATGGTCAAGTTTCTAGGCATGCATATTCTTAGCAAGAAGTTGAATCTTTCCAAACTCTCACTCGTTCTCAATACATTGACTGCCTGGTGGGTGCACTGAATAGATTTTCGCAAGGTATGATGTTAATTTTGAAACACAACCAAAATTTCAAAACATAGTGAGTCATAGACTCTTTGATTGTTTTCAAAACACGGTCAAATTTCTAGGCATGCATATTCTTAGCAAGATGTTGAATCTTGCCAAACTCTCACTCGTTCTTGATACATTGACTGCATGGTGGGTCCACTGAATAGAATTTCGCAAGGTGTGATGTTAATTTCGAAACACATCCAAAATTTCAAAACACGATGACTCATAGCCTCTTTGATTGTTTTCAAAACACGGTCAAATTCTAGGCATGCATATTCCTAGCAAGAACTTAAATCTTTCCAAACACTCACTCGTTCTCGATACATTGACTTCCTAGTGGTGGGTCCACTAAAACTATTTTTGCAAGATGTGAAGTTAATTCCAAAAAATAGCCAAAATTGTTAGGCATGTATATTCTTAGCAAGAAGTTGAATCTTTCAAACTCTCACTAGTTCCTAATGGATTGACTGCCTGGTGGGTGCACTAAATAGATTTTCATAAGGTATGAAGTAAATTTTGAAACATAGCCTATTTGATTGTTTTCAAAACACGATAAAATTTCTAGGCATGCATATTCTTAGCAAGAAATTGAATCTTGCCTAACAACAGTCACTCGTTCTCGATAAATTGATTAACTGGTGGGTCCACTAAACACATTATCGCAAGGTGTGAAGTTAATTTCGAAACGTAGCCAAAATTTCAAAACTCAATGAGTCATAGCCTCTTTGATTGTTTTCAAAACATGGTCAAATTTCTAGGAATGCATATTCTTAGCAAGAAGTTGAATCTTGCCAAACTCTCACTCATTCTCGATACATTGATTGCCTGGTGGTGGGTCCACTAAACAGATTTTCGCAAGGTGTGAAGTTAATTTCGAAAGACAATCAAAATTTCAAAACACGGTGAAACATAGCCTCTTTGAATGTTTTCAAAACATGGTCAAATTTTTAGGCATGCATATTCTTAGGAGGAGTTGAATCTTGCCAAACTCTCACTCGTTCTCGATACATTATCTTCCTAGTGGGTCCACTTAATATAATTTCGCAAGATGTGAAGTTAATTTTGAAACACAACCAAAATTTCAAAACACGGTGAGTCATAGCCTCTTTGATCGTTTTCAAAACACAGTCAAATTTTGAGGCATGCAAATTTTTAGCAATAAGTTGAATCATTCCAAACTCTCACTTGTTCTTGATACATTGATTGCCTGGTGGGTCCATTGAAGAGATTTTCGCAAGGTGTGAAGTTAATTTTGAAACACAGCCAAAATTTCAAAACACGGTGATTCATAGTCTCTTTGATTGTTTTCAAAACACGATCAAATGCTAGGCATGCATATTCTTAGCAAGAAGTTGAATCTTTCCAAACACTCACTCGTTCTCAATACATTGAATGCCATGTGGGTGCACTGAACATATTTTCGCAAGGTATGAAGTTAATTTCAAAACACAGGCAAAATTTCAAAACGCCGTGAGTCATAGCCTATATGATTGATTTCAAAGCACGATCAAATTTCTAGGAATGCATATACTTACCAAGAAGTTGAATCTTGCCAAACTCTCACTCGTTCTCAATACATTGACTACCTAGTGGGTCCACTGAAGAGATTTTCGCAAGGTGTGAAGTTAATATTGAAACACAACCAAAATTTCAAAACATGGTGACTCATAGTCTCTTTGATTGTTTCCAAATCATGATCAAATTTCTAGGCATGCATATTCTTAGCAAGAAGTTGAATCTTTCCAAACTCTCACTCGTTCCTGATACATTGACTGCTTGGAGTGTCCACTATACAGATTTTTGCAAGGTGTGAAGTTAATTTCGAAACACTGCCGAAATTTCAAAACATGGTGAGTCATAGTCTCTTTGATTATTTTCAAAATACGGTCAAATTTCTAGGCATGCATATTCTTAGCAAGAAGTTGAATATTGCCAAACTCTCACTCATTTTCGATACATTGACTGCCTGGTGGGTCCATTGAGCAGATTTTTGCAAGGTATGAAGTTAATTTTGAAACACATCCAAAATTTCAAAACACAGTGAGTCATAGCCTCTTCGATTGTTTTGAAAACACAATCCAATTTCGAGGCATGCATATTCTTAACAATAAGTTGAATCATTCCAAAATCTCACTCGTTCTTGATACATTACCTACATGGTGGGTCCATTGACTAAAGTATCACAAGGTGTGAAGTTGATTTCGAAACACAGTCAAAATTTCAAAACACGGTGACGCATAGCCTCTTTGATTATTTTCAAAACACTGTCAAATTTTGAGGCATGCATATTCTTAGCAAGAAATTGAACCATTCCAAACTCTCACTCGTTCTCGATACATTGACTGCCTGGTGGGTCCACTAAACAGATTATCGCAAGGTGTGAAGTTAATTCCGAAACACAGCCAAAATTTCAAAACACGGTGAGTCATATCTTCTTTCATTGTTTTCAAAACACGGTCAAATTTCTAGGAATGCATGTACTTAGCAAGAAGTTGAATCTTGCCAAACTCTCACTCGTTCTCGATACATTGACTGCGTGGTGGGTCCACTGAACAGATTTTTGCAAGGTATGTAGTTATTTTGAAACATAACCAAAGTATCAAAACATGGTGAGTCATATCCTCTTTGATTGTTTTCAAAACATGGTCAAATTGCAAGGCATGCATATTCTTAGCAAGAAGTTGAATCATTCCAAACTCTCAGTTGTACTCGATACATTGACTACCTAGTGGGTCCATTGAGTAAAGTATCACAAGGTGTGAAGTTTATTTTTAAACACAGTCAAAATTTCAAAACACGGTGAGTCATAGCCTCTTTGATTGTTTTGAAAACACGGTCAAATTTCTAGGCATACATATTCTTAGGAAGAAGTTGAATCTTTCCAAACTCTCACTCGTTCTCGATACATTGACTGCCTAGTGGGTCACTGAATAGATTTTCACAAGGTGTGAAGTTAATTTTAAAACACAACCAAAATTTCAAAACACGGTGAGTCATAGCCTATTTGATTGTTTTCAAAACACTGTCAAATTTTGAGTCATGCATATTCTTAGCAAGAAGTTGAACCATTCCAAACTCTCACTCATTCTCGATACCTTGACTGCATGTGGGTCCACTAAACAGATTTTTTCGTAAGGTGTGAAGTTAATTTTGAAACACAGCCAAAATTTCAAAACACGGTGATTCATAGTCTCTTTGATTGTTTTCAAAACACGATCAAATGCTAGGAATGCATATACTTACCAAGAAGTTGAATCTTGCCAAACTCTCACTCGTTCTCGATACATTGACTGCCTGGTGGGTCCACTGAACAGATTTTTGCAAGGTATGAAGTTAATTTTGAAACACAACCAAAATTTCAAAACACGGTGAGTCATAGCCTCTTTGATTGTTTCCAAAAGACGGTCAAATTTCAAGGCATGCATATACTTAGCAAGAAGTTGAATCATTCAAAACACTCACTAGTTCTTGATACATTGACTGGCGGTGGGTCCACTGAAGAGATTTTCGCAAGGTGTGAAGTTAATTTTGAAACACAGCCAAAATTTCAAAACACGGTGAATCATAGTCTCTTTGATTGTTTTCGAAACATGGTCAAATTTCTAGGCATGCATATTCTTAGCAAGAAGTTGAATCTTTCCAAACTCTCACTTGTTCTCAATACATTGGCTGCCTAGTGGGTCCACTATACAGATTTTCTCAAGGTGTGAAGTTAATTTCGAAACACAGCCAAAATTTCAAAACACGGTGAGTCATAGTCTCTTTGATTGGTTTCAAAATAAGGTCTAATTTCTAGGCATGCATATTCTTAGCAAGCAGTTGAATCTTGCCAAACCCTGACTCGTTCTCGACACATTGACTGCCTGGCGGGTCCACTGAACAGATTTTTGCAAGGTACGAAGTTAATTTTGAAACACAACAAAAATTTCAAGACACGGTGAGTCATAGCCTCTTTGATTGTTTTCAAAACACGGTCAAATTTCAAGGCATGCATATTCTTAGCAAGAAGTTGAATCATTCCAAACTCTCACTTGTTCTCGATACATTGACTGCCTGGCAGCTCCACTGAAGAGATTTTCGCAAGGTATGAAGTTAATTTTGAAACATAGCCGAAATTTCAAAACAAAGTGAGTCATAGTCTCTTTGATTGTTTTCAAAACACGCTCAAATTTCTAGGCATGCATATTCTTAGCAAGAAGTTGAATCTTTCCAACACTCACTTGTTCTCGGTACATTGACTGCCTGGTGGGTCCACTATACAGATTTTTACAAGGTGTGAAGTTAATTTCGAAACACAACCAAAATTTCAAAAAAGGTGAGTCATAGTCTCTTTGATTGTTTTCGAAATATGGCCAGATTTCTAGGCATGCATATTCTAAGCAAGAAGTTGAATCTTTCGAAACTCTGACTCGTTCTCGATACATTGATTGCGTGGTGGTGGGTCCACTGAACATATTTTTTCAAGGTATGAAGTTAATTTCGAAACACAAAATTTCAAAACACGGTGAGTCATAGCCTCTTTGATTATTTTTTCAAAATATGGTCAAATTTCTAGGCATGCATATTCTTAGCAAGAAGTTGAATCTTGACAAACTCTCACTCATTCTCGATACGTTGATTTCCTGGTGATGGGTCCACTAAACAGATTTTTGCAAGGTGTGAAGTAAATTTCTAAACACATCCAAAATTTCAGAATACGATGAGTCATAGCCTCTTTGATTGTTTTCAAAACACGGTAAAATTTCTAGGCATGCATATTCTTAGCAAGAAGTTGAATCTTTCCAAACTCTCACTCATCCTCAATACATTGACTGCCTGGTGAGTGCACTGAATAGATTTTTGCAAGGTATGATGTAAATTTCGAAGCACTGCTAGAGTTTCAAAACATGGTGAGATATATCCACTTTGACTGTTTTCAAAACACAGTTAAATTTCTAGGCATCCATATTCTTAGAAAGAAATTGAATCTTGTAAAACTCTCACTCGTTCTCGATACATTGACTACCTGGTGGGCCCACTGAATAGATTAGCACAAGGTGTGATGTTAATTTCGAAAGACACCCAAAATTTAAAACATAGTGAGTCATTGCCTCTTTGATTGTTTTCAAAACACGGTCAAATTTCTAGGCATGAATATTCTTAGCAAGAAGTTGAATCTTGCCAAACAACTCTCTCTCGTTCTCGATACATTGACTGCCTAGTGGGTCCACTGAATAGATACTCATAAGGTGTGAAGTTCATTTTGAAACACAGCCAAAATTTTAAAACACGGTGAGTCATAGCCTCTTTTATTGTTTTCAAAACATGGTCAAATCAGCATCTCCTCCCTCGTTGCCCCAGCAGCTCTAGTGGCGGTCGCCTCCTCCTCTGGTGGTGATGTCATCCTCATCTCCTGTTGTTGGGACCCCCGCCAAAATGACTCATTGGTCTATCCAGCTTGTACTTCGACGCTCTGCTTAGAAGGGTTGGCCTCGTTGTTGCCCGACATGTTTGTACTCTATTAAAAAGAGGCAAAAAGTTCGTCATGGCATTTGCTAATTTTTTGACCTAGGAGTGCCCATTTCTCAACCGAAACGGAAGTGAATCGACACTTCGGGAGTAATGGGAAACTCAATTGAAATCCCTACAACATTCACACACAAGAAAACAATCCAACCCCCATCCCCAAGCCCAACAACAGTAACCATATAGTACAAATATTTGCAGTAACAACATCACCATATACAATACTAGCAGTAACTAATAGGAAGTTATTAGCAGTAGCACCACATAACAGTAACCAATATGAAGTAACAACAACACCATATATTGTAGTAGCAACATAGTAACCAATGTATCATTGTGTATATATACCATAGGCACTAATAACAACACCATATATTGCTTACAGTAGTTTTTTGAATTTTGAATTTTCTACATACATAAAGTTTTGAATTTGCAAAAACTCTTAACATGAAAAGTGTGCATATTTTAATCCTTCATCCACTCATTAAAACCCCAGCTAAATCGTACCACCCGGACTCTCAAAAACATCTTCTAAATTTTCTGTCATACATAAAACATCTGAATTTTCAGCCATACAAAACTTCTTAATTGCAAATGTGGCAGCTACCAAGATAATAAACAACAATTAGCACTTATTGGATAGATAAGCAATAGTTAGAAAGTTATAAATAAATTAAAGTAAAAAAATGGGTGGTCATTAAACAAGCATACAGAAAATGGTGTGATTAAGCAAGCATACAGAAAATGGTTAGTCATTAAACAAGGATACATAAAGTAAAGGAGATTAGGGACAATCTGGTTCCAAGAAAACAATGATATTCTTATTGCTAAAAGGCCATATGAACCTATAATTGTTGATTTATCTATCGAGTTACAACGATATGAAGTGATTAGCTTCCAGTTGACTTGCCATTAGTTGAAGAAATAGTAATACAAGACCAGGGAGGAGCTCATGATGTTAGTCACGAGCAAACTTCTTGGCCTGCAAGCTTTCTAATTGGTACCACTAAAAGAATCTTTGGTCAGATATAGGGCTGCAGACACTATGTTTCTAGCAACTTGCATTCTCTTTGTAGCCTCTATTTTGTTTGATTTGCACACTAAAAAGATGAAGCCTCTATTTTGTTTGCTTTGCACACTAAAAAAGATGAATACACCACCCAGGAATACTACTTCCTTAATTTGCAGTTCATAATTCACTCCAAGCCAAACAAGCACAATCCTAAATCAGCCACCAATGTCCTTAGAATGGATAATTCCACTATTACTAAACTTCATCACTAGCAGCACACTACATCCTTGGAATAGCAGGCACCAAGGCAAGTTTTGGAAAGGACTGAGATGTGATAGACATGCACTTGCATTGAATCTAGCAAAAGGATTAGGTCACACTCAATATAAAGATATGTACACTTGCAAATAAATAAAGATCTCTAGGGAAGCAACCCTCCTTGTAGAGAACAATTAGGAAGATGCCACATGAAAAAGGGTCATGACCATCAGAGGTCAGGTCCGTCAGGTGTACACCCAACATATTCTAGATGTGGTTCCCATAGATGTGTGAAGTTTAAGCTAAATAACCAAGCACTTCACACCACTTCAGCACAAGCCATTGCTTCTTTGTTGCATGCCTTGCAACCACTCAGGTCTTCTAGTGAAATGTTACTAAATTCTAGAATATTATTCAAACAACCTAAACAACTATACTACAAAATCTACTACAGACTCTTGGTGAAGCTAGAGAGGGGTAGCACCCTAGATTGATTGAGCATATGTGAGGGAGTAGAAGAATAAGTAGGACCAGGGGAAAGCCAGGGGAAGGATGTGGAGATTACGTAGGGTGGCTTGAGAAGACGATGTACGAATAGGTGGCTTCTGGTGGCGATGGCTACCGCGAACCATGTTCGCTGCCCTTCTCCTCCTGCTGCGGGCGGGGCCTCCTCCTCCTTCCTGAAGCTTGGCGGTGCGATGCTCCCAGCTGCAAGCAGGGCCTCCTCCTTCCTGAATCTTGGCGGCGTGGTGTTGCCTCCTCCTTCTCCTCCTAGGTTGCGGGCGGGCGCAAGCGGAGGACGGTTCGTCGGGCGGCATTAGGGTTCCATCACGGCGGTGGTGGGCCTACTCCTAGGTTGCAGGTGGGGCGGGGCTCTCCTCCACGACGGCTCTCCTCCTCCTCCGCGGGCTCTCCGACACAGCGGCTCTAGTGACGAGGGAGACTAGGGTTTGCGTGTGCGTGGGCGAGAGAAAGGGGAAGAAATGGATCGAGAGAAGAAAGGGGGGTTAGGAGGGAGGCCAAACCATTTATTTAGCTAAGTGTGAAACTTCTGTGGAGCATTTCTACAAAATGCGCCACAGAATTTCCAACTTCAGTGGTGTATTACTTTGATATGCGCCATAGAACTTTTGGACATAGTCCAAAATAGCATGTTGTCATAGTTTGACATGATCACATACATGTCCTATTGATCTTGCTCGCCAGCTCTCAACCTTGGACAACCACGTTCGAATCCTGGCCGTCTCAGACTTTTTTTTCCTTTTAAAAAAATATTTTTAATTCCATATGTTTAAAAGCAAGAACATATACACACATATGGATATTTATTCAAAAAAAGCAAGAACATATATACATGCATACTTATTCAAAAAACCCTCCCGAATCATATATATATATATATGTGCTTGTCACACACAAATGTTAATTTGTATACCCACAAAAATATCGATCACGTTATATGTTTTAGTCTCTAACTAATATATATTTGCGAGCACACATATGAATTAATACACAAAAAAGTCACAGAATTGCTAGCGTATCTTCACAATATTCTTGCCCTTTTTCTTCATGGTTGAATACTTTAGCCTGTGCACTTTGAGATTTCTTCTTATGAATGGACAACCTTTAGTAGGTAGTGTGGTCTTCCTTCTTACTTTAGTAGTAGTAGGCATGTCGAAGTACTTGTCGAATTCCTCTTCGATCTTTGGGTCACCATTCTTGTCAAAGTTTTGCTTATTGGCGCCTCCTTCCATTCCGATGATGCTCCTCTTGCCCCTCCTAACTACAACACGGTTGGGCTTTGACGGGTTGGTAATAGAAAAACATTGACCAACTTGGCTAGCGAGTACCCAAGGCTCATTTTTTGCGGAGGAATTATTCGTCAATTTGGCATCTGGTATAACCATTGTGGTGAAATACCGGCCTTCTTTTTCCATGTCCTTGGCCCATCTAACACAAAACATCGGTACGATCTCTCCATAGTAGTCGAGCTCCCATATCTCCTTAATACTTCTGTAGAATCTTTCCATGACAGTAGTCTCATCATCGGTGAAGGATAACATAGTTATTCCTTAGTTTTGATATTCGCTATTCCTGTCCTTTTCCTCAGTGTAGATTCTATAACCGTTTATGTGGTATGACTAATCGGTCCTTAGGTTGTGCCCTGGGCCCTACGACAAGGAGAATATGAGTTTTTGATCTTCCATAGAAGGCGTCTGTGGGGGATTGACTAGTAGCCTTTTCTTGAACCAACCTGTGAAATTGGAGTTGTGCTCTCTGGTTACGTATCCCTTCTTCCTCGGCCAACCCTAGTGGATGTACTCATGCTCGATTAAGCTTTTATGCTCTTCCACCCAAGGGCCAACCAATTCAATGTGCTATAGCGCGACTCGGTGTGCCCTATCAAACTTGGTGCATCGACCATGAATGTTGACATGCAGTGAGCGGTAGCCATCGCGGTGACCATATCTAGCAAGGCTGCCGAGGTGCTTCTTAGTTGGTATTCCACCATCCTCGTTCTCGGTTGTTAGATAATTCTGGAAGAAGGAGATGCACTAGTAGAATAGAAAGCCTTGGATATGCTTCCATCTAGACCGGACCTGTTGAGAACGAATCCTTTGATGACACCGTTTAGTCTTTTAAACGGCATCATGTTGTGCAGGAATGTCGGCCCGAGCTGGATGATGTCATCCACGACATGTACAAGTAGATGAACCATGATGTTGAAGAATGTTGGCGGGAAGTAAATCTCGAGCTAGCATAGTATCACCACGATCTCTTCCTCTAGCCTGTCGAACTGCTTCACACTAATCGACTTCCTAGATATGATGTTGAAAAAGTTGCAGAGGCCAAACAGCGTCTCACGGACATGCTAGTCGATTATCCATGGATTGCAATGGGGAGTATCTGCATCATCAACACGTGACAATTGTGAGACTCCATACCGCTGAACCTCTTCTTCGCCACGTCCATATATCTGCTTATCTTCCTCAAGTAACCGTGATGAACTTTCACTCCTAGGAGGCACCTGAAAAACTGCTCGAGCTCCTCAAGACTCAGAGTGAAGCAGGCAACATGAAGCACCACCTCATTCTTCTTAACTCTTTTGTGGCGACCTTGAGTCCCTTCCGTCTGATCATCATCATCATCATCATCATCATCATCATCATCATCATCATCACTATCAGGGTACTGAAGATCTTTCTTGATGCCAAGCAATTTAAGGTCCTTTCTTGCTTTCGGCCCATCCTTGGTCCTCTCTAGAATGTTCAGTAGAGTGCCAAATAGACTCTTGGTAACGTTCTTCGTGATGTGTATTACATTGAGGCTATGGGGAGTGTGGAGGACCTTCCAGTATGACAGGTCCCAGAAAACAGACCTTGCTTTCCATACACCCAGCAACGGCTTTGTCCTCAGTCGCTTTTTTCCCGGTGCAGGGCAATCTACCCAATTATTCAAAACCTCATCGATTTCTTCACCGCTCCTCGGACGAGGTACCATTGAACAGGTCACTGTGTTTTCTCCACGGGTGATCCATGCGGAGCCACTTTCGAGTACCTTGAAACACGGTTTTCAAAGACCCGAGATCCCTTGGTAGTTGGAGATGCAGTGTCTCATCCATGCACTTGACACATGCATTGTATCCGTGGTTCAGCTGGGCCGATACATATGTGCAACCAGGATAGTCATGCACCGTCGTGAGCAATGCGACTCTCAGAGGGAAATATTCTTTAGTGTAGGCGTCCCACGTACGGGCTGGCATCTCCCATAATGTGGCTAACTCCTCTCTCAACAACCCGAGATACAGATACATATCGATACTTGGTTGTTTCTACCCTTGAATAAGAATGCTCATGTGTACGTACCTTTTCTTTGTGCACAACCATGGGAGAAGGTTGTACGGCCATACAAACACGGGTTAGGTGCTATGCATGCTGCTCTGGTTGCCAAAAGGATTGAGTCCATCGGTGCTCATACCCAGCATGACGTTCCTTGCATCACCCCCGAACTCTTCGAACCCGATGTCTAATGCATTCCACTGGGTAGCTTCTAAAGGGTGTGTCAAGATCTTGCCCTTCTTTGGGTCATCTTTGGGTTTCTTCCTTTCGGTGTGCCATTGCATGAGCTTTGCTTCCTTAGGCTCTACGAAATATCGCTACAGACGGCGGCGGGGGAGGGGGGGGTGACGGGAAAGTACCATACCACTTTTCGAGAAACTTCTTGTTCCCTCTCTTATGCCATCCTTGGCCGCACACCGACATGTGGTTCTCTCCGCATACTCGTTCCGATAAAGTGCGTAATCATTGATGCATGCGTGATATTTAATGTGTGGTAGGTCGAGAGGGACACGATTTTCTTGGCCTCCTCTATACTTGTCGACAATGTGTTCCCCTTAGGAAGTGGGTTGTGCTAGTATTCCATGTTCGTGTTGAAGCTCACATCGGTCCATTTGTGTCCGGCCTTCCTCTCCAAAGCCTTGAGGGTTACACTCAATCGTGTATCCTCGAGGTGACACCCAGGATACAATGGAGTCAACCCGTCTATCTCCATTTGCGCCAGCTTGGCTTTCTCTCTGGTTGCATCTTTGGCGTTGCTCGTCTCCCTGAGGAGCAGTTCTTGAACATGAGGGTCCTGCAAGGACGAAGTTAGCAGCATCTGTGTGTTCGCGTCTTCTCCTTCTTCATGATGATCATGCTTGTCGGCATCTCCTTCTTCATGATGATCATGCCAGCCGGCATATACTTATTCATGATGATCATGCCCGCCAGCATCTCCTTCTTCATGATGATCTTGCCAGGTGACTCTTCGTATTCTCGCCCGCCCACGTCTTAGTGACCACCGTGTCCTGCCGGCGCGCTATTCAGGTCACGCATGAAACCACGCCTAAGCATGTGACCCTCCAATTGTCCAGAATCAAGGTCGATCTAGCACTGGAGTTTGCATGTTTGACATGGACATCTTATCATGGTCTTGTTGTTCAGAATCATGTCCTCCTTCACGTCTTTGTTGTACCTAGAAATTTGACCATCGCTCATCGTCACGACCATGGTTGCCTGAATAGTCACAATAGAGAGTGGGTTAGAACCACACCATATGCACACACACATGTATGCATGGTAGCCGGAAAAATTTGGCATGACCTTTCCTAAAATTAGGACATATGGGTAGTGCAAAAATTTGCTGAAATGGAAATGAATCAACATTTCGGCAAACATCCATGCACCACACCGGCCGGGACAACAATAAGCAAGCAAAAAAACTTCCTGCCAATGCAAACATTTGTGCACCACACAAGCTTCATGTATAAGCATTGTCTCGCCATGCATCGCACACACCTCCCGCGTGATAAGCTTCACCTACAAAACATGCATATTCATGGCCAAGTACTCACCTAGTAGGTTCAATAATAGCGAGACGAGACCGCGCGATGAGAGAGTATGGACAAATACATTTACAAGTTGGTGCAGAGGAAATTAGTAAACAAATAGACATGTGGGAGAGAAAAGTAAGTAACTTTTAGATCTACAAGTTGGAGGGAGGATTCCCCTTACAATTATATGAACTAAAGTAGGTTTAGTTACAAGAAAATGGATAAACTATAGGCAAAATTGGGTGGGAGGAGGTGGAAGATGAGCTGGGTGTGTAGAAGGGAAGAAGATAATTGAAATGGGTGGTGGTGGATAGAGGGGGTGAGCTTGCCACGTTTTTTCACATGGATATGGATTCCTTGTTCTATGGCGCATATTGCAGTTATGCGCCACAAAAGTTCAAATTTGTGTGGCGCATATTGCACAGAACAAGGCGGTGCACTATTCACGGTGGGGCCCGCGTCAACTTTCTATGGCGCATGTGTGGGTATGCGCCATAGAAACCAAACATTTATATGGCGAATATCAACAAATGCGCCACAGAAAGTGGGTCAAAAAGATTCTGTGGTGGGGCCCACCTCCACTTTCTGTGGCGCATAGAGAAATATGTGCCACATAACTTATTACTTATATGGCGCATATGTCCGTATGGGCCATAGAAAGTTGGACACCCCACCCGTTTGGCGGGTCCCACATAATATCTATAGCGCATGTGTTCTAAAATGCGGCACAGAATTGTGCAAGTTTATGTGGCGCATTTCCTGTAGTGCACCACTGATATTTTTTTGTGGTGCATTGTTTTGCATATGCGCCATAGAATAACTTGTATATCTATAGTTGTTTTCCTAGTAGTGTTTGCCACCATGGTCATAAAAAAACTAGGCTTTTTTGTGTTGTTTTTAGAATTTGAAATTTATGAGGCTTTTCGTGATGCTCTCCCTCTATAATTTTACATTTTGAGGATTTTATGATGCTTTTTATAATCCGGAGGCGGCACGCCATGCCGATAAATGAAGAGCGAGCAGAGATGAGTAGAGAGAAGAAAATCACCAAGAAATAGTAGTAGAGAGTAGCGAAATGAATAGCTTGGATGTGTGGTCATGCAGCAAGGCTTTATCCAATCGCTAGGCATCGGGGCCCACCTAGGACGTGCATTTGAGCACCTGTGTATCTGGCGTCTCCCTAGAAAACGTGGTATGATGACAGCTGCATCTGAGCAGTATAGGACTGCAGTACACTACTGAAGTCGTACTTCATGAATCAGTGAGCAGGATTACTCGATTACTACTCCATACTAGTAGAACCCTACTACCACTCCTTACCGCCGCCCTAGGAGTAGTAATAAGCCGCAAATAGCCACCATCGTGCTACCTACTAGAGTATATTAAAAAGAAGACATATGTATTACCATTGGACTACTAGTAGTACAACTCGAGTATAGAAAGACATATACTCCATATTACTAGAGTACTACTTCAATTGTACTACTACTACTCTGTATCTGGACAAGCTTTAACCACAAGAAAGAAATGGAGAAGAGAAACAAGTCAGCCAAGCCGAGAAACGAAAGAGGCAGAAGAGACAAGCCACTACAAGGAATGTGCTAATTAGTGACCCCAAATATTGGTCATAGAAAGGTCATAGTAATTCATCTATGCCCTTTCTATGACCAAAAACAGTAGGTCACATAGCGGTGGTCACTAGAGACAGCTAACGACCTTTTTTGAATTTGTCATGGACATCTATGACCAAAATAGATGGTCATAGTGTCTATGACCAAACAATTTTGTCATAGGCTATCTTCCCAGTCCACGTCAACCAATCCTACGTGGTAGAGTTCTGTGACAAAATCAATTGGTCGTGTATGAGATTCAGCCCAGTCCAACTCAACCTTCTAAATGGGCCGAGCCCAATAATTCAGCCTATGGAATTCTGTTTTTTACCTGACTATTTTAATCATCTAAGCTATGGTCATTTTACTGTGCATTTCCTTTTCGGCCCTAGCCTTTGTACACTCTAACTTCTTTTGGATCTTGGCCATTTTATAGCTTGATGGTTTTTGAATCTTGGCCCTTTTATTGTCCAATTGATTGATGACTTTCGAATTTATATGAATTGGTTTTCCAAATATGTCCATTATTTCTTGGGACATGGACTTTTTACAACCCACTTATTTGTCTAGTATTTGGGTTGTTTCAATTCTAACGTATTCGGGGCAAGTATGTAAATTTATATAATTATTTTCCTTCACATAACAACAATAATAATAAAAGTAGATATTATTTTAGCAGATAATATTTTAGCACAACACATATCTTTTCAGCACATAATAAATCATTCTCATCACTTGACACATAATTCAACAGGAAATATATTCCATATGGCATAGACAGCACATCCAACTGTATTGCACGGGACCTCTAAGTCTTGCTTCTTTGGGTAAATGGACCGCAAAATGGACCATGATGGTGAAGATGGCTAGAGGAAAGATCTTTTCATGTTTGCAGAGGATAACTGGAAATTTTTTCGAGTCTTTCAAGAACAGATAGCTTAAGTATTTTGCAGCACAGTTCTCTAAAGAAATTCCCTAACTCAGCAACCGCTTCATATATTTCTTTATCCATTAGTCCACATAGTCTAGCAGGTAAAATCCTTTGGAGGAGGATGTGACAATGATGAGTTTTGAGACCTTGGAGTTTTCATCCATCAGGAGACACACATTTTGCAAGATTAGCAACATACCCATCTGGAAATCTCACTACTCTGATAAATTCACAGAATGCAAGCTTTTCTTCTTTAGTCATTGTATACAATGCTTGTGGCATCTCAAACGACGCACCACATTTAATAGGTCGTAGATGTAAATCTTCTCTTATGCCCATATCTTCCAAATCAAGCCTCGAGTTAAGTGTATCCTTTGACTTCCCATAAATGTTCATAGATGTCCCAAGAAGATTATCACATATGTTTTTATCGATGTGCATTACATCAAGATTATGCCTCAACTTGAGATCTACCGAATATGGGAGGTCCCACAGTATACACCTCCAGTCCCAACATTGCATGTCCTCCCGCTTCCTTTTTCTTTGACCCTTTCCCGATCTCACATCTTTCACCTTGTCAAGTTGCTGCTCGAGCTCTTCTTTAATGAACTCCACCGGCGTGTCGCCGTTTTCAGTCTTCCCATTGAAATCTCTGCTTCTTTGCCAACGATGGTTGCAAGGGAGAAAATGTCGGTTCCCTATCTAGCACAACTTGTTCCTTATTATTTCTGAGCACAGGTTCTTGTCACACCGAACACATACTTGATAACTAGTCGTGAGCCTGCCCGACGGTGTGTGCAGCGCCGAGAAATCATGGATTTACCATATTACCGCAGCCCGCGAATCAAACTTATCAGGACTTAGGGCATCATCGGTACGAACACCTTCCCATCCCATAGCTTCATCAAATCTTCAATGAGGGGCTCCATAAAGACATCAAAATCCTTTCCTGGAGAAGATCAACCCGGGATCAACAAACCCGTCATGAAGTTTGATTGATTCTTACATGCCCAAGGTGGAAGGTTGTATGGCACAACAAATATAGGCCACATCCTATATTTCTTGCTCATTCCAAAAGGGTTAAAGCCATTTTTGGCAAGGCCATGTATTATGTTCCTCGCATCGGTGGCAAACTCTTTATGTTTATCATCAATGTCTTTCCATGACTCTTCATAAGCAAGATGGCTAAGCTCATTATCCATAGGTTGCCGCTTTATCTTATGCCATTATACCTCCTCAGATTGCTTCATTGAAAAAACATCCTCTGCAACCTTGGAATAATAGTAAAGTACCTCAACACCTTCTCCGGAATCTGCATCTTTCCACCTAGAGGCATCACATTTTAGGTACTTGTCAAGGTTGGCATATGTCTTCTGAAAGAAGACACATTTGTTTGGGCAGACATGGATTGAATCATAACCAAGCCTCAGTCTACGGATTACACTCAATGCTTCTTCATAATTTTTGGGAATTGAGCTTTTAGGGTATTGGATGGTCAAGATACGGAGTATTCCGTTGATGGCAACGTTGCTTATCATGTAGAAGGACTTGACGTGGAGTAACTTCACAGTGAAAGCAAATATGGACATTGTACCACCATCACTAGTTGGATGATTTGCCTCCTCTATAAGCTCGACATAGATTGTATTCATTCCCTCACCTCGTGGTTCAGATTGGTATAGATCCTTAAATAGATCAGGGATTCTATCATCTTCATCCTCATCCTCCTCCTCCAAAACAACATCCTATTGCTGATCATCATCTTGTACAAAATCACCACCTTGTTGTGCATCTGGTTCATGTTCAGGTTCAACTCCAGTTTCTACATGTAAAGCCTCTCCATGATGGATCCATCTATCACATGTGGATGTCATCTCAGGCATCAGCAGATGAGCCTCTACATCATGTAGAGTCTAGTGATCATGGTTATTACAGTTGGGGCACGGGCGAAGAACTTGAGCACCCCGGCAACACTTCTACGATCAAACTACATGAACTCATCCACTCCCCTTATATGCTCATAAGAAAGCCTTCTAATTCCTTTGGTAATCCAGCATCTATCCATTTGCATGCAAAAGACAAAGGAATTGTTAGCGTGTAGAATTGCTAAGCTTAGAGTAACATCAAATGAAACCAAACTAGGGAGTATGTAAAATTGCTATAGGGAGCATTTGACTAAATTGCTACAGGGAGCTAATATGTAGAATCAAACCAAACCAGAAAATTCCATAGCTTAGATTAGAGTAACATCATAGTAAAATTTATATCGGGAGCATTTGACTGAAAAATTCATAGCTATAGGGGCATTTGACCAAACAATTGTAATAGGGACACAAACTGAATAACAAACTATTCCATAGCTAGGAAAATTCCATAGCTAGGACAATTCCAAGCATTTGACCAAACAATTCCATAACTAGGACACAAACTTAAGAACATACCTAGACCTAGAGGGGAGAGGCGAGAGGATAGGGGCACAGACTTGGAGGTGCTCGGCCCTTGCTCGACCGCTTGCTCAGCCCCTTGCTTGGTCGCAGATTTGGTAGCACCGCCGCTGGTGGGGAGTCCAATGACGATGATTCACAGAAGGGGCCTCGTGTCGAGCCGCTTCCTCCTGTCCCAGTAGCGTCGAGAAGAAGGGGCTCTGTCGAGCGGAAGGGGCTCCGTCATTGAGCGGAAGGGTCTCGTCGTTCAGTGGAATGGGCTCCGTCGATCAGCAGCACAGCCAACGGGGAGTCGGGCAGCACCATCGCCCCCGCTCTCGCCGGTCACCTACACCGATAGCAAAGAGGAAGACCCGATTTTTTCTACTAGTTTCCCCACAGGTCGCTGTGTATGGTCAGTTACAAATAAAGTCTATTCATATAGATAACGAAGGCCACAATATCAACAATACTTCACTAGTTTAGTGGTAGGGAGGTATTTGAACCAGTGTGTGGTCATGGGTTTTACTCCCCGGTGCGCTATTTTTTGCCAATTAACTGGTCGTTGGTTCTACCCATAGTATAGGCCTAACTGGGCCACCATCCGGTTTAGTATGTTTATTCGGCCCAACATGCTAAATGTTCAAGCGGGCTGGTCCAGCCCGCAAAGCACGCTAAATGGCATGTAGAGAAAATATGGCCCAACATGCTAAATGCACGCTAAATAGTCACAATCATTGGGTCCCACATGTCAAATGGTTCAAATGACCCCTAGATACTGCCATGTAGACACAACTACTGACATGGCGGCCCAGTCATGTCAATACATCCAAGTTAAAGACGTTATCATATGGTCATAGATGTTATGAGCATCTAAATTGGTCCTAATCTGCTAAAAAAAGGTTGTGGACCACTACTGTTTAGGCTATGACCAATTCGTGTAAGAATATTATGACCTTTATTGCTAAATTGGTCATAAAATTTATGGCTTTGGACCCTCCCAAATGGCCTACAACCATTTCGAACCAAATGGTCACAGACCTGTGACCAAATGGTCATAGATAGAATAAAATGCAGATGGTGCTGAAGACATGCATGCAGTGCTCGTTCTCTCCCTGGCGCAATGTACACTTTGCGCCAGGCCCCAGGTTTCTTTGTCTCTCTTGGTGTAGACCTTCTCCATTTCCCAAAAAAAGGCGTAGACCTTCTTACCACTCACGTGGGTAGGATCTGTTTGTCTGGTACAATACTATACAGGGTAATAAGTACCTGATTTACTCTCACCTGTCACTTTCTGCAGCCTTCCTTAAAAAAACTCATTGCTGCATAAAAATTCTGGACTATGGGCACTACATCCGCGAGCCGAGCTTCTAGGGAGCCACTCCAACGCTGGACGCGTTGGCGAATTCCACCAAGATCTAGCTGGCAATGGACAAATACGAGCTTGCACCAATAACTGTTCTATGCCCCCACGACGGCTGCCTCACCATGGTCGCCTACCACGAGCTCGATGACCACAAGACCGTGTGCCCGTATAGCCCGTGCGACTGCATGGAGGTCGGCTGCATATTCACCGCCTCATCGGTAGCGCTCCGATTGCACCTCAACAACGTCCACAAGGTATAAGAGCATATGCTATCGTATGGCTAGCCCATTGAGTGTATAGTAACGATGTCGTTACCGTCCTTTCCGCCATCTATAGTCATCATGTACGGTGATGACGCTATTGTGTTTAGCCTCATCATCGGCGAGCTTGGCAAGGCCGCCATCATTTCCTTAGTGTGCGTCATGGTGGACTCGTGCTCATTGCCCCGGTATAGGGTGAAGCTGTGTGCGACTGGCCCACAGTCACCGACGGACTTCTCGACGGTCACCTTTAATGCGGTCATTGAGCCTTTCGAGCTATGCTCTGCCTGACAGTGTTGGCCTCAAAGCTCTAATGTTCCTCATGGTGTCGCCGCGGTACATTACCGTGGCTGATGTATAGTACCAGATGATCAAGGTGTTGTCTTTATTCGTTTGCATCGACATGATGAGTTGATCGTAATCTTCGACTAAGTGATCCTAATGTGATGGTAACAATGTATTACTAGTTAATTTAGATGTAGATAAGTACCACTCATTTACTAGTTAATTTAGTAGTAGTCAGAGGCAGGGTCTCTTTTGGCACTAGGAAGGGTGTATTTTCGCTGTAAACCGACTTTGCAGCTAATGTTTATATTTTGGATTTTAAGTTTTTTTTAAAATTGTTCAACTACTACCCCGCATGCCCACTTCTAGGGGGACTCAGATCAACATGCCCCTGTATCTACTATCCAATATTCATCCGATGGACAAAAGTGATCCAAAGCAATGTAGAAAAGAAAAGATCTCACACTTATGCCATAGTTTTCAACTATGTGTTATTTTTTAGGCACCAGACAATAAAAACAAACTGTTAGTCATTTAATAGTTCAAATACATGCATATATTTATTCAAAAAAATACAAGCATATAATTTTACCAAATTTTCATAAATTAATTTTCATACTTTTATCAAATTTATGTTCTAATTTAAATTGTGTAGTCTAAGAACTAGAGAGTAAGTGTGACATTTTTTTTGGTTCTTCGGTTTATTTTTGTACGTTGGATGGAGCTTGGATGGTAGATGCAAGTGCATGTTACGGCGTGACAAGGGAGAAGATTCTAGAATGATGGAGAAGTGTGTTTTGAGTTTTGTGCATAGCATTCATTGTGATGAAGACTATCAATAGAATCTTGGACACACTAAAATGGAAAAGAAGATCCAACGGCTGGAAATGTTGGGATTCGCGAGTCTTGATCCAATGTTCAATATTAAATGTTATTCATAAACTATATAGTGTTAATATATGATATGATAAGGTAAGAAAGACTAATAATATATGCTAGAATGGAAAAAAGAAGATCCAACGGATAGCAATGTTGGTATTCACGAGTCTTTATCCAATGTTCAATACTCAAAGTTATTCGTACATTATATAGTGATAAGATAAGATAACAAAGACTATCAATAGTATCTTCTAGACGATGGAATGGATTAGAGGATCCAATAACTAGCAGGAATGTTGGGATTCGTGGGTCATGAATCAATGATCAATATTCAAAGTTGTCCGCACACTATATATAAAAATAGTAATAAGAAAAGAAAGACTATCAATAGTATATTCTCGATGCTAAAATGGAAATGAAAATCCAACATCTGAGAATGTTGGGATTCACGTCTTGATCCAACGGTCAATATTCAAAGTTATTCATACACTATATAGTGCTAAGAAAAAAATTAGAAACATGTGTTTTGACACCTTTGAATACAAAAAGAAATGATCTGGCTTCTTTGCAATGTGTATTGGCCTATAAGGTGTATGAACATTCCTGGTTTTGACCCGAATAGCCAAGGTCATGACCATATTGACATCATATATAGTTTATGATACAGTTCCTGCATCTGGTAGATTCGTGCATCTTCTTCAAAAAGATCTACTGAAAGTGAGTAGTGCGATGTTTTCTTTGGTTAAGCATGTACTAGTATTACCATCACCACTATCTTAACTCTATATGGTGTACAAAAAACATTGAATATTAATTGTTGGATCAAGACTCACGAATCCCAACATTTCTAGCCATTGGATCTTCTTTTCTATTCTAGCATCTAGAATATTCTATTGATAGTCTTCATCACAATGAAATGCTATATGCACAAACCTCAAAACACACTTCTCCATCATTCTAGAATATCCCCCTCATTTCTATAGACCATGTTACCAAAATTTTCAACTATTTGATTTTAGGGTCTTTTGTGCTAAATGTATGGACTTGGATGCATTTTTCATTTTTTTGAGGTCCTTGGTGTAACATGTACACATCCACTTACTGTTTTAATTAATTAAAGAATCTCGCTCCCTCGGGACATTCATTAATCAAAAAAGTACCACCACCTGGTAGAATGGAAAAAGGAGATCCAACGACTAGCACTATCAGGATTCGCGAGTCTTGATCCAATGGTCAGTACTCAAAGTTATTCGTACATTGTATAGTGGTAAGATAAGATAACAAAGACTATCAATAGTATCTTCTAGATGACGAAATGGATTAGAGGATCCAATAACTAGTAGCAATGTTGGGATTCGCGGGTTATGAATCAACGGTCAATATTCAATGTTGTCCACACATTATATATAACTAGTAAGTTGCACGTGCTCTACATGTGAGACTGAGATAATAGACATCTGACATATCATCACTATATAAAATTATAATAGGCAAAGGAGAAAAAATATAAATTTTATCAACATCTATGAAGTATGGGTGTATATGTCGTTCTTGTACTTTGTATATCATGTAGAAGTCAATGATTATTAGCTATCTAGAACTTGATTTTGTTGTAACATGGTCTA
The DNA here is from genome assembly GCA_910589775.1 of Avena eriantha. Taxonomy (NCBI): domain Eukaryota; kingdom Viridiplantae; phylum Streptophyta; class Magnoliopsida; order Poales; family Poaceae; genus Avena; species Avena eriantha. The sequence goes on along the minus strand of OU342742.1, from coordinate 284,436,688 downwards.
GAGAAACGAGGGAGAAGATTCTAGAATGATGGAGAAGTGTGTTTTGAGTTTTGTGCATAGCATTTCATTGTGGTGAAGACTATCAATAGAATCTTCTAGATGCTAGAATGGACGAGAAGATCCAACGGCTGCAGATGTTGGGATTCGTGAGTCTTGATCCAACGGTCAATATTCAAAGTTATTCGTACACTACATAGTGGTAAGGTAAGATAAGATATTCGTACACACTTATCCATCACTGTAGGATCTTCTAGAATGTTTCTCTAGACCATGGTTCTAGAATTTTTAATTATTAGGTAGCTAATAAACGTTTATTTCTACATGATATAAAGTGCATGAACTAAATATACACTTATAATTTAGAGATGTGGCTCAATTCATAGATATTTCAAGCTTTACATATTATAATGTTATATACTGATGACATGTCATGCTTCTGTATATTATGTGAGTTTCACGTGCAAGGCACGTGCATCTTACTGGTACTACTACAAAGAGCATGGCTCAGCTCCGCGGTGGAGGAGCAGGACCCGACTACTAATTTTCATTGCTTGATTGTAGGGTCCTTTGTGTTGAATGTATGGACTTGGATGTAATATTCACTTTTTAAGGTCCTTGGTGTAACATGTATACATGCACTAACTATGTTAATTATTAAAGCATCTCACTCCTTCGCGACATACCCCGGCCAATAAAATAAAGTGCCACCACCATATTTTCAGGAAAAGAGGAGAAGATTTGTTACAATTCCCTAGTCTTAGCACGTTTCAAGCTTCCCTATATATTATCTAACTACGCCCATGCACTCAAATAACTTTATGTTGATTTAAAGAAAGTAGGTCAAATTTGAACTACAAGTAAGCACAATAGATTCTTTCTTGAATTTGCAAGAGATCCAAGAATCAATAATGTTGGAATCTATCAATCTATATTCGATGTTCAAAGTTATTCGTGTTATATATCTTATTAGTAAGTTACACATGGCTTGCATGTGAGAATCAGATAGTAGAAGTATATGCCATATAATTTTTTCTCTACTACTATAAAGGAGCAATTTTGAATTGGATCCATAGCACCAATCTAGGCCATTGGGCTATTAGATCCAATGGTTCAGAGTAGTTAGATTAGTGTTGAGTAGTACCTAGAGCAAACTCCACCATGTTCTAGAACCATCATGTCACCACCCCCAAAATTTCATAGCACAGTAGGTTGTATTCTCGATATATGTACATAGTTATTATTAATAGACTTAATGTATGCATTATTCTCTAGCAAGACTATTGGTTTATAACAACTTAATGTTTGTTAAATAACATTTCATATAGTATATACGTGTGTGGCATGTGCCTTTTACTAGTTTATATAAAATTAAATAGGTGAAGCCCAAAAATAATTTTAATTTCAAGCTACGTCCATAAAGTACCATTGGATCTTAATTCTATCCATTCTAGCATCTAGAAGATACTATTGATAGTCTTTAGCACACTAAGAGATATTCACAAACCTCAAAACACACTTCTCAATAATTCTAGAATGTTCTTCATCATTTCTATAGAGCATGGCGAGTACTATTAGGTAGCTAATAGGTTTATTACTACTACAGATACAAAGTACATATATAAAGTACAAGAACCAAATATACAATGGATATTCTATGGACGTGGCTCAAAATTATAATTATTTTTTGAGCTTCACCTATTATTATAGTGTTTTAGTAGTCCTATTTATTAGAGTTGGTCGAGCTGGCTTGAGCATTGACATCCTTTTATTTCGGCATGTGGGTTCAAATCCTTCGCGTGTGAGAAAAGATATTCTACGGTGCACGCTATCTAATGGGGAGAAATGTGGGTTCACGTCCTTTCCTAAAAGACAGTCTACGTGATGAGATGATACAATACTGAGCCAAGACGTGACAACTTGCTAGTCTAGCACTCTATCTAGAACTCCTATAGGCATCCTTGATCCAGTTGTGCACTACAGAAGACCGATGAGGGAACACGCAAAATTAACACCCCTCGTTCAAAGATCCTCCCATCTTCCCCATCCCCGCCGATCCCCATTCGCTAACGCTGGCTAGCCGCATTTTGGATCCTCTCGAGCATGCACTTCCTAAATTTTCCTAGCCATTTCTCGCATATTGCATCAGTTCTTACAGGCCTCCATCACTCTCCTCCAAGAAACCCCAACAGTCATATTTGAATCCGGCCTTGCCCAGTCCATCCGGACGCAATGGAGATTCGATGCACAATATTCGATACGGTGGCTGGAGCAAGGTCAGCGATGATGCCTTCGGAGAAATCGCTATGCGTATGGACACTACTAGCGCCTTCTAGATAGATGCATGCCCCAAGGAGTTGCACCGCCAAGTCATCGACAGAAAGGGTAGCAGATTCCCCAACGACGGCTACAGGACATTGGTCGCCTTCCACGACTTCCTCAACCACAAGATGGCATTCCCGCACAGCCTGTGCAACTGCACTAAGACTGGCTGTGATTTTGCTGCCCCGCCCTCCTCGCTCATCTTGAAAACTCCCACTCGATTGAAGTGCAGAGTTTCCACTACGGTGAGGAACACAGGTACATCTCTCAACCTTTGCTGGCACCTGGATCATGGAGAGTAGAGAACGTGGTATCTGGGGATGATGGTACATTGTTCTCCGTGCGATTTTACATGCTTAACTATGGCCTCGCCGTATCCATTCAGTGTGTCAAGTCGGCTGCATCATTTTTTCCGCGGTACATGGTGGAGTTGCACTTTTATAAACCTTCTAAGATTAGAGAGGACCTGGAGGAGTTTGCCGAAGATAGCCTTTTTTCAGTCGAAGAGCAGCGCGTCACTGGCCACCGTCAAGATTACTGAAGATTACCGTAATTTCCTGATTAAAAAACATGATAGGTTCACACTGGATTACTAATTTTGCATCCACAATGTGGGAGATGGCAAATATGACCATCATGATTCTGATGATGATCTACCATTCAAGTTTGTTTAGATCAAACCCTGGAGAGGATCTAGCATTTCCTTTGAAACATGGCTCTGTATTTTTTCTTGGGAATACCTAGATCTCAGGCGCCTGAGAACTTCTTATGTATATTTAGCATGCTGCAATTTAGTCCGCTGATTCTTACTTCCTTTAGAAATCCAATGTACATCTCTCAGCCGATGTCTGCACCGATCTCATCCAGACTACAGAACATCAGATCTGGGGACGATGATACGGTGTTCGCTATGATATTTTACATGCTCGAGTGGGGCAACATATTCGAATATGTCGTGTCCGTTTGCCCGGACGGGTGCTCGTCGCCCTTGTACAATGTGCAGTTCACTGTCTATCACCCGTCAATAGAGGCTGGGTTTTGGGAGGGTGCATTACACAATTCCTTCACTCCTGCAAGCAGGGCGGTGCCTGGCATCATGCGGAAGGAAAAGCATTCCATGGTGGTGTACCATCAAATGTCTCATATTACTACCTAGGGCATGTATTACTCAATATGCATCCATCGTAAGGGAGAATTCCCAATTTACTATTCTACTACCTCAGATTTTTTATCCCACTTTCACTACATACCACGGACATACGTGTACTGGAGGTTGGATTTTGGATGCAAAGTAGTACTAGTATAGCACTAATTCTTGTACTATATACTGGTAGTACTTGTTTAGGCCAAGGACAGGAGATAGTCTTGCTTTGACTTTATTCTATCGTTGCTATTACTAAAGTATTTTGTTGAATTAATAGTGATGTATTGTTTCTTGTTTAGATCAAGTGCAGCAGTTTGTATTGCTTTTCTTTTGAATGTTAGCATTTCCACAGTTATCTAGATAATTCTTGGGCATTTTGGGTTGCATATGGGGGTCACACCGGCATTGCCACTTGATTGTCAGTTTAGCTTGCTCCAATGATCGAGTCTATTTTTGAGCTAGAACAAGAACTGATTCTCTCTGTACTGCTATTACTAAAACATTTTGTGGAACTGATACTGATGTACTTTACTTGTTTAAATCAAGGGCAGTAGATAGTCTTGGTTTTCTTTTGAAACAAGGCCTTGTCGCAATCTAGATGAGACTTGGGCATTTTGGGTTCTATATGGGGGTCACACAAGCATTGATTGTCAGTTTAGCATGCTCCAATGGTCGAGAATTTCCTTTCCAACATGGCTCTCTATACTGGGAGCTAGCACTACTTTCTTAGATCTAGTAGCTTTTCCTGTGAAACAATGGGCTTGCATATGTACTCCGTATCTACTCCCTCCGTTTCAAAATATATAAAGATGTCTTAACTTTTGTGAAACGAGTGAACCCATACACTAAAAGAGATCTAGATACACTCATTTCACAAAAGCTAAAACATCTTATATTTTGAAACAGAGGGAGTACTACGTATGTTTTATTGCAGCCAGGTTACTCATATTTACTTTATCATTTTTTCTTATAATATTTAGCATGCTCATCGTGAGTATAGAAGATCGGATCAGGGGACAATGGTACGGTGTTTGCTTTCCTATTTTACATGTGCGAGTCGAGCGACATCAGCGGATCCGTCGTGTGCGTCAGGCCAGACGCATGCTCGTCTCCCTTATACAATGTGCTGATCACTACCTATTACCCAAAAATAGAGCTGGGGTTTTAGGCCCGTACAATCTGCAGTTCCTCCTCGCCTGGGAGCTGGGCGGTGCCGGGCATCAGCCGGAGGATAAAAGCATTCCTTTATATTGTACAATGAACCATGTCATATTACCTAGGGCCTGCATTACTCAATATGCATCAATCATGGGGGAGAATCCCAATTGACATAAAATTTATTTAACCCGCTTATGGATCTCTATGTGTTGGAGGGTGGATTTTGGATGCATAGTAGTACTAGTATAGTACTAGTTCTTGTACTACGAAGTATTGTTTACTACTATATACTGGTAGTACTTGTTTAGGTCAAGGGCAGGAGATGGTCTTGGTTTGCCTTTGTTCTATCATTGCTATTACCAAAGTATTTTTTGAACTAATAGTGATGTATTGTTACTTGTTTAGATCAAGTGCAGTAGGTTGTCTTGCTTTTCTTTTAAAACCTGGCATTGTCACAATTATCTAGATGAGTCCTCGGCATTTTGGGTTGCATATGGGGGTCACATAGGCACTGATGAAATGAGGTGGTATTCGCACAGAAGCAGACAAGATCATTAGTTTTTCCTGCTCCTAGGATCAAGCATATTCAGAGAATAGGGCAAACTGATCGTGCACCAAGGTTTTTTGAGATGGAACAAGAACTTATTATCTTTGTGATTCTATTGAATTTCAAGAAGGAAAGCTAATGAATCTCTCAAATGTTCTATTGTTACTATTAATAAAGTATTTTGTGGAACTAATACTGATGTATTGGTACTTGTTTAAATCAAGGGCAGTAGATAGTCTTGCTTTTCTTCTGAAACATGTCCATGTCACACTCTAGATGAGACTTGGGCATTTTGGGTTGCATACGGGGGTCACACAAGCATTGATGTGAGAAGAAGGTACTCAAAGCATACTTGATCATCAGTTTTCCTTACTCCAATGGTCGAGTGTGTTTTGTGAAAAGGGCAAACTGATTGCGCGACATGGTTTTTAGAGATGAAACAAGAATTGGTTCTCTCTGTACTGCTACTGTATTTTAGTGCTTGTATTGCTGAATTGGTAACTTTTGAAATGCTGCTGAATTGGTCAACCGCTCCTGAATATGAACTTTGAATCTGTTGATAATTTTCTTATCTTATTATGTATTGCTGAATTTTGACAAGAATACCTACCAAAAAGAATTATCACTTTCCCCCTCCCTCTCTGAGGTCTTTGTTGTGTATCCGGTCGAGCACATCACAATGTAATTTTTAATAACCAGGATAAGAAATCTAGCTCATTCGGCCCCACTTTAGCCCATAACATTTTAATTCAGTTTTTCAGGGTCAGGGGACTGGTGACCATAGCCCAGTGATATTCGAGAAAGGAGCCCATGGAGCATAGCCAAGAACATATTAATTCAGCCTTTTAGGGGTCAGCGGACTGCTGAGCACAACCTAGTGAAATTCGAGAATGAAGCCCATGGAGCATAGCCTACGGAATATTACCCACGTAGAGAAGCCTATGTAGAAAAGCCAAACTCTTTTTAATTTGGCCTTTTGGGCATTGCCCCCACCTCTCATAATAATAATAAAACTCTGCCTACCCATTTTTCGAACAAAATAACCCATTATGTGGCATTTTATAAATTAACATACTAGGAGCATTGTCCTTTTATATTTTAAATGAGATAAACATAGACACACAAAATATTTTTAAGAAGACTAATACATAAGTTGTACTAATGATATATCTTTCTATAAATATCTTTGTTGTGGTGGAAACACACTCAGTTTACGTTTATTTGATTTGAAGGTCTTTTGTTCGAATCGCTTGTGTGTCTGTATCTTGGGTTTACATTTTTTTCTAGAAATATCGCATTAGAGAGAGGATGACATCACGGACCCTCCAGCATGCAGCGTCCTTTTGAGTTTTTTTAGGGTGTGTTCGGAAAAGAAGTTTATATACTTGGACAGAGAGGCTAGCATCAGGGACCCACCAGATAGAACATACAAGGCTACATCAGGGACCATAAGCTAGAACATGGTAGAGAGGCTGACATAAGGGCCATAACAGTAAGACCATACACGGCTGCCACAATGAAAATAGCAGACGCAGCCGTAAAAAAGTCCGTCATACACACGTTGCACCTACAGAGATGTTGACATGTCAGACCCAGCAGGCCCAAGCTTAGCCCATGAAATTAGCCTATCAGCCCCAAGCATAGCCCAAAACCTTCTAATTCAGCCTTTTCGTGGTCTTGTGGCCACCGACCATAGACCATTCAATTTAGGAGTGAGCCCATGGAAAATAAGCCATGATGAATAGGGCATCCGCCTCGAGTTAGCCCAAAATCTTTTTAATTCGACCTTTATGAGCATTTTATGTACTCTCATGCTGACTTGTGGGACCCATCCAACATACACACGTTTCTTTCAAATAGAGGCTGTCAGCTCAGACCCAGCATAGACACGTTTCGTACACAGAGGTGGTTGACATTTGGGACCCATCAAGTTGCCAAGGTCAAAACAGTGGACATGGAAAAAAAATCCATCATACGCACATTTCATTTACAAAAAGGGTGATATGTGGGACCCAGCAGTGCAACCTTATATAGATTCTACATAAAGCAATGTTGCGAGCTCGAAACAGGGAGGAGCGAGCAAGAAAAAAGTTCAGCATGCACACATTTATTGTAATGAGAGGATGAAATGGGGGACCCAGCTGCATGAGAAAAAGGCAGATTTATCCAGCAACGATATCTAGTTCCAAACACGGTAGCGGTAGAGAAGAAAAAAATCCATCATACCCATGATTCCTCTAATGTGAGGCTGACATAAGGGACCCACCAGCCTGAATAAACGGCTGATGCAACGAGCAATGTTATCAAGTTAGGAACACGAAGGAACGACAGAGGGTAAAAAATCCATCATACACACATTTCTTCTAATGAGAGGATGACATGTGGGGCGGAACATCCTGATTAAACGGTAGATGCATCGAACAACGCTATCAAGTTTGGAACAAGGTACATATTGCGAGCGAAGGAAAAATTCCATCATACACACGTTTCTTCTAGTGAGAGGATGACATGTGGGTCACCAGCCTGAATAAATGGTAGACCCATCGAGTAATGCTATCAACTTCGGAAAAGTGTAGCGCAAGAAAAGGAAAAAAATTCCATCACACACACGATTCTTCTAATGAGAGGCTGACATGTGGGACCCAGCAGCCTGACTAAACGGCAGACGCATCGATGAGTGTTATCGAATTCAAATCAAGGAGGCGTCACCGAAAATTATGGTCCGCTAGAGACACTAACTTATGGGACGCACACGCCTAAAAATACTTTGGTGAGTCAACATCTTGCGTGGAACCGGAAATCTTGCTTCTGCCACGCGCTAGCCGAGCTTCCTCCATGTTTTTAGTGGTTCCCTCATAGTAGAGGGCCATGAAACTAGGAAAAAAAGTTTTCCATCAGCCACTGCCAAGCCGAAAATTCGTGGTGGAGGACACACCTTCTACAACGACCATCGGGCCAAGTCGTTGTGGAAGGAAATTTTTCTCGTAGTGACACATGCAATGATGCCACTCCAACATGTGTCCAACCATGTCTAGGAACACTAGCAGCATGTTGGGATTCAACTGCCACATGCATTGTATCACAAGTTTGAAAGATGCTGCATCACCACACCCACTTGGATGTGTGTGTGTGTACCAGTGTGCATCATTGTGGTTTTGGAAAAGAACACATGCGATGATGCCACTCTAGCATGTGTCCACCCATGTCCAGGAACCCTAACAACATACTGTGATTCAACTGCAACATGCATTGTATCAATAGTTTGAAAGATGCTGCATCACCACACCAACTTGGATGTGCTTGTGTGTGTATTAGTGTGCGTCATTGTGGTTTTGGAAAACAACACATGCAATGATGCCACTCCAACATGTGTCAACCCATGTCTAGGAACCCTAGTAGCATGCTGGGATTCAACTACAACATGTATTGTATCACCAGTTTGAAAGATGCTGCATCACCACAACCACTTAAATGTGTTTTTGTGTATCAGTGTGCATCATTGTTCTTTTGGAAAAGAACACAAGCAATGATGCCACTCTGGCATGTGTTCAACCATGTCCAGGAACCCTAGCAGCATGCTATGATTCAACTTCAAAATGAAGTGGAGCACTAGTTTGAAAGATATTGCATCACCATACCCACTTGGATGTGTTTGTGTGTATTAGTCTGCATCATTGTGGTTTTGGAAAAGAAAACATGCAATGATGGCACTCCACCATGTGTCCACCCATGTCCAGGAACCCTAGTAGCATGCTAGAATTCAACTACAACATGCATTGTATCACAGGTTTGAAAGATGATGCATCACCACACCCACTTGGATGTGTTTATGTGTATGAGTGTGCATCATTGTTGTTTTTTAAAAGAACACATGCAATGATTCCGCCTTGGCATGTGTTCAACCATGTCTAGGAACCCCTGTAGCTTGCCAGGGTTTAACTGCAACATGCAGTGGAGCACCAATTTGAAAGATACTGCATCACCAGACCCACTTGAATGTGTTTTTGTGTATCAGTGTGCATCATTGTGGTCTTGGAAAATAACACATGCAATTATGTCACTCCACCATGTGTCGATCCCTATCTAGGAACCCTACCAGCATGCTGGGATTCAACTACAACATGCACTGTATCACTAGTTTGAAAGATGTTGCATCACCACACCCACAAGGATGTGTTTGTGTGTGTATGAGTGTGCATCATTGTGGTTTTGGAAAAGAACACATGCAAGGATGCCACTCCAGCATGTGACCACCCATGTCCAGGAACCCTAGTAGCATGCTTGGATTCAACTTCAACATGCATTGTATCACCTGTTTGAAAGTTACTGCATCACCACACCAACTTTGATGAGTTTGTTTGTATCACTGTGCATCATTGTGGTTTTGGAAAGAACACATGCCACTCCAGCATGTATCCAACCATGTCCAGGAACCTTGACAGCATGTTGGGATTCAACTACCACATGCATTGTATTACAAGTTTCAAAGATGTTGCATCACGACACCCACTTGGATGTGTGTGTGTATCAGTGTGCATTATCGTGGTTTTGAAAAAGAACACATGCAATGATGCCACTCCAGTATGTGTCCACCCATGTCTAGGAACCCTAGGAGCATGCTAGGATTCAACTGCAACATGCATTGTATCACTAGTTTGAAAGATGTTGCATCACCACACCCACTTGGATGTGTTTTTGTGTATCAGTGTGCATCATTGTGCTTTTAGATAAGAACACATGCAGTGATGCCACTCTACCATGTGTTCAACCATGTCCAGGAACCCTAGCCGCATGCTGGGATTCAACTGCAACATCCAGTGGACCACTAGTTTGAAAGATGCTGCATCAACAAACCCACTTGGATGTGTTTGTGTGTATTAGTGTACATCAATGTGTTTTTGGAAAAGAACACATGCAATGATGCTATTCCACCATGTGTCCACCCATATCCAGGAACCCTAGTAGCATGCTGGGATTCAACTGCAACATGCATTGTATCACCAGTTTGAAAGATGCTACATCACCACACCCACTTGGATGTGTTTGTGTGTGTATGATTGTGCATCATTGTAGTTTTCGAAAAGAACAGATGCAATGATGCCACTCCAGCATTTGTCCACCCATGTCTAGGAACCCTAGCAGCATGTTGGGATTCTACTTCAACATCCATTGTATGACCAGTTTTAAAGATAATGCATCACCACACCAACTTTGATGTGTTTGTTTGTATCTGTGTGCATCATTATGGTTTCAGAAAGAACATATGCAATGATGCCACTCCATCATGTGTCCAACAATGTGCAGGAACCCTAGCAGCATGCTGGTATTCAACTGCCACATGGATTGTATCACTAGTTTGAAAGATGTTGCATCACCACACCAACTTGGATGTGTGTGTGTGTGTACCAGTGTGCATCATTGTGGTTTTGGAAAAGAACACATGCGATGATGCCACTCTAGCATGTGTCCACCCATGTCCAGGAACCCTAACAACATACTGGGATTCAACTGCAACATGCATTATATCACTAGTTTGAAAGATGCTGCATCACCACACCAACTTGGATGTGTTTGTGTGTGTATTAGTGTGCGTCATTGTGGTTTTGGAAAACAACACATGCAATGATGCCATTGCAGCATGTGTCAACCCATGTCTAGGAACCCTAGTAGCATGCTGGGATTCAACTACAACATGTATTGTATCACCAGTTTGAAAGATGCTGCATCACCACAACCACTTGAATGTGTTTTTGTGTATGAGTGTGCATCATTGTTCTTTTGGAAAAGAACACAAGCAATGATGCCACTCTGGCATGTGTTCAAGCATGTCCAGGAACCCTAGCAGCATGCTATGATTCAACTTCAAAATGAAGTGGAGCACTAGTTTGAAAGATATTGCATCACCATACCCACTTGGATGTGTTTGTGTGTATTAGTCTGCATCATTGTGGTTTTGGAAAAGAAAACATGCAATGATGGCACTCCACCATGTGTCCACCCATGTCCAGGAACCCTAGTAGCATGCTAGAATTCAACTACAACATGCATTGTATCACCGGTTTGAAAGATGCTGCATCACCACACCCACTTGGATGTGTTTATGTGTATGAGTGTGCATCATTGTTGTTTTTTAAAAGAACACATGCAATGATTCCGCCCTGGCATGTGTTCAACCATGTCTAGGAACCCCTGTAGCTTGCTAGGATTTAACTGCAACATGCAGTGGAGCACCAGTTTGAAAGATACTGCATCACCAGACCCACTTGAATGTGTTTTTGTGTATCAGTGTGCATCATTGTGGTCTTGGAAAATAACACATGTAATTATGTCACTCCACCATGTGTCCACCCTTATCTAGGAACCCTACCAGCATGCTGGGATTCAACTACAACATGCACTGTATCACTAGTTTGAAAGATGTTGCATCACCACACCCACAAGGATGTGTTTGTGTGTTTATGAGTGTGCATCATTGTGGTTTTGGAAAAGAACACATGCAAGGATGCCACTCCAGCATGTGACCACCCATGTCCAGGAACCCTAGTAGCATGCTTGGATTCAACTTCAAAATGCATTGTATCACCTGTTTGAAAGTTACTGCATCACCACACCAACTTTCATGAGTTTGTTTGTATCAGTGTGCATCATTGTGGTTTTGGAAAGAACACATGCCACTCCAGCATGTATCCAACCATGTCCAGGAACCTTGACAGCATGTTGGGATTCAACTACCACATGCATTGTATTACGAGATTCAAAGATGTTGCATCACGACACCCACTTGGATGTGTGTGTGTATCAGTGTGCATTATCGTGGTTTTGAAAAAGAACACATGCAATGATGCCACTCCAGTATGTGTCCACCCATGTCTAGGAACCCTAGCAGCATGCTAGGATTCAACTGCAACATGCATTGTATCACTAGTTTGAAAGATGTTGCATCACCACACCCACTTGGATGTGTTTTTGTGTATCAGTGTGCATCATTGTGGTTTTAGATAAGAACACATGCAGTGATGCCTCTCTACCATGTGTTCAACCATGTCCAGGAACCCTAGCCGCATGCTGGGATTCAACTGCAACATGCAGTGGACCACTAGTTTGAAAGATGCTGCATCAACAAACCCACTTGGATGTGTTCGTGTGTATTAGTGTGCATCATTGTGTTTTTGGAAAAGAACACATGCAATGATGCTATTCCACCATGTGTCCACCCATATCCAGGAACCCTGGTAGCATGCTGGGATTCAACTGCAACATGCATTGTATCACCAGTTTGAAAGATGCTACATCACCACACCCACTTGGATGTGTTTGTGTGTGTATGATTGTGCATCATTGTAGTTTTCGAAAAGAACAGATGCAATGATGCCACTCCAGCATTTGTCCACCCATGTCCAGGAACCCTAGCAGCATGTTGGGATTCTACTTCAACATCAATTGTATGACCAGTTTTAAAGATAATGCATCACCACACCAACTTTGATGTGTTTGTTTGTATCTGTGTGCATCATTATGGTTTCGGAAAGAACATATGCAATGATGCCACTCCATCATGTGTCCAACAATGTCCAGGAACCCTAGCAGCATGCTGGTATTCAACTGCCACATGGATTGTATCACTAGTTTGAAAGATGTTGCATCACCACACCAACTTGGATGTGTGTGTGTGTACCAGTGTGCATCATTGTGGTTTTGGAAAAGAACACATGCGATGATGCCACTCTAGCATGTGTCCACCCATGTCCAGGAACCCTAACAACATACTGGGATTCAACTGCAACATGCATTGTATCACTAGTTTGAAAGATGCTGCATCACCACACCAACTTGGATGTGTTTGTGTGTGTATTAGTGTGCGTCATTGTGGTTTTGGAAAACAACACATGCAATGATGCCATTGCAGCATGTGTCAACCCATGTCTAGGAACCCTAGTAGCATGCTGGGATTCAACTACAACATGTATTGTATCACCAGTTTGAAAGATGCTGCATCACCACAACCACTTGAATGTGTTTTTGTGTATGAGAGTGCATCATTGTTCTTTTGGAAAAGAACACAAGCAATGATGCCACTCTGGCATGTGTTCAACCATGTCCAGGAACCCTAGCAGCATGCTATGATTCAACTTCAAAATGAAGTGGAGCACTAGTTTGAAAGATATTGCATCACCATACCCACTTGGATGTGTTTGTGTGTATTAGTCTGCATCATTGTGGTTTTGGAAAAGAAAACATGCAATGATGGCACTCCACCATGTGTCCACCCATGTCCAGGAACCCTAGTAGCATGCTAGAATTCAACTACAACATGCATTGTATCACCGGTTTGAAAGATGCTGCATCACCACACCCACTTGGATGTGTTTATGTGTATGAGTGTGCATCATTGTTGTTTTTTAAAAGAACACATGCAATGATTCCGCCCTGGCATGTGTTCAACCATGTCTAGGAACCCCTGTAGCTTGCTAGGATTTAACTGCAACATGCAGTGGAGCACCAGTTTGAAAGATACTGCATCACCAGACCCACTTGAATGTGTTTTTGTGTATCAGTGTGCATCATTGTGGTCTTGGAAAATAACACATGTAATTATGTCACTCCACCATGTGTCCACCCCTATCTAGGAACCCTACCAGCATGCTGGGATTCAACTACAACATGCACTGTATCACTAGTTTGAAAGATGTTGCATCACCACACCCACAAGGATGTGTTTGTGTGTTTATGAGTGTGCATCATTGTGGTTTTGGAAAAGAACACATGCAAGGATGCCACTCCAGCATGTGACCACCCATGTCCAGGAACCCTAGTAGCATGCTTGGATTCAACTTCAAAATGCATTGTATCACCTGTTTGAAAGTTACTGCATCACCACACCAACTTTCATGAGTTTGTTTGTATCAGTGTGCATCATTGTGGTTTTGGAAAGAACACATGCCACTCCAGCATGTATCCAACCATGTCCAGGAACCTTGACAGCATGTTGGGATTCAACTACCACATGCATTGTATTACGAGATTCAAAGATGTTGCATCACGACACCCACTTGGATGTGTGTGTGTATCAGTGTGCATTATCGTGGTTTTGAAAAAGAACACATGCAATGATGCCACTCCAGTATGTGTCCACCCATGTCTAGGAACCCTAGCAGCATGCTAGGATTCAACTGCAATATGCATTGTATCACTAGTTTGAAAGATGTTGCATCACCACACCCACTTGGATGTGTTTTTGTGTATCAGTGTGCATCATTGTGGTTTTAGATAAGAACACATGCAGTGATGCCTCTCTACCATGTGTTCAACCATGTCCAGGAACCCTAGCCGCATGCTGGGATTCAACTGCAACATGCAGTGGACCACTAGTTTGAAAGATGCTGCATCAACAAACCCACTTGGATGTGTTCGTGTGTATTAGTATGCATCATTGTGTTTTTGGAAAAGAACACATGCAATGATGCTATTCCACCATGTGTCCACCCATATCCAGGAACCCTGGTAGCATGCTGGGATTCAACTGCAACATGCATTGTATCACCAGTTTGAAAGATGCTACATCACCACACCCACTTGGATGTGTTTGTGTGTGTATGATTGTGCATCATTGTAGTTTTTGAAAAGAACAGATGCAATGATGCCACTCCAGCATTTGTCCACCCATGTCCAGGAACCCTAGCAGCATGTTGGGATTCTACTTCAACATCAATTGTATGACCAGTTTTAAAGATAATGCATCACCACACCAACTTTGATGTGTTTGTTTGTATCTGTGTGCATCATTATGGTTTCGGAAAGAACATATGCAATGATGCCACTCCATCATGTGTCCAACAATGTCCAGGAACCCTAGCAGCATGCTGGGATTCAACTGCCACATGGATTGTATCACTAGTTTGAAAGATGTTGCATCACCACACCAACCGTGATGTTTGTGTGTGTGTCAGTGTGCATCATCGTTGTTTTTGAAAAGAACACATGCAATGATGCCACTCCAGCATGTGTCTACCCATGTCCTGGAACCCTAGCAGCATGCTGGGTTTCAACTAAAACATGCATTGTATCACCAGTTTGGAAGATGCTGCATCACCACACCCACTTGGATGTGTTTTTGCGTATTAGTGTGCATCATTGTGGTTTTAGAAAATAACACATGCAATGATGCCAACCTGGCATGTGTTCAACAATGTCTAGGAACCCTAGCAGCATGCTAGGATTAAATGCAACATGTAGTCGAGCACTAGTTTGAAAGATACTTCATCACCGCACCTACTTGGATATGTTTGTGTGTATTAGTGTGCATCATTGTGGTTTTGGAAAAGAACAGATGCAATGATGCCACTCCACCATGTGTCCACGCATGTCCAGGAACCCTAGTAGCATGCTGGGATTCAACTACAACATCCATCGTATCACTAGTTTGAAAGATGTTGCATCGCCACAACCACTTGGATGTGTTTGTGTGTGTATGAGTGTGCATCATTGTGCTTTTGGAAAAGAACACCTGCAATGATGCCACTCCAGCATGTGTCCACCCATGTCTAGGAACCCTAGCAGCATGCTAGGATTCAACTTCAACATGCATTATATCACCAGTTTGAAAGATGCTGCATCACCACACCAACTTTGATGTGTTTGTGTGTATCAGTGTGCATCATTATGGTTTGGGAAAGAGCACATGCAATGATGCCACTCCAGGATGCATCCAACAATGTCTAGGAACCCTAACAGCATGCTAGGATTCAACTGCCACATGCATTGTATCACCAGTTTGAAAGATGATGCATCACCACAACCACTTGGATGTGTGTGTGTGTCAGTCTGCGTCATCGTGGTTTTGGAAAAGAACACATGCAATGATGGCACTCCAGCATGTGTCCACCCATGTCAAGGAACCCTAGCAGCATGCTGGGTTTCAACTATAACATGCATTGTATCACCAGTTTGAAAGATGCTGCATCAGCACACCCACTTGGATGTGCTTGTGTGTGTATGAGTGTGCATCATTGTGGTTTTGGAAAAGAACACATGCAATGATGCCACTCCAGCATGTGTCCACCCATGTGCAGGAACACTAGCAGATTGCTGGGATTCAACTGCAACATGCATTGTATCACCAGTTTGAAAGATGATGCATCACCACATCCACATGCAATGATGCCACTTTGGCATGTGTTCAACCATGTCTAGGAACCCTAGCAACATGCTAGGATTAAAATGCAACATGTAGTGGAGCACAAGTTTGAAAGATACTGCATCACCACACCCACTTGGATGTGTTTGTGTGTAATAGTGTGCATCATTGTGGTTTTGGAATAGAACACATGCAACGATTTCACTCCACCATGTGTCTACCCATGTCCAGGAACCCTATTAGCATGCTAGGATTCAACTGCAACATGCATTGTATCACCTGTTTGAAAGATGTTGCATCACGACACCCACTTGGATGTGCTTGTGTCTGTATGAGTGTGCATCATTGTGGTTTTGGAAAAGGACACATGCAATGATGCCACTCCAGCATGTGTCCACCCATGTGCAGGAACACTAGCAGATTGCTGGGATTCAACTGCAACATGCATTGTATCACCAGTTTGAAAGATGATGCATCACCACATCCACTCTGATGTGTTTGTGTGTATCAGTGTGCATAATTGTGGTTTTGGAAAAGAACACATGCAATGATGGCACTTCAGCATGTGTCCAACCATGTCTAGGAACCCTAACAGCATGCTGGGATTCAAATGCCACATGCGTTGTATCACCAATTTGAAAGATGTTGCATCACCACACCCAATTGGATGTGTGTGTGTATTAGTGCGCATCATTTGGTTTTGGAAAAGAACACATGCAATGATGCCACTTTAGCATGTGTCCACCCATGTCCAAAAAGCCTAGCAGCATGTTCGGATTCAACTACAACATGCAGTGTATCACAAGTTTGAAAGATGATAAATTACCACACCCACTTGGATGTACTTGTGTGTGTATCAGTGTGCATCATTGTGGTTTTGGCAAAGAACACATGCAATGATGCCACTCCAGCATGTGTCCACCCATGTCCAGGAACCCTAGCAGCATGCTGGGATTCAATTGACATCCATTGTATCACCAGTTTGAAAGATGCTACATCACCACACGAACTCTGATGTGTTTTTGTGTTTCAGTGTGCATCATTGTGGTTTTTTAAAAGAACACATGCAATGATGCCACTCCAACATGTGTCCAACCATGTCCAGGAACCCTGGCAGCATGCTGGGATTCAACTGCCAACCCTAACAGCATGCTGGGATTCAACTGCCACATGCATTGTATCACCAGTTTGAAAGATGATGCATCACCACAACCACTTGGATGTGTGTGTGTGTCAGTGTGCGTCATCGTGGTTTTGGAAAATAACACATGCAATCATGCCAATCCAGCATGTGTCCACCCATGTCAAGGAACCCTAGCAGCATGCTGGGTTTCAACTGCAACATGCATTGTATCACCAGTTTGAAAGATGCTGCATCAGCACACCCACTTGGATGTGTTTTTGGTTTGCATCATTGTGGTTTTAGAAAAGAAAACATACAATGATGCCACTTTGGCATGTCTTCAAGCATGTCTAGGAACCTTAGCAACATGCTAGGATTAAAATGCAACATGTAGTGGAGCACCAGTTTGAAAGGTACTGCATCACCACACCCACTTGGATGTGTTTGTCTGTAATAGTGTGCATCATTGTGGTTTTGGAATAGAACACATGCAACTATGCCACTCCACCATGTGTGTACCCATGTCTAGGAACCCTATAAGCATGCTAGGATTGAACTGCAACATGCATTGTATCACCTGTTTGAAAGATGCTCCATCACGACACCCACTTGGATGTGCTTGTGTGTGTATGAGTGTGCATCATTGTGGTTTTAGAAAAGAAAACATACAATGATGCCACTTTGGCATGTCTTCAACCATGTCTAGGAACCCTAGCAACATGCTAGGATTAAAATGCAACATGTAGTGGAGCACCAGTTTGAAAGATGCTGCATCACCACACCCACTTGGATGTGTTTGTCTATAATAGTGTGCATCATTGTGGTTTTGGAATAGAACACATGCAACGATGCCACTCTACCATGTGTCTACCCATGTCTAGGAACCCTATTAGTATGCTAGGCTTCAACTGCAACATGCATTGTATCACTTGTTTGAAAGATGCCGCATCACGACACCCACTTGGATGTGCTTGTGTGTGTATGAGTGTGCATCATTGTGGTTTTGGAAAAGAACACATGCAATGATGCCACTCCAGCATGTGTCCACCCATGTCCAGGAACCCTAGCAACATGCTGGGATTCAACTACAACATGCATTGTATCACCAGTTTGAAAGATGATGCATCACCACATCCACTCTAATGTGTTTGTGTGTATCAGTGTGCATAATTGTGGTTTTGGAAAAGACCACATGCAATGATGCCACTTCAGCATGTGTCCAACCATGTCTAGGAACCCTAACAACATGCTGGGATTCAAATGCCACACGCGTTGTATCACCAATTTGAGAGATGTTGCATCACCACACCCAATTGAATGTGTGTGTGCATTAGTGTGCATCATTTGGTTTTGGAAAAGAACACATGCAATGATGCCACTTTAGCATGTGTCCACCCATGTCCAAAAATCCTAGCAGCATGTTCGGATTCAATTACAACATGCAGTGTATCACCAGTTTGAAAGATGATACATTACCACACCCACTTGGATGTACTTGTGTGTGTATCAGTGTGCATCATTGTTGTTTTGGAAAAGAACACATGCAATGATGCCACTTTAGCATGTGTCCACCCATGTCCAAAAAGCCTAGCAGCATGTTCGGATTCAACTACAACATGCAGTGTATCACAAGTTTGAAAGATGATAAATTACCACAACCACTTGGATGTACTTGTGTGTGTATCAGTGTGCATCATTGTGGTTTTGGCAAAGAACACATGCAATGATGCCACTCCAGCATGTGTCCACCCATGTCCAGGAACCCTAGCAGCATGCTGGGATTCAATTGACATCCATTGTATCACCAGTTTGAAAGATGCTACATCACCACACGAACTCTGATGTGTTTTTGTGTTTCAGTGTGCATCATTGTGGTTTTTTAAAAGAACACATGCAATGATGCCACTCCAACATGTTTCCAACCATGTCCAGGAACCCTGGCAGCATGCTGGGATTCAACTGCCAACCCTAACAGCATGCTGGGATTCAACTGCCACATGCATTGTATCACCAGTTTGAAAGATGATGCATCACCACAACCACTTGGATGTGTGTGTGTGTCAGTGTGCGTCATCGTGGTTTTGGAAAATAACACATGCAATCATGCCAATCCAGCATGTGTCCACCCATGTCAAGGAACCCTAGCAGCATGCTGGGTTTCAACTGCAACATGCATTGTATCACCAGTTTGAAAGATGCTGCATCAGCACACCCACTTGGATGTGTTTTTGGTTTGCATCATTGTGGTTTTAGAAAAGAAAACATACAATGATGCCACTTTGGCATGTCTTCAAGCATGTCTAGGAACCTTAGCAACATGCTAGGATTAAAATGCAACATGTAGTGGAGCACCAGTTTGAAAGGTACTGCATCACCACACCCACTTGGATGTGTTTGTCTGTAATAGTGTGCATCATTGTGGTTTTGGAATAGAACACATGCCACTATGCCACTCCACCATGTGTGTACCCATGTCTAGGAACCCTATAAGCATGCTAGGATTGAACTGCAACATGCATTGTATCACCTGTTTGAAAGATGCTCCATCACGACACCCACTTGGATGTGCTTGTGTGTGTATGAGTGTGCATCATTGTGGTTTTAGAAAAGAAAACATACAATGATGCCACTTTGGCATGTCTTCAACCATGTCTAGGAACCCTAGCAACATGCTAGGATTAAAATGCAACATGTAGTGGAGCACCAGTTTGAAAGATACTGCATCACCACACCCACTTGGATGTGTTTGTCTATAATAGCGTGCATCATTGTGGTTTTGGAATAGAACACATGCAACGATGCCACTCTACCATGTGTCTACCCATGTCTAGGAACCCTATTAGTATGCTAGGCTTCAACTGCAACATGCATTGTATCACTTGTTTGAAAGATGCCGCATCACGACACCCACTTGGATGTGCTTGTGTGTGTATGAGTGTGCATCATTGTGGTTTTGGAAAAGAACACATGCAATGATGCCACTCCAGCATGTGTCCACCCATGTCCAGGAACCCTAGCAACATGCTGGGATTCAACTACAACATGCATTGTATCACCAGTTTGAAAGATGATGCATCACCACATCCACTCTGATGTGTTTGTGTGTATTAGTGTGCATAATTGTGGTTTTGGAAAAGACCACATGCAATGATGCCACTTCAGCATGTGTCCAACCATGTCTAGGAACCCTAACAACATGCTGGGATTCAAATGCCACACGCGTTGTATCACCAATTTGAAAGATGTTGCATCACCACACCCAATTGAATGTGTGTGTGTATTAGTGTGCATCATTTGGTTTTGGAAAAGAACACATGCAATGATGCCACTTTAGCATGTGTCCACCCATGTCCAAAAATCCTAGCAGCATGTTCGGATTCAATTACAACATGCAGTGTATCACCAGTTTGAAAGATGATACATTACCACACCCACTTGGATGTACTTGTGTGTGTATCAGTGTGCATCATTGTTGTTTTGGAAAAGAACACATGCAATGATGCCACTTTAGCATGTGTCCACCCATGTCCAAAAAGCCTAGCAGCATGTTCGGATTCAACTACAACATGCAGTGTATCACAAGTTTGAAAGATGATAAATTACCACAACCACTTGGATGTACTTGTGTGTGTATCAGTGTGCATCATTGTGGTTTTGGCAAAGAACACATGCAATGATGCCACTCCAGCATGTGTCCACCCATGTCCAGGAACCCTAGCAGCATGCTGGGATTCAATTGACATCCATTGTATCACCAGTTTGAAAGATGCTACATCACCACACGAACTCTGATGTGTTTTTGTGTTTCAGTGTGCATCATTGTGGTTTTTTAAAAGAACACATGCAATGATGCCACTCCAACATGTGTCCAACCATGTCCAGGAACCCTGGCAGCATGCTGGGATTCAACTGCCAACCCTAACAGCATGCTGGGATTCAACTGCCACATGCATTGTATCACCAGTTTGAAAGATGATGCATCACCACAACCACTTGGATGTGTGTGTGTGTCAGTGTGCGTCATCGTGGTTTTGGAAAATAACACATGCAATCATGCCAATCCAGCATGTGTCCACCCATGTCAAGGAACCCTAGCAGCATGCTGGGTTTCAACTGCAACATGCATTGTATCACCAGTTTGAAAGATGCTGCATCAGCACACCCACTTGGATGTGTTTTTGGTTTGCATCATTGTGGTTTTAGAAAAGAAAACATACAATGATGCCACTTTGGCATGTCTTCAAGCATGTCTAGGAACCTTAGCAACATGCTAGGATTAAAATGCAACATGTAGTGGAGCACCAGTTTGAAAGGTACTGCATCACCACACCCACTTGGATGTGTTTGTCTGTAATAGTGTGCATCATTGTGGTTTTGGAATAGAACACATGCAACTATGCCACTCCACCATGTGTGTACCCATGTCTAGGAACCCTATAAGCATGCTAGGATTGAACTGCAACATGCATTGTATCACCTGTTTGAAAGATGCTCCATCACGACACCCACTTGGATGTGCTTGTGTGTGTATGAGTGTGCATCATTGTGGTTTTAGAAAAGAAAACATACAATGATGCCACTTTGGCATGTCTTCAACCATGTCTAGGAACCCTAGCAACATGCTAGGATTAAAATGCAACATGTAGTGGAGCACCAGTTTGAAACATACTGCATCACCACACCCACTTGGATGTGTTTGTCTATAATAGTGTGCATCATTGTGGTTTTGGAATAGAACACATGCAACGATGCCACTCTACCATGTGTCTACCCATGTCTAGGAACCCTATTAGTATGCTAGGCTTCAACTGCAACATGCATTGTATCACTTGTTTGAAAGATGCCGCATCACGACACCCACTTGGATGTGCTTGTGTGTGTATGAGTGTGCATCATTGTGGTTTTGGAAAAGAACACATGCAATGATGCCACTCCAGCATGTGTCCACCCATGTCCAGGAACCCTAGCAACATGCTGGGATTCAACTACAACATGCATTGTATCACCAGTTTGAAAGATGATGCATCACCACATCCACTCTAATGTGTTTGTGTGTATCAGTGTGCATAATTGTGGTTTTGGAAAAGACCACATGCAATGATGCCACTTCAGCATGTGTCCAACCATGTCTAGGAACCCTAACAACATGCTGGGATTCAAATGCCACACGCGTTGTATCACCAATTTGAAAGATGTTGCATCACCACACCCAATTGAATGTGTGTGTGTATTAGTGTGCATCATTTGGTTTTGGAAAAGAACACATGCAATGATGCCACTTTAGCATGTGTCCACCCATGTCCAAAAATCCTAGCAGCATGTTCGGATTCAATTACAACATGCAGTGTATCACCAGTTTGAAAGATGATACATTACCACACCCACTTGGATGTACTTGTGTGTGTATCAGTGTGCATCATTGTTGTTTTGGAAAAGAACACATGCAATGATGCCACTTTAGCATGTGTCCACCCATGTCCAAAAAGCCTAGCAGCATGTTCGGATTCAACTACAACATGCAGTGTATCACAAGTTTGAAAGATGATAAATTACCACAACCACTTGGATGTACTTGTGTGTGTATCAGTGTGCATCATTGTGGTTTTGGCAAAGAACACATGCAATGATGCCACTCCAGCATGTGTCCACCCATGTCCAGGAACCCTAGCAGCATGCTGGGATTCAATTGACATCCATTGTATCACCAGTTTGAAAGATGCTACATCACCACACGAACTCTGATGTGTTTTTGTGTTTCAGTGTGCATCATTGTGGTTTTTTAAAAGAACACATGCAATGATGCCACTCCAACATGTGTCCAACCATGTCCAGGAACCCTGGCAGCATGCTGGGATTCAACTGCCAACCCTAACAGCATGCTGGGATTCAACTGCCACATGCATTGTATCACCAGTTTGAAAGATGATGCATCACCACAACCACTTGGATGTGTGTGTGTGTCAGTGTGCGTCATCGTGGTTTTGGAAAATAACACATGCAATCATGCCAATCCAGCATGTGTCCACCCATGTCAAGGAACCCTAGCAGCATGCTGGGTTTCAACTGCAACATGCATTGTATCACCGGTTTGAAAGATGCTGCATCAGCACACCCACTTGGATGTGTTTTTGGTTTGCATCATTGTGGTTTTAGAAAAGAAAACATACAATGATGCCACTTTGGCATGTCTTCAAGCATGTCTAGGAACCTTAGCAACATGCTAGGATTAAAATGCAACATGTAGTGGAGCACCAGTTTGAAAGGTACTGCATCACCACACCCACTTGGATGTGTTTGTCTGTAATAGTGTGCATCATTGTGGTTTTGGAATAGAACACATGCAACTATGCCACTCCACCATGTGTGTACCCATGTCTAGGAACCCTATAAGCATGCTAGGATTGAACTGCAACATGCATTGTATCACCTGTTTGAAAGATGCTCCATCACGACACCCACTTGGATGTGCTTGTGTGTGTATGAGTGTGCATCATTGTGGTTTTAGAAAAGAAAACATACAATGATGCCACTTTGGCATGTCTTCAACCATGTCTAGGAACCCTAGCAACATGCTAGGATTAAAATGCAACATGTAGTGGAGCACCAGTTTGAAAGATGCTGCATCACCACACCCACTTGGATGTGTTTGTCTATAATAGTGTGCATCATTGTGGTTTTGGAATAGAACACATGCAACGATGCCACTCTACCATGTGTCTACCCATGTCTAGGAACCCTATTAGTATGCTAGGCTTCAACTGCAACATGCATTGTATCACTTGTTTGAAAGATGCCGCATCACGACACCCACTTGGATGTGCTTGTGTGTATGAGTGTGCATCATTGTGGTTTTGGAAAAGAACACATGCAATGATGCCACTCCAGCATGTGTCCACCCATGTCCAGGAACCCTAGCAACATGCTGGGATTCAACTACAACATGCATTGTATCACCAGTTTGAAAGATGATGCATCACCACATCCACTCTGATGTGTTTGTGTGTATTAGTGTGCATAATTGTGGTTTTGGAAAAGACCACATGCAATGATGCCACTTCAGCATGTGTCCAACCATGTCTAGGAACCCTAACAACATGCTGGGATTCAAATGCCACACGCGTTGTATCACCAATTTGAAAGATGTTGCATCACCACACCCAATTGAATGTGTGTGTGTATTAGTGTGCATCATTTGGTTTTGGAAAAGAACACATGCAATGATGCCACTTTCGCATGTGTCCACCCATGTCCAAAAATCCTAGCAGCATGTTCGGATTCAATTACAACATGTAGTGTATCACCAGTTTGAAAGATGATACATTACCACACCCACTTGGATGTACTTGTGTGTGTATCAGTGTGCATCATTGTTGTTTTGGAAAAGAACACATGCAATGATGCCACTCCAGCATGTGTCCACCCATGTCCAGGAACCCTAGCACCATGCTAGGATTCAATTGACATGCATTGTATCACCAGTTTCAAAGATGCTACATCACCACACCAACTCTGATGTGTTTGTGTGTTTCAGTGTGCATCGTTGTGGTTTTGTAAAAGAACACATGGAATGATGCCACTCCAACATGTGTCCAACCATGTCCAGGAACCCTGGAAGCATGTTGGGATTCAACTGCCACATTCATTCTATCACAAGTTTGAAAGATACTACATCACCACAACCACTTGGATGTGTGTGTATCAGTGTGCAGCATTGTGGTTTTGGAGATGAACACATGCAATGATGTCACTCCAGCATGTGTCCACCCATGTCCAAGAACCCTAGCAGCATGTTGGGATTTAACTGCAACATGCATTGTACAACTAGTTTGAAAGATGCTGCATCACCACACCCACTTGGATGTGTTTGTGTGTGTATCATTATGCATCATTGTGGTTTTGGAAAACAACATATGCAATGATGCCACTCTAGCATGTTTCCACCCATGTCGAGGATCCCTAGCAGCATGTTGGGATTCAACTACAAGATGCATTGTATCACCAGTTTGAAAGATGCTGCATCACCCCGCCCACTTGAATGTGTTTGTGTGTATCAGTATGCATCATTGTGGTCTTGGAAAAGAACACATGCAATCATTCAACTCCATCATGTGTCCAACCATGTCCAGGAACTGTAACAACATGCTGGGATTCAACTGCCACATGCACTATATCACCAAATTGAAAGATGTTGCATCACCACACTCACTTGGATGTGTTTGTGTGTGTATCAGTGTGCATCATTGTGGATTTAGAAAAGAACACATGCAATGATTCCACTCTAGCATGTGTCCACCCATGTCCAGGAACGCTACCAGCATGCTAGGATTCAACTTCAACATGCATTGTATCACCAGTTTGAAAGATGCTGCATCACCACACCCACTTGGATGTGTGTGTGTGTGTGTATTAGTGTGCATAATTGTAGTTTTGGAAAAGAATAGATGCAATGATGCCACTCCAGCATGTGTCCACCCATGTCCAGGAACCCTGGCAGCATGCTGGGATTCAACTGCCACATGCATTGTATCACCGGTCTAAAAGATGCTGCACCACCACACCCACTTGGATATGTGTGTGTATCAGTGTGCATCATTGTGGTTTTGGAAAAGAACACATGCAATGATGCCACTCTAGCATATGTGCAACCATGTCTAGGAACCCTAGCAGCATGCTGGGATTCAACTACAACATGCATTGTATCACCAGTTTGAAAGATGATGCATCAACGCACCCACTTGGATGTGTTTGTGTGTATCAGTGTGCATCATTGTGGTTTTGGAAAATAACACATGCAATGATGCCACTATAGCATGTGTCCAACCATGTCCACACTACAAGAATCTGGGCGATCCATGATGTTTTTTCATGACAGTACCTAAAAACATCGTGGATCCATGACGGTCTAGTTGTTTCATCGGGAGGGGCTTGATGAGCTTCCGGACTGGTCATTCATGACGCTTATCCATTTCGTCACGATTGAATCGTCGTGGATTTCATCCTCGGCCCTGAAGCCCAGTTAGCCAATTCGTCTCGCGTATAATCGTCATGGATATCATCGCGCTGCATGTTTGAATTATTTTTTCCCACGACCGCGTCATCCTTGAACTAACCCCAACTATCAGCACTATATGCACGGTAGCACTTCAGTTTGTTTGATCCAAACTTGCATGCAGTGCATAGCTAGTTTACGAGCTTGTTCCGAAAAAAGCACGTTGATCCAAACTTTCAGTGGAAGTTTTGCTTCTTATCTCTCACTCCTCGTCTATTCGCAATGGCAGATCAGACTTGTCTCCTGTCCTCTTCTTCTTCTCCTCGTCTCTCCCTTTTCTTCTTTCTTTCTCGATATATAGGAACCATTCCCATGTAAGCCATGGCCAGCAACCGGATGAAGAGGAGTATGTCGACACCTATGATCCTTGCCAGTAAGTCTACACCGATTGGCGCCGCTCTTTAAAAGAGCCCGAATTCCATCTCAACAACTGGACGCTAAATTTAAATGGAAAAATACTAATTTGAATTGGTGGGCTAGCGCCAAAACAATACTGGGCCGGCCCAGCTGCACTGCATGGGCGTAGTGGGCTACTGACAGGGCGGGCCTATGCGTCAGTGGCTGTTACTACGCGAAGCGGTACCGAGCGATCTGGGCGCTACGATTAGAACCTAATATAACGGCTGAGGCTCGTCGTCCCCGGTGAACAGGTCGATGGCGAGAACGAAACCTGGCGGCACGGTGGGGGTGTGTTATGGCTCACCTGGGCTCTAGCTAAGGTCGGCGATGGGGGCATTCGAGCTGGTAGACGACGGCGGTTCGAGGCGTGGTTGCGGCAGCTCCTGGGGCGGCTCCAATCGACGACGCCTCTTCTCCTCTACAACGGCGAACTCCGGTGAAATTCTGGCAGACTGAGGCTCGCCTTGCTCTGGGGAGAGTGTGGGAGGATCAGTGAGGAGAGAGGAGTTGAGTGGTGTGAGGAATTGGGGCGGAGAGGGCCTCCTTTTATAACGAGGGGACCGAGCAGCGTGGGCGCGACTTGTCGGTGGCGATGCTACAGGCAGCTAGCGGCGCGGCTGGGTGTAGGGGACGGTGCATGGTCTCCTGGCGGTCATCTCTAGCTTAAAGGAGAGGCATGGGGCAGTCGCATTTGGTCGGGAGAGTACGGTGCTCTACGCGGTAGAGGCGGTGTTCGATGCAGTGCATGGTGTCTATGGGTCGAGCGGCAGCGAATGGGCATGTTTGGGCGGCTGCTGGGGTCATGGCGGAGCAGTGTGCGTGGGGTGAGGTCGTGGTGTGGCGTGTGCGAGCTGGTCAGGCGCGGCGCTCTGGCGCGTGCTCGGCATGGCACAGACGCTCTGGGCGCGGCTTTGCTGGGGTGGTCGACGGCTGGGCCGGCCCAGTATCGTTTAAGAAAGAAGAACTACCACTGCGAGGAGAAGAAGAAGACGAGAACAGACTGACATGTGGGACCGGCTAAAAAATTCTGTGAAGTGCTACTGTGCACACTAAGCTGACAGGTGGGGTTGAAGCATGGAGGAGACGGTCGATGCAAAAAAAAAGTGTCGAATATGTGCCATGATGAAATCCATGACGAATTTTGCACCAGACGAAATGGAAAACTATGCTTCAGGGCCTGGGACGAAATCTGCGACGAATTTGCCACGATGAAAACAAGGAACATTATGGATAACCGGGCTGGAGGGGCTTGGAGCTCGTTACGATGAAACGTTCTAAAACATCAGGAATCTGCGACATTTTTAAGTCACAGCATAAAAAAAAGGTCAAGGATCATCCAGATTCTTGTAGTGCGACGAAAAATATATAGGACAATGAATCCTATATTCATCCTAGGTTATTTTCTAGCATTTTCAGGTCTATTTCGAAGTATAAGTTTGTATTGTATTTATATTATTTCAGAAGTATGCGTATTATCTCTTAGATAAAATTGTAATGTATTTAATTTTAGTACTTTCAGAATTCAAAGTATTTAATTTTAGTAGCTTCTTTCAGAATTCTCTGTGTTAGCTTTCAGAATTATGTGCACGTACTATCTTTCAGCTTTTACTCATAGCACTCAAGTTATAATTACTGATTCAAAAAATATAACGGAGATCAGAGTCTCATAGAAATCTCTTGAACTCGCGACCGAGGACCCTCTCGCGAGCAGCCCAAATGACTAGAATGCATCTGGATAGGAAATCTTTCAGAATTCCTTGTACTAGTAGCTTCCATAATTCTTTGTAGTAGCTTCTAGTTCACACAATCATAACCATTCCCGACAAAATCTTCCAAAAGTAGACTAAACAGGCAAATATATTATATATATAAACTAGGTTTCAAACGACTAATTAACTGTTCTGGACTACGTCATACTAGTGAAACTTAACAGTCCCAACAACAACTACACTCTAGATGGTCTCGAACACAAACTTCATGTCCAACAGCTCTTCTGTGGTCTTCCTGCTAGTGATTGGCACGGCTTGTCCAACCTTTAGATCATCTTCATTCTGGTGGAATTTCAAACACCCCTGATTTCTCAAGACGGCACGACCATCTGGGTCAATCTTGTATGCACTTGGGGTGATTTCAAAATCTCCTACCTATACTCCAGCCACGCCATCGCCAGGGATGCCCATGGAGGAAACAACTTTTGTAGGTAATCTCTGCAATGTTGCGTCATGGATTAAAAAGAAGAAGTAATCATGTCATACGACGACCACCATAAGTTATATATGGAGCCATACAAGTAACAAATAAAAGGTAGTTGCCATACCATCTTATGTTGGACAAGATTTGTCCTTGTCAAACAGGTCACAAATGGAACCCCGATGAAGGTGTTGATTGGCGGTAGGGTATCTAGGAGGTGTTCCATCTCATCATCGGTAAGGTGGCATCTTTGGGGGACAATCGTACATTCATATACGTCTTCCACCCCACCAAGACCACAGATATAGAGAACAGTTATCCTCGGCACGGGTCTTGTCAAAGAAAACATGCTTCCATCCTTCACCTCCCATGATTGTCATGTTCTTTCTTTTCTCGAGGTCAATCTTGTAGGTGAGCCCAAGCACCTTGAAGGGCACACTCTCACATTCATCTGTGGCTAGATTGAACATGAACCTTGAATTGTATGGCATAGTTTGTGCACCAAAAACAAAAGAATCAGACATTAAACAAACGGTTACAAACTTAAAGTGTAATTTGAAAGAAAATTGCTTGTTACCACTTACCACTAAGTTCTGGAACCCCTCTGACTCTCACAAGTAGATACAAAAGGACATGCCCCATGACAACCTGGATTCGCAATTGCTCTTGCATAGTAGACACGACGCCAGATCCTATTATGCAAAAATGATGAATGTCTAAATGATACATGGAACTAAACTCTCAAAAGGAATAAACTATATATATATATATATGTTAAACATATTATAATTTAAACACCCAAGTAGGCATCCTAGTTTTCAACGCTTTGGCAATTCTAACAACAACACTAGGTGCTCTAAACATCGCTTTCTTAGATCTCTTAACTAGTGCTTCACATCATCATCAGATGCTCTAAACATCTCTTTCTTAGGTCTATTGACTATAGGTTGCTTCACATCATCATCAGATGCTATGAACCTTGCTTTCTTAGGTCTCTTGACTACCGGTTTCTTCACATCATAATCACCATCATCATCATCGGATGTGACATCGATTAAGCTAGCGTTGGTTATAGAACACTAAATGTACATTACAGTAATTAGAATGTTTTGTTTTGATGCTCTACGGTAGGTTTAACTATTATCTTAGAGTTAGTAGCAACAATTTTAAAACTTGCATTTCGATGCTATGCTATATAGTAGGGTCCTTCTACATCAGCCCTTCCATTTTGCATTATTCACAGTTTCTATAGGTGCCTCTTTCTAATTGTTCCTTTGGCAGTGTAACCATTTGGAGACTTGCTAAATAGAAGAATCAAATAATAATTAGTGAACTACAAAAAATCAAATTTAAAAGCATATGGTTTGGTCACAACTACAAGCATCATCCAATGATATGAATCTGTATATAACAAGGAGCATGTAAAACCATAGTGGCCATGCAAAGATAGGAAGTAGAGACCTACCATCCCATCAATAGTCAAAGTGCCACATTTTCATCAGTAACCAGTTCTAAACAGTGAAAATAATAAGATTACCCCTTAGCACTAACATAGCTATGAAAAACATCAATTTGGGACTCGTACTAACAAAGAACACATAAATCAATGAGATAATCAAAAATATAGCAAGAAGCATGCACAACAATTTTTTTTGTACAGAACATGTGCTATATGCACATTATCCCATGGACACAGATAGTGTCACACTTTAATCATTGGCCAAATGCATGTGAAGAAGACAATGACCTACATCAATATATAATATGGGCTCCATAGTAAGATAGCACACACAAGTTAATGAGATGAATCTCTATCTACCAAGGAGATGTAGAGCCATGGTGGTTATTCAAAGACACTAGGTAGATGGATAGCATCCAATCAACATGCTAAGTGTGCCACATATTCATCATTAGCCTGTTGTAAATAGTTAATATCATAAGATTATCCATCAGCACTAACATATAGCTATGCAAAATAACAATTTGGGGCATTAATTTGGTGACTACTTCAAGATCATCCAGTGACAAAGAAAGCAACGCTGCTGCTCTGCCCCAGAATGAGGCGGTGACACTTAGGCCAAGATACATTGCCGGTGACCTAGATAGAGCACTAACATGGTGAACCTCGAATGAGGAGGTGACGTGATGAAGGGAAGTAAGTCAAGGAGCACTTACGTTGTATTAATCATTGTCGGGGAAGGGAGGGTGGTTGGTCGTCACCGGGAAGGGGAAGGGATGTGATTTGGCCATCACAGGGGAGGGGATTTGGTTTTACTAGTGCTGGGAGGTGAGTGGATTTGGGCGAGTGTGGAAGAGACCCATAATACCCAACGACATGTGGGGCCCATGATGGAGCTGACGAGTGGCACCATAATGAGTCGTTGCCCCGACCGCACCGCGCCGTGCTACACTACACCGCACATCGATGTCACATCTCCGCCGATATCGCTGTCATCACTGCCGCATCTCGGCTGCCATGGGGATGCACGAGCTAGCAGGAGAGGGTGACATTGTGGACCAGGTAAATTAGGTCTTCCTCCGTCCCTAAATCTGTTCTAGGTAGGTGAATTTAATATTTTCCATGACTTGTTCTTTAGAGTTGGGTTGGAACCGATGGGGAGCTGCCAATTTCCATGCTAGGTGAAGAGATTGGTGGGAAGGAGCTAGATCCTAGTATGAGATGCCAGTGCAACCATGTTCCTGCTAGGAAGGTTGCCTCCCATGGTACAAACATTGGTAAAAAAAATTAGGTTATCCAGATGAGGTGTGTTGTTACTTGTATTGGATGGACAACCCATGGCCAACACAGATGCAGAGGATGCTTGCCGAGCTATGTAAGAATGCAGATGATAAGATGATAATTGAGCTGAGGCTAGCAGATAGACACACAGATCAACAGATATCCAAATTGAGGTTGAAGAAAATGAGAAAAGAAATGGAATGCAAGCATGTTTGGTTCATGATGATGCTTTGTGTGGAAGTGACTTTAGGGTGTGTTCTTATTTTTTTGTTGGCAATTGTGGAAATAAGTATTGAATTATGGATGTATTCTTCCTCTTGGTTTTGACATTTTAGAAATCAGTAGGAGAAATGAGTTTGTTGGATGTTTAGTTAGTTAGCTAGCTAGTTAGTTGTTTTAAGTATTCATGAGATGTCTTTAACTTGTTATACCAAACTTGTTGCAACTAGGAATCATGGTTGCAAAAGTAATGTATATTTATCTTTTGTTGATTCCAAACATGGTGCAACCAGGAACAATAACCATGGATTTTATATATTGTTAGAAAACCTGGAACAATTGTGTGTGTATTTCTCAATGATTCACAATAAAAAAATGTTCTAAAAGGTGGGAAATATGTGCAACCAGGAACAATCATAATAAACAACTTAAAATGTACTGACAATATATACATGTACTAGTTAAATAGGTTTGATCACAACCACCACATACTACTTGCATATAATATAGTACTAGTAGTACTTAATTAGACAACCCAAACGATATACTATAATAGTACGCCCATTACATAAATAGGAGGCAACAACAGGCAACATGAGGTAGTAGAGGCAACAGGAGGCAGCAGCAAATGAAACAGGAGGCGGTAGCAGGAGGCAGCAGAGGCAACATGAGCTAGCAGTTAGGGCCACAGAGCGATGTAACCAAGGTTGGCATACTTGCTCAGGTAAACCTTGAAGGCAACATGCTTGGCCTTCGTATGATTCACATGCTGTTGTCCTCCACGGACAATGCCCTCGACATGCTGCACGATGTTGTTCAGGTCTTCTGCAATCATTCTTACGCAAAAGGGGCACCTATACTTGTTTCGACCTCGGCGGAAGGGGAACCTCAGATTCCACATCTACTTCGGGATGTGGCCGACTTTTTCGTTCTTAGACCACATACTTTCACCAACATCGCTATCTTGTTCCGACGAATTAGCAAGTAGAGAGAAGAAGTGAGTGAATGAAAGAAAAATTACTCTCCTAAAATAATGGGATCAAACTAGGAAAGGGCTGTGTTGAGAGATTAATTTTAGCATATGCGCACAAGTTGAACCAACTTTTGAACAAACTAGTCCATCAAACATATATCTGTTTCCATACAAATATGATAAAATAAGTGCTATATAAAATTATACTGTTCTTTCAAATAATTTGAATGAATCTATTCAAGTCTCAGTATATAAAGATACATCCAAATTTTAACAAAACTAAGACATCCTTTTTTAGGACAAATGGTGTAATTATTTTCATTTATCTTATCAGTAAATTGGTAAAACAAAAAGAAGTTATGACTAGCTAGTTTTATTCAGTTTGAACATGGTATAAATAGGTATTTATTTCTCCTAATTATATACTCAGTGTATTAGGAATTTAACAATTTGTTTCCCTAAACATATATTAGAGATGGACTACATAGAGAAATTTAATTTATCAGCATTTCAATGCATCTGTTCATATAAATACAGAACATACTATAATGGAGATTGGATAAAATGCACGATCTAGTATTTAACATATACATTAATGTATATGTAACTCCACTTAAATTAAAATTATACTTTTCTTTCAAATAATTTGAATGAATATCTATACAAGTTTCAGTATATATATAGACATCCAAATTTTAACAAAACTGATACATCATTTTTTAGGACAGATGGAGTAATTATTTCCACTTATCTTATTAGTAAACTGGAAAAACAAAAACAAATCATGACTACCTAGCTAGTTTTATTTAGTTTGAACATGGTATAAATAGGATTTTGTTTCTCCTAAATATATAATCAATGTATTATGAATTTAACTATTTGTTTCCCTAAACATATAACAGAGATGGAATACATAGAGAAATTTATTTTATTAGCATTTTAATGCATCTGCTCATATAAATACAGAATTACTATAACAGAGATTGGATAACATGCATGATCCAGTATTTAACATATACATTAATGTATAGGTAACTCCACTTAAGTTAAAATTATACTGTTCTTTCAAATAATTTGAATGAAAATCTATACAAGTTTCAGTATATATATAAATACATCCAAATTTTAATAAGAAAACGGGGACATCATTTTTTAGGATAGATAGAGTAATTATTTCCACTCATTTTATTAGTAAATTGGCAAAACAAAAAGAAGTTATGACTAGAACATGGTATAAATAAGAATTTGCTTCTCCTAAATATACTTACTTAATTAGGAATTTAACAATTTGTTTCCCTAACTATAACAAAGATGGACATTTTTCTACCTTTTAAATGCATTTGTACATATACATACAAAACTTACTATAACGGAGATGAACTTACTAAATAGTTTGTTAAGTTAATTTTAACTTGGTTTCAATAAATTAGACATTAGATTTCAGTTACGGAATATTAATTTTTTGTTAATGTAATCAGGAGCTCGCATGATTACTATATATGTGACTTTTATCATACAAATCAAACTACATTGGATCCTGTGGTGCAACTTTTGTATTAACCATGATGGTTTAACACATGGATCCTCTATATTGCATTTGTTATTTTCCAAAACCAAACATTGATATCTCCACTAGAGTCATTGATCTAGATGACTACATTACATGTGTTCTTTTCCAAAATCACATTGATATATATACACATCTAATGTGGAAGTTGCTTTCCTGTGTTCTTCGTCTTTTTGTACACCATGGTTTTCCACATGGATCCCCTAGAGTCATTGCACAATGCATGTGTTCTTATCCAAAACCACATTGATATCTACACGGACCACCACACACACTCCAGTGGATTGTCACACTGGTGCAACATGCAATGTGGAAGTTGCTTTCCTATGTGTTTTTTGGTCTTTTTGTACACCATGGTTTGCCACATGGATCCCCTAGAGTCATTGCACATTACATGTGTTCTTTTCCAAAACCAAATTGATATCTTCATAGACCACACACAATCCGGTGGATTCTGTGATGCAACTTTTGTCACAGTACTAGTGCAACATGCAATGTGGAAGCTGTTTTCCTATGTGTTTTTGGTCTCTATGACCTTGGTGGTTTGACACATGGATCCCCTAGAGTGACTGCATGTGTTCTTTTCCTAAACCACACATTGATATCTCCACTAGAGTGATCCACATGACCACATTGTTGCATATGTTCTTTTCTGAAACCATATTGATATCTACATGACCACACACACTCGAGTGGATTCTGTGATGCAACTTCTGTCACACTGGTGCAACATGCAATGTGGAAGCTGCTTTCCTATCTGTTTGTGGTCTTTGCACACCATGTTTTGCCACATGGATCCCCTAGAGTCATTGCACATTGCATGTCTTCTTTTCCAAAACCATTGATATATATCTACATGACCACACATGTACACTCTAGTGGATTCTGTGATGCAACTTCTATCATAGTACTGGTGCAACATGCAATGTGGAAGCTGCTTTCCTATGTGTTTTTGGTCTCTAGCTATGACCATGTTGGTTTTACACATGAATTCCCTAGAGTTATTGCATGTGTACACCATTGATATCTCCACTAGAGTCATTGATCCACATGACCACATTGCATATGTGTATGTTCTTTTCCAAAACCACATTGATATATCTACACATGACCACACATGTACACTTCAGTGGATTCTGTGATAAAACTCCTATCACACTGGTGCAACATGCTATGTGGAATCTGCTTTTTCTATGTGTTTTTGGTCTAGCTATGACCATGATGGTTTCACACATGGATCCCCTAGAGTGATTGCATGTGTTCTTTTCCTAAACCACACATTGATATGTCCACTAGAGTCATTGATCCACATGACCATATTGCATGTGTTATTTTCCAAAACCACATTGATATCTATATCTTCATATAAAGTAGACCCCCACTAAGTGTCATTTAAGTTTGTCTATCTCAACATGCAGCCTAGCCACATCATCCTATATTCTCAGCTGTTCGATTCTAAACATCTGTCCGTCCATTTGTGGCTTCTTGATGCAAGACTCCCACCTAAGCAAATGTGACAACTCATAATAAAAAATGCCCACATGCCAAGTTGCAATCACAGTATATAAAACAACAGCTTTTAATCTTCACGTCTTGAACTCCAATATGGGTCCCTTTAATTATATCCCATAGCTCTTAATCTCCCAACTTATCTTCTCCAAGCATCTACCAGATTGCAAAAGAATTAGCTAATGAGCGCATGTCGATCGTCTTTGCCATTCCCATGTTTGTTCTTCTTCCCCTACTCCACCAAGCAAATGCTAAATAACCGACGGATGGGTGGCAGTAGAGAAGTTTCCCTTTTAAGAACATAGCTACGCGCTGTGTCTTTTCCACAACAGTTTTGGATTGACACCCTCATCCAACTAGCTCCCTTGGTCAGTAATCTACTCCATCTTTTCTGGCATCACTCTCTGCATGTGAGCTCACTTACAAATGCAGTTTTGGCCTAGGAAATGGCAGGACAACCCTTGAAGATCCTTCTGTATGATATTTTCCAGGGGCGCCCCGTATTTCTCTGGGACAATTGCGTTGGTGAGTTCTTTACGTCGAATGGGTGGAAGCAGATGCGTGGGTGAGCAGGTTTGCCCACTCACTACATTGTTTGTTTGGTCTGAATTTTTTTTTGTGAGTGAAAAACATCCATTAATTAAGGAACATGATTACAATCCTACAAACAAAGTTTAGGAATATCATCTAGACCAGATCGAAGCGAGACTGACGTAAATTCTCTAGGTATTATGTGTCTGTCGAGAAGATGGTTTTACAAAACTATTTTAAGCTGCAGGCTGCAATGCTTAAGCAAGGTATCTCGCGGTTGATAATTGTTTTAAGGAAGAGATTCTTGATGGCATGTATGCGATCACGGCATCGCTTTCATTATTGGTACATCGAGTGTGAGTCCCTCTCTCCAAGTCATTATCTTGATTATTTTTCTCCCAACAATTTTGCACAGTCGCATCAACTTCCCTATTTTTTCGGTTAGCTTCACACTGGATAAAGTAACATGCCATATTGACTCAAAAGTTCCTACTTCATAGTAAAACATTTTACTAGCTACCAAACATTGTATAAAAATACCAGAATGTGTTGTTCAGAACAGAACCATGCACCTGCTAGGTGTCTACATACATGTTGCATCGTAATTTTTTTTGAGTGTACTGATCTGGAATGACATGACACTTTATCTGCGGATAAGGAGTGTAGTAAATCTCTAATCTGTAGTATTTTCAAACATGTTCTCATAAACTTAGGAACAATTTGTTATCTCTCTAGAATGTCGTCAAAAAGGCGATTAAGTTGTAGTATACTATATGTCTTCAAAAAGGAGATTAAGATGCCCTTCCAAGGTATGCGTGGACCTAAAAACTTGTGTAAAGGTTCATGTTTGATAGTGGAATTTCAGGACATCACGGTCATATATATTGTTCTCCCAGCTTACATTATTCCTGTAACCTCTCTAAACAACACATGTTCTAAACTTTATTTAGACATGTTAAACTTTTCATATATCTAATAATTTTATTTCGAAGGTTCCCGCCGCAACGCGCGGGGATTTCATCTAGTATCTACATATACACATGACCATACATGTACACTCTAGTGGATTCTGTGATGCAACTTTTGTCACACACTGGTGCAACATGCAATGTGGAAGCTACTTTCCTATGTGTTTTTCGTCTTTGTACACCATGGTTTGCCACATGGATACCCTAGAGTCATTGCACATTGCATGTGTTCTTTTCCGAAACCACACTAATATCTACATGACCACGGCCACTATAGTGGATTCAGTGATGCAACTTCTGTCACACTGGTGCAACATGCAATGTCGAAAAGTTGCGTTCCTGCTATGTGTTTTTGGTATCTATGACCATGTGGATCCCCTAGCTAGAGTGATTGCATGTGTTATTTTCCTAAACCAGACATTGATATCTCCACTAGATTCATTGATCCACATGACCACATTGCATGTGTGTGTTCTCTTCCAAAACCACATTGATATATCTACACGTCACACATGTATACTCAAGTGGATTCTGTGATGCAATTTTTGTCACACTGGTGCAACATGGAACGTGAAATAAGCTTTTCCTATGTGTTTTTGGTCTCTAGCTATGACCATGATTGTTTGACACATGGATCCCCTAGAGTGATGCATGTGTTCTTCATAAACCACACATTTTATCTCCACTAGAGTCATTGATCCACATGACCACATTGCATGTGTTCTTTTTCCAAACCCATATTAATATCTACATGACCACACACACACTCTAATGGATTCTGTGATGCAATTCTATCACACTGGTGCAACATATGCAATTGGCAACTGCTTTCGCTATGTGTTGGTCTCTGTACACCATATGGTTTGACACATGGATCTATCCCCTAGAGTAGTCATTGCATGTGTGTTCTTTTAATTTCGT
The DNA here is from genome assembly GCA_910589775.1 of Avena eriantha. NCBI lineage: Eukaryota > Viridiplantae > Streptophyta > Magnoliopsida > Poales > Poaceae > Avena > Avena eriantha. Next base: position 284,398,197 of record OU342742.1, on the reverse strand, counting down.
AAACCACATTGATATCCACTAGTATTGAGATCCACATGACCACATCTGTTGTGTTCTTTTCCAAAACCACATTGGATTCTATGATTGAGTTCTACACTGGTGCAACATGCAATGTGGAAGCTGCTTTCCTACCCCCTTTTGACCTACCACAACGACGGCCGACCATACTTTTCCCCTTATTCATGTTGGTTTAGGTAGCAACAACATGCATTGGCCAATGTTGATCCCTGATGATTCCACATGTTTTCCGATCTGGTTCACCCGTAAAGAGATTCTGGCTTGGTTATGTTACCTTCTCAAATAACGCTAGACAAGGAAGGTCTCTAGATCACTTTTATACAAAACTTTGGATCTCACCTATACCAATATTTTGGCAAAAACCAGCATAATGGATTTTTCGTGATTTTTTGGTTCAATAATTGCTAATTTCATCGAAAGTTACCCTTTTTAACTAGGATCCGATATGATTAATTTATTTGAGCCACTCATCATGCAATAGACGGCCAGTATACACCATAAGAAATTTTGACAGACACAGCCTGCTGAAATTTCGCGCTTAGGAGTTAAATTTCACGCCTAGAAATTTCGTGCCTAGGATAGACCGATCAGCCCTTCAGCACAGCGCCACGCATCATTCATGTAGAGGGAATTTAGGTAATCTAAAAGAAGCCCTCCTTATCCCCTCCCTCGCCAAAAGTGGACAAGATCCAATTTTCCTCACCTCACCGTCCTCTCCCTCTGCCCACGCCCTCACCCTCACTGTCGTTCGTCCCTCCTCCACTCGCCGCCCTCCTTCCCTCTTTCCCTCATCGTCATATGCCCCTCCTCACCATGTCGATGTCCTTCCCTACAGTAGGTAGCTAGCCGTTGTGGTAGCCCAAACCCTAGCTTGTCTTCACCTTCGCGGTTTCCACCATGTCGTGCCAACTGTCAAGCTCGTAGGTCTGCAACCTCGCCGTCAACCTCACGCACATGATCTGCCACCTCTACATGCAGCTATCTGTCAAGATCTCCCCACTCGTCATGCACCTCTCTATCAAGGTCTGCTCCCTGCATGCCAAGGTCTTCCCACCCACGGTCAAGGTCTTCTCACCCTACGTGTACCTTGCTGACAAGGTACGCCACCTCGCCTTCCACATCATCAACAAGGCCTGCCATCTCGCCGTCAAGGTCTTCCCACTATCCGTGCACGTCGCCGTCAAGGTCTGCCCACTTGTGGTTAAGGGATGCCTACTTCACATGCACCTCGACTACAAGGTATGCCTACTTGTCGTGCACCTCACCGTCCACCTAGTCAACAAGGTCTACCACCTCACTGTCCACCTAGTCGACAAGGTTTGCCAACTCGTCATCGATAAGGTCTTCCTACTCGTTTTTCACCTCGTCCACATAGTCTGCTACCAATGTTATGACCTTGGATTGTTAAAGATCATAAGTACCTGCGATTAACATGCTAGTCCCCCGATCAATAGCTAGCACATCACAGTCAAATATCATGTAAAACACAAGTCATTATTAGACGAATAATTCAGAGTATATTTACTAAAACTTTCATAGCTTATACCTAGCTCAAATAAAATAGCGGAAACTAATAAAACTTGAGTCCATCAACGCCTCAGGCTAGTTGTGTAACACCCCAATTTCAGCAACCTTGATTACTTATCCAGAATGCAAAAATTAGGGGGAACAAAAACTTTTTCTTGTTCAATGCTGAAGTGTTTGCTTGCTGTTTGGATATGCTTATACATATGAATGTGTAATAGTTGGTATACTCCTTACCTCACCATCAGTTGACACAACCTATTTAACAAAACTATCTTGGCTCATTTTACATATTCTCAAATGTTCTGGCATTTCAAAACATGAGCTAAGATGCTTATGTAACCAAAGCTATTTTTGGTAGCTTCTATTGCAAAACTATGGCGAGGTATATAATATAATCTCCTTATGTTTTCAAGACAAAACCTTCAACTACTCTTACCTCTAGGATCTCCAAAACCTTTTAGGAAACTCTTGAATTTACTCTTGGTAGAGATACCAAAGACTCTCATATTACTCAAACTCCAACCCTTTTCAAATTGCCCAACCTTACCTCAAGGAAGACTTGATGGTAACCCTAGAAGTAGGTCTGCTTAGTTTATAAGATGAGTTTCCTTGCTCTACTGTCTGATGAATTGCCTTGATCTACTGTTTGATTGGTCTGCTTAGGAGATAGTATGAGCTACCCTAGGAGCTCATCCTCTAGGATCAAGAGACTTTAAGATCACCAAATCCTAAGAAAGAACACAAGATATATCTGATCTCTGGCCACTAGGTGACCATCTGAACCCCTTAACCAGATCAATTCTGAAGTGATCCCTCCTAGAAGTTTCTAGGTCAATGAAGATCAATATCAAGCATAGATCCCTTCTACTCAGTCTACACTTCAACCAAATCCACTTGATGATTCTTGGGTACCTTGCACCCCATCAAAATCATCTCCACCAACATTTTAGTCAAAGACCCTAAATCTGCCAAATTTGGCTAAGTCTGAAATCTGTTTCCAACATCACCTTTTTGAATGCCTCCTTTTCCCAACCCTTGTGCATTATTGGAAATGCACTTGAACCATCTTGTTAACCATCTTAGGTACTAACAAGGCCCACTCTTGCCCTTTGTTAGATCATTCTCCAACCCACTTGTTCTTGATGATTTGGCAGGCAAGAAAATAACTATTCTTGCAAATCTAGTCAACCTGCCTAATTTGACAGAAGCTCACACCACCATCCAACCTTCTATGGACCAACTCTTTGCATTTTTGTGTTCTACTCATATAAGTCCATCAACATCTACTTCACTTGTTCCAAGTGGACCTTTGTGCTGCTTAAACCCACAAGGTTTTGAAGGCTAGTTGATAATCTGCTTTGGCATGCTTATTTTATTCAAAATTTGGAAGCCTGTCTTTGTGAGCTCAAGTAGGATCAAGCTCAAATACCTACACCATTTTAATATACATAACTTGGTCTATCCATACATATATACCATGGCCAAAGGGGAGCTCTGACCTCCATGATCTCACATGGTTTTGATAGTATGAAATTAACATCACCTTAGATCCTTAATCTAGGGTATTGAACCAAAATCAACTTGGATTCTCCAATCCCAAGGTTGCAAATGCTTGCTACACCTTCTCTATATCATATACCTTTATCATCAAAAAATTTCAATAATTCTCCATAAATATTATGGCTCCAAATCTACTTAATCCCTTTAATAGTCAATATCTCCAAAACCCCTTTCCCAAAGGAAGGTTTGGTTTTTGCCAAAACACTTCCCCAACTGTAAGCACTTTTGAGTCCTATATACATTACCCTATCATCCCACTTCAAAAATAAATATTTTTGAAGAACTTTAATAATTCTTTTTGCCCTTTTTCCTAAATGGCAGAAACAACAAAAAAAATGTCTTAAATACTTTTAAGCCCCAATAAATCTTGGGAAAATTCCCCTAAGTGTGTATTCACATTTGGGACCATCTCACATCAAAATCGCCAGTTGTACAATGTAAATTTATGAAATGATCTTCTAGAAACTACTTCTGCAGTTTTTGAATAAATGGTTTTAACTAGACTTTTAAATCTTGGATAAATATGAAACTAATCCTAGAAGTGCACCTTGGCCTCGTCTAGCTACCAGCACCTTTATCTCATCATGTCCAGACCAAGTTTTGGAAACATCTTTGGTGATAGTCATTAGAGCAGGGATTTAACAAATCCAAAACTAAGACCTAAACTCCACCAAACCTGCCTCAAACATAGTCCAGCAAGCTTGCACAGCACACCACCTCCCCTGGTCGAGTTTCACTGTAGAAAGACCACTGTAGCACCATCTTCTCCTTGTCCTCTAGTGTTTGGATGTAGAGATTAAAGTGGAACAATCACTTATTGCCAAAAACTCTTGCCCCAGCAGCACCCCTCCCTCCCTCCCTCTGTCCCTTGCACGACTCCTATGCCTCTCTCTCCCCACCCCTGATACCCAATGGCAAGTCCATGGACCTGCCATAGCTCCTCCTTGGACCAAATCCACCATGGACCTCTCCCCTCTTGTTTATAAGGCTACAGGCCAGTACATCACCTATCCCCTGATTCATTTACTCTCTCATCGTCCACCTACCCATCCCCATGCTCCAGATCTGGCACCCAAGCTCCCCATCACCATTGAGAAGAGAAATCTCTCATCTAGGCCTTCCTCGAGTAGTGGAGTACAGGATCGACCCCGACCTTCCCTAGTGCCTCAGATCCCCTCCACAGCCTCCATATAGCTCCCCTGTTCCTTCCCACCTAGCCCCTGTTCCTGCATGGAGCTGGAGAAGAAGAACTCCTCCTCTCGGCCATGGCAAGGTTTTGAGCGTAGCTCTCTCTCCCCTACTCCCGTTCCCCTACATGTCTCACTCATGGACCCTCCTAGATTCCGTGCATCTAACCAAGCCATTATTTTCGATATGCAGTAGGTCCTAGATGCTCCTCGGCAGAGCTCTGACGAGCTCCATTCCGTCGTGGCCAGAGAGGTATCCCCCGTCGCGGAACCGGCCTCTATCGCTCCTCGTCGGGACCACCTTCGCGCGCCGCATCACCTTCGCCCCTCCACGACGCCTCTCCGCCTCTCCGGTAAGCCCCCTACTCCCGCCGTGCCGCTCCTATGGTTCCGACGAGCTCCTCCCACGGCGGAGGTGGACGATGGACCTGCACCGTCGGATCCCACTTAGCCCAACGGCCCAGATCTGCAGATGCCTCCTCGGCCGCCCTCCCCCGCTGACCAGCGGGCCGCGCCGCGCGGGTTTAAACCCGGCCTCCCGCCCGTGCCAGCAAGGCCAGCTGGGCCGAATCCTCAGCTGCGGCCCAAGTCCCCCTGGAAAAACCAGCCCATCTCCCTCTTTCTTTTAATATTTTTCCACGGATCTGTTTGGGCTATTTGGTTTAATTCTTTTTAAAAATGGAAATCAACACAAAGAGCCCAGATCTAAATTTTCCTAGGTACATCTATGTTTTCTCTAACACTCAGTACCTTTGGATAGCCCGGAATATGTTTAGATTCTTTATATTAAATCAATATCTAGAAGGTATCTAAAACACTCCTAAAATCCTACTGGTAGTTTTACAACTCCAATTTGAACAAAACCACTTTGCACTGAGAGGTATCTGTGGTACCCTGCATGTCACCCCAGCCCCATACCAAGTGGAGTTTTAGAGCTGTTGTAGCAAACATAACAAAAAAAAGACTTTCTGCCTTTAGAAAAATTCCCTAGACCAAACCATGAGTCCAATTGACCCCTTTCCAACTCTCATGGATGATCTACACCCATATCTACCCAACCTTAGGAGATCACTATTTTTGAGCCTCTGTAGATTTATAAGTAAATTAAATACTTCTACTTGTGGTAATTTCACTAGATAAATCACCACAGTAGTTCTGCTAATCCAAAAATGTTGATTCCAATTTCTATAGAAAGGCATTGTCAACACCTACCATGTGCCCTTGGAATAAACTCAAAACCTGCTGTAGATTAAATCTGGTGAAAAAGACAAATTGTCTATAGAACAGCCTTTGGGAATTTCCTGAGGGCATTATTGTAATTATCTTGACTTGATTCCAACTCCCACTTAACAAGTACATCAAGGCCTACCTAATCACCCAAGGAAATAATTTTTGGAGCTTCAGAACTTTTCTGGTGAATTATTTCCTCAAACTAGGGCCTTTATCACAAGAAAATTCATAGGAAATCAAAGAAAAGTGATAAAATAGTGAAACCACTTTTGTTGGTTTCATTTTATCAACTCCTATCTGTTGGTATCATTTTTACACAATGGTATCACACCAAATATGTCCTTGGTCCAAAACCCCCTCTTAGGCAGTTCCTCGACAATAAACCCTAAGGGGTGTTCATCCCCTTCTCCAAGGCCATCTCAATCTCCTAATTCCAGTACTCTCAAAACCATCTGAATCTTCCACTGGTATTATTCAATTGTTTGATGTATTGTATTGTTGGTTGTATGCTTGGTGTGGATTGTGATCTTGTCTGTATTGCATGTGTGCTCCCTGACGACGATAGTGGTGATTATATCGGAGAGCATAAGAAGTGGTATTTATATTTGGAAATGGTATTCTTGCTTATCTAAAGAAGAAGTCCAGGGAAATTTATGCCATATTGCTGATCATCAGCTAAGCCACCTTCTTGCTCATACGCCTTTTCCTACTATTTTACTTATGCACGTTTTATCTCCTGTTATATAAAACTGCATTGTTTTACTATATGTTGATGTATACTTGGTAGTGGTTTGGCTCCTCCGAATCATTACACTTTCGTACTACTAAGTACAACCCCCTTGGTGACACTCACTGGTCCCTAGTATAATAGATGGTGTATTACACCATAGCCCTTTGGAGACCGCGATTGAGCCGAAGCAAAGCTAAAGGATGGGAAGACCCCGGAAAAAGTTTTACCAAATGTTTTATGATAAAACCTTGGTGAGGTGGGACCTCGCCGGAGATGTTGAAAAAGAAAAAGGTTTTGTTTTACAAAATGCTGAAGGAATGATGGAGGAATAAGGTTTACAAAAACACACCTGGTTCTTTGCAGTTTTGCTAGAACAATTAACCCGTGCAACCACATTACTCTGGATTGGGACAGGGCTGGATTTAATGGTTGTCTATTCTGGTATAAGCTGCCTTGTACTACTACAGGGGATAGGGGATACCTGGAGGGTGGTCCTTCTCTGAAATAGGTCCATGTGGGTCATCGACCTAGAGAAGGAATGAAGGGTCGGCAGGCCTCCACGCGTTACTATGTGCCCCTCATTGAAAGCGTCCACGTGGAACGTGCAATAAGCGCTCCGGTTTATCCTCGCCCGACGTCTCGGTTTTGAGGGGATTAACACTCATAGGGCAGGCACTTATATTGGAGTGGGCATCCGGGGAGTCTTGATCGGTTACCCCATGATCGGTGAAGATCAGGGTAGTGTAATCGGATGGTGTGGGTAAAGTGTACAACCTCTACAGAGTGTAAATCTATTCGAATAGCCATGTCCGCGGTCATGGATGCTTGGGAAGGTTGCTGTAGAGCGGTGCTGGTTTTGTTTTTAGAAAGGATTTCTGAAAATAAATGGCTTTGTAAATGTTTTGACCATGGGATAGCCAGAAAGGATCCCTGCTATGACCATGGGATGGTCAGAAAGGGATGGAAGGAGTTTGGTCATGGGATGACCTGAAGATGGGAACAAATGGGTGACCCAGTCCTGAGGTTTACAAAACTTTTCAAATTGGTTTCCAAATTGTTTTATAGAAGTTTTTAAAAAAGATATGTAGATGGTATATCTACAAGAGAAACTATTTTAGAAAAGAACCTCTTGGAGCCCTCCTACTACCACAGCCATAATGCCTATCCTCTTGTTATTATTGTTATACTAAGGTGGTTTGAGAGTACATTCAAAGTACTCACTAGGATTGTCCCTGGCTATTATCTTGGTTAGATCTAAAGAAGAAGGTGGTGTCGGCGACTATGCGAGCTAGGACTTTCTCCCAGTCAGTTGCCTGTAGGTTAAGGCATGGCTCGGGCACTACGCTTGATGAGGTTCCGCTGATGATTATTGATGTAGCCATAACGGCTTTTATGTAAGTCTTGTAAATTCGGTATATTCTCGGATGTTGTAATGATAATTGTCGGTTATGTGCCACGGCTAACTAATCATGGGATCGTGGTTGTATGCATATCAGGGATTCTCAGAGGATTAATCCGGGGGCCCCACAGACTTGGTATCAGAGCCATCCTGACTGTAGGAGAACCTTATTTTACATGGTCGCCAGACATGAACCTTATTCTTGAAAACCCCGGCTTTCGAAAACTAGTTTCCCAATGAGTTTCAAAAAGTTCTACTTATTCTCTTACTCTAAGTAAATGCTATCGAAAGTTGTTTCCTCCATCTCTCGTCCAAACTTCAAACATACAGATTTTAAATAACTAGGATCTAGAACCCGGTGAAGACGATGAGAACAAGATGAAGACAAGCAACTACCCGTAAACACAAGGAGACTACAATATCGATCTACCCGCAGAATCCTCACAATCATAAAACCTCAGGTGTTTCCCTATCACGAAGCATCCAAAGATGCGATGAAGGCTTCATCAACAAGATAGTGACTCTGACTCGAAGAAAGACGATATCTAGGATCAATAGTCCTAAGAATAGGATTCCCCCACATCGCAAGTAGTTCACTCCTTGGTCCCTAACGTTGACCGTGTTTGCTTGCCTAAGTGCCTTATGTGTTTCTTGATGTGTGTTGTCTACCGAGGACATTGCGAATTCTCTCGCTCTATTCACCTTGTTTGTATGTTTTGGTTTGCTTTGACCTCCTTAAAAATGTGACTCGAGGAGCAATAACCCACCTTGTAACTTAGGAAACCCCTGTGTTAGATGTCGGTAATGAGAACCAAACTAACCTCGAGAGCATAGGTGAGGAAAAGCCTCGGGCGAACCAAGAGTTTGATCTCATCAAGTCAGAATCAACTCGAAGATTTCACCTCAGCAGGATGGCATACCCCGTCAAACTCACCTCGCAAGACTCGGCAATAGCACCAAACTCCCATGTTCCCCAATTTACTACAGCAAGAATCCCATCGGAGTTGACATTCGATCACCGAAGGATCCTCAATATCCACAAGAAACCACCCGATTAGTCAACCAAGACAACAAGTGAAGACCTGACCACCCTAACCTTTAGGGTATTAGAGCTTCTAACCGCCTTAGGAGACTAACTAATCTAGTCGACCCTACCCAATCTAAAGGAATGATACTCCCTAGAAGGTCAGAAGCATCCCGGAAGTCAGATGATTTGGAAGGGTGAAGACAACGAGTCCACTCCGCCCTCGAGTTGAAGCAACGCAAGGAATTCACGTGAAGACGCTACCTCTGAAGATTAGTTTTCCAACCCCGATTGAAGGCTAACAAGTTGAGCCGCAAACCGCTAACCACCCTAAAGGCTTCGTTAGGAAACCACCCCTCCAAGGTTGATAAAACAAGGCATCCCTCGAAGCCCCTAGACCAAGACCCCGGGAAGATACAGCCTTCCGCTAACATCAAGTCAGCACTTCAAGACAGAAGATCCGCGCCCCTCTTGAAGCACCTTAGTGAAGCTCTACGTTGGAAAGACGGTGTCTTTCCACTCAATCTTCAGAAGACTGTCTACCAAAAGATACTGCAGAAATATCTCCGGCTCCGAAGTTTTCCCGCCAAGCAACAACCCGTGAGTTATCCGATGAGAAACTAACTGAAGATTCTACAGAAGTCCCTCCGCTACTTTAGCTGAAGTCGCACCAGAAGGGCCACCGTATCGCTAATCAATCGCTTAGAGGACGTGAGACGCCCATGACTTCCCCAGGCTAAGTACGAATAATAGTAGTATATAAGCCCAGTAAGTCATAATCCCCAGAAGACTTCCGAAGGTCTCTACTCTAGAAGAAGGATGGATGACAATCCCTAGAAACCCCATTCAATGACTGGAAGAAGGAAGGACTATGTGAACTCTCCAATATACCCCAGCTAAATCCTAAGGGGGAAAGACTGCGTCTTTCCCACCAATTAGAATAACCCTCTGCCCGGAGCAACCTCAGGAGTCCCGACCCTAAAATCGTTAAGTAGGATACGCTGCGACCCTCAAGAAGAGCCGTGGACCCTCAGAGAAAGGTACTCCCAGCCTTAGATTCTATCCTCCGACGAACTCCGTGATGTTTAGAATCGAGGTAGTCTACCTAGCCTAATACCTCAGGATATCGAGCCTTGAAGGAATATAAGGTGATCCCTCGCAACCAGGACTGGACTTTGTTCAACTCTTCGTGCCTCCCCGGAAGACTGAAGCTCAACTTCATCGAAAGAGTAGTCACTTTCAAGGACGGAGTCCGGAAGGTAGTATGTGTAAGACACCTAGGATCAACTCGACTCAAAAATCCCCTAACTCTACTCTCCGTAATCTCGGGACGAAATTCTTTTAAGGGAGAAAGGTCTGTAACACCCCAATTTCAGCAACCCTGATTAGTTGTCCAAAATGCAAAAATCAGGGGGAACAAAAACTTTTTTTTGTTCAATGCTGAAGTGTTTGCTTGTTGTTTGGATATGCTTATACATATGAATGTGTAATAGTTGGTATACTCCTTACCTCACCATCAGTTGACACAACCTATTTAACAAAACTATCTTGGCTCATTTTACATATTATCAAATGTTCTAGCGTTTCAAAACATGAGCTAAGATGCTTATGTAACCAAAGATATTTTTGTTTGCTTCTATTGACATAACTATGGAGAGGTATATAATATAATCCCCTTATGTTTTCAAGACAGAACCTTTAACTACTCTTACCTCTAGGATCTCCAAAACCTTTTGGGAAACTCTTGAATTCTACTCTTGGTAGAGATACCAAAGACTCTCATCTTATTCAAACTCCAACCCTTTTCAAATTGCCCAACCTTACCTCAAGGCAGACTTGATCGTAACCCTAGAAGTAGGTCTGCTTAGTTTATAAGATGAGTTGCCTTGCTCTGCTGTCTGATGAATTGCCTTGATCTACTGTCTGATTGGTCTGCTTAGGACATAGTATGAGCTACCCTAGGAGCTCATCCTCTAGGATCAAGATACTTTAAGGTCACCAAATCCTAAGAAAGAACACAAGATATCTCTGACCTCTGGCCACTAGGTGATCATCTGAACCCCTTAACCAGATCAACTCTGAATTGATCCCTTCTAGAAGTCTCTAGGTCAATGAAGATCAATATCAAGCATCGATCCCTTCTACTCCGTCTACACTTCAACCTCATCCACTTGATGATGCTTGGGTACCTTGCACCCCATCAAAATCATCTCCACCAACATTTTAGTCAAAGACCCTAAATCTGCCAAATTTGGCTAAGTATAGAAATCTGTTTCCAACATCACCTTTTTGAATGCCTCCTTTTCCCAACCCTTGTGCATTATTGGAAATGCACTTGAACCATATTGTTAAACATCTTAAGGACTACCAAGGCCCACTCTTTACCTTGGTTAGATAATTCTCCAACCCACTTGTTCTTGATGATTTGGTAGGCAAGAAAATAACTATTCCTGCAAATCTAGTCAACCTATCTACATTGACAGAAGCTCACACCACCATCCAACTTTCTATGGACCAACTCTTTGGATGGTTGTGTTCTACTCATATAATTCTATCAACATCTACTTCACAAGTTCCAAGTGGACCTTTCTGCTTCTTAAACCCACAAGGTTTTGAAGGCTAGTTGATAATCTGCTTTGGCAGGCTTATTTTATTCAAAATTTGGAAGCCTGTCTTGGTGAGCTCAAGAAGGATCAAGCTCAAATACCTACATCATTTCAATATAAATCACTTGGTATATCCATCCATATATACCATGCCCCAAGGGGAGCTATGAGCTCCAAGATATCACATGGTTTTGATAGTATGAAATTAACATCACCCTAGATCCTTAATCTAGGGTATTCAACAAAAATCAACTTGGGTTCTCCAATACCAAGGGTGAAAATCCTTGATACACCTTGTCTATATCATCTACCTTGATCATCCAAATTTATCAATAATTCTCCATAATTATTATGGCTCCAAATCTACTTAATCCCTTTAATAGTCAATATCTCCAAAACTCCTTTCCCAAAGGAAGGTTTGGTTTTTGCCAAAACACTTCCCCAACTCTACGCACTTTTGAGTCCTATATACCTTACCCTATCATACCACTTCAAAAATAAATACTTTTGAAGAACTTTAATAATTCTTTTTGCCCTTTTTCCTAAATGGCAGAAACAACAAAATAAATGTCTTAAATACTTTTAAGCCCCAATAAATCTTGCGAAAATTCCCCTAAGTGTGTATTCACATTTGGGACCATCTCACATCAAAAACTCCACTTGTCCAATGTAAATTTATCAAATAATCTTCAGGAAACTACTTCTGCATTTTTTGAATAAATGGTTTTAACTAGACTTTTAAATCTTGGAAAAATGTGAAACTATTCCTAGAAGTGCACCTTCGCCTCATCTAGCTACCATCACCTTTATCTCATCTTGTCCAGATCTAGTTTTGGAAACATCTTTGGTGATAGTCATTAGAGCAGGGATTTAACAAATCCAAAACTAAGACCTAAACTCCACCAAACCTGCCTCAAACCTAGTCCAGCAAGCTTGCACCGCACACCACCTCCCCTGGTCGAGTTTCACTGTAGCAAGACCAGTGTAGCACCATCTTCCCCTTGTCCTCTAGTGTTTGGATGTAGAGATTAAAGTGGGAAAATCACTTATTGCCAAAAACTCGTGCCCCAGCAGCACCCCTCCCTCCCTCTGTCCCCTGCTCGACTCCTGTGCCTCTCTCCCCTCACCCCTGATACCCAATGGCAAGGCCATGGACCTGCCATAGCTCCTCCTTGGACCAAATCCACCATGGACCTCTCCCCTCTTGTTTACTAGGCCACAGGCCAGTACAACACCTCTCCTCTGATTCATTTACTCTCTCATCATCCACCTACCCATCCCCAAGCTCCAGATTTGGCACCCGAGCTCCCCATCACCATTGAGGAGAGCAACCTCTCATCTCGGCCTCCCTCGAGTAGTGGAGTACAGGGTCGACCACGACCTTCCCCAGTGCCTCAGATCCCCTCCATAGCCTCCATATAGCTCCCATGTTCCTTCCCACCTAGCCATTGTTCCTGCACGGAGCTGGAGAAGAAGAACTCCTCCTCTCGGCCATGGCAAGGTTTTGAGCGTAGCTCTCTATCCCCTACTCCCCTTCCCCTAGATGTCTCACTCCTGGACCCTCCTAGACCCTATGCATCTAACCAGGCCATTATTTTCAACATGCAGCAGGTCCTAGATACTCCTCGGTAGAGCTCCGACGAGCTCCGTTCGGTCGTGGCCGCGTGAGGTATCCCCCGTCGCGGAACCGGCATCTATCGCTCCTCGTCAGGACCGCCTTCGCGCGCCGCATCACCTCTGCCCCTCCACGGGGCCTCTCCGCCTCTCTGGTAAGCCCCCTACGCCCGCCGCGCTGCCCTAGGGTTCCGGCGAGCTCCTCCCGTGGCGGAGGTGGACGATGCACCTGCACCGTCAGATCCCACTTAGCCCAACAGCCCAGATCCGCAGATGCCTCCTCGGCCGCCCTCCCCCGCTGACCAGCGGGCCGCGCCGCGCGGGTTTAAACCCGCCCTCCCGCCCGTGCCAGCAAGGCCAGCTGGGCCGAATCCTCAGCTGCGGCCCAAGTCCCCCTGGAAAACCAGCCCATCTCCCTCTTTCTTTTAATATTTTTCCACAGATTGTTTGGGCTATTTGGTTTAATTCTTTTTAAAAATGGAAATCAACACAAAGTGCCTAGATCTAGATATTCCTAGGTACATCTATGTTTTCTCTAACACTCAGTCCTTTTGGATAGCCCATAATATGTTTAGATTCTTTATATTAAATCAATATCTAGAAGGTATCTAAAACACTCCTAAAATCCTACTGGTAGTTTTACAACTCCAATTTGAACAAAACCACTTTTCACTGAGAGGTATTTGTGGTACCCTGCATGCCACCCCAGCCCCATACCAAGTGGAGTATTGGAGTTGCTGTAGCAAAAATAACAAAAACAGAGACTTTCTACGTTTAGAAAACTTCCCTAGACCCAACCTTGAATCCAATTGACCCCTTTCCAACTCTCATGAATGCGCTACACCCATATCTACCGAACCCTAGGAGAACACTATTTTTGAGCCTATGTAGATTTATATGTAATTAAATACTTCTGCTTGTGGTATTTTCACTAGATAAATCACCACAGTAGCTCTGCTAATCCAACAATGTTTATTCCAATTTCTACAGAAAGGTATCCTCAATGCATACAATTAGTCCTTGGAATCAACTCAAAATCTGCTGCAAATTAAATCTGCTGAAAAGGACAAATTGTCTATAGAACTGCCTTTCGCAATTTCCTGAGGGCATTCTAGTAAGTATCTTGACTTGATTCCAACTCCCAGTGAACAAGTATATCAAGACCTACCTAATAACCCAAGGAAATAATTTTTGGAGCTTCAGAACTTTTCTGGTGAATTATTTCCTCAAACTAGGGCCTTTATCACAAGAAAATTCATAGGAAATCAAAGAAAAGTGATAAAATAGTGAAACCACTTTTGTTGGTTTCATTTTATCAAATCCTATTTGTTAGTATCACTTTTACACAATGGTATCATACCTAATATGTCCTTGGTCCAAACCCCCCTCTTAGGTAGTTCCTCAACAATAAACCCTAAGGGGTGTTCATCCCCTTCTCCAAGGCCATCTCAATCTCCTCATTCCAATCCTCTCAAAACCATCTGAATCTTCCACTGGTATTATTCAATTGTTTGTTGTATTGTATTGTTGGTTGTATGCCTGGTGTGGATTGTGATCTTGTCTGTATTGCATGTGTGCTCCCTGACGACGATAGTGGCGATTATATCGGAGAGCAGAAGAAGTGGTATTTATATTTGGAATTGGTATTCTTCGTTATCTAAAGAAGAAGTCCAAGGACATTTATGCCATATTTATGATCATCAAGCAAGCCACCTTCTTGATCATACGCCTTGTCCTACTATTTTACTTATGCATGTTTTATCTCCTGTTATTTAAAACTATATTGTTTTACTATATGTTGATGTATACTTGGTAGTGGTTTGGCTCATCCAAATCATTACACTTTCGTACTACTAAGTATAACCCCCTTGGTGACACCCACTGGTCCCTAGTAGAATAGATGGTGTATTACACCATACCCCTTTGGAGACCCCGATTTAGCCGAAGCAAAGCTAAAGGATGGGAAGACCCCGGAAAAAGTTTTACCAAATGTTTTATGATAAAACCTTGGTGAGGTGGGACCTCCCAGAAGACGTTGAAAAAGAAAAAGGTTTTTTTTTACAAAATGCTGAAGGAACGATGGAGGAAAAAGGTTTACAAAAACTCACTCGGTTCTTTGCAGTTTTGCTAGAACAATTAACCCGTGCAACCACATTACTCTAGAATGGGACAGGGCTGGATTTGATGGTTTTCTATTCTTGTATAAGCTGCCTCGTACTACTATAGCGGATCGGGGATCCCTGGAGGGTGGGCCTTCTCCGATATAGGTCCATGTGGGACATCGACCTGGAGAAGGAATGAAGGGTCGGCAGGCTTCCACGCGTTACTATGAGCCCCTCATTGAAAGCGTGCATGTGGGACGTGCAATAAGCGCTGCGGTTGGTTCTCGCCTGATGTCCTGGTTTTGAGGGGATTAACACTCATAGGGTAGGAACTTATATTTGAGTGGGCATCCAGTGAGTCTTGATCGGTTACTCGACCCAGGATCGGTGAAGATCAGGGTAGTGTAACCGGATGGTGTGGGTAAAGTGTACAACCTCTGCGCAGTGTAAATCTATTCGAATAGCCATGTCCGTGGTCATGGACGGTTGGGAAGGTTGCTGTAGAGCGGTGCTGGTTTTATTTTCAAAACTGATTTCTGAAAAGAAATGGCTTTGTAAATATTTTGACCATGGGATGGTTGGCCCTGTTATGACCATGGGATGGTCAGAAAGGGATGGAAGGAGTTTTGTCGTGGGGCGACCTAAAGATGGGAACAAATGGGTGACCCAGTCCTAAGGTTTACAAAAGTTTTCAAATTGGTTTCCAAAATGTTTTATAAAAGTTTTTAAGAAAGATATGTAGAGGCTATATCTACAAGAGAAACTATTTTAGAAAAGAACCTCTCCTGGAGCTCTCCTACTACCACAACCATAATGCATATCCTCTTGTTATTATTGTTATACTGAGGTGGTTTGTGAGTACATTCAAAGTACTCACCGGCAGTGTCCCTGGCTATTATCTTGGTCAAATCTGAAGAAGAAGGTGGTGTCGGCGACTATGCGAGCTAGGACGTTCTCCCAGTCAGTTGCCTGTAGGTTAAGGAATGGCTCGAGCACTATGCTTGATGAGGTTCCGCTGATGATTATTGATGTAGCCATAACGGCATTTATGCAAGTCTTGTAAATTCGGTATATTCTCGAATGTTGTAATGATACTTGTCGGTTATGTGACACGATTAACTGATCATGGGTTCGTGGTTGTATGCATAACAGGGATTCTCAGAGGATTAATCCGGGGGCCCCACAAGTTGCGTGATGACCCGCGATCCCTACGCACCTTTCAATCTTCGGATTCTGCACATAAAACGTGCAACCAACAAGTTGAGTCAATAATTTTAATGTATTGGCAAATTACACCAAGGAGGGAATAAGGCTAAATCTACATGCAAGGCTTGGAGTAGGCTTTGGGGTTCATTTTCTTTAAGTCAAATTTCTCTAAGTAAGAAGAAGAGAGGGAGAGTTTTACCCTACTTCGTAAACATTGTTTAAGTAATATAGGGTTGAGTGGAACATGAGGATACTACACACCAAGTGTCTAATGAATGCAGCACTTGGATATTACACACCAAGTCCCCAAAATCCCACCCATTGGCGATATTACGCATACCTTGGGTTTTTTAGAAAACTTTAAGTTTGGAAAGAGAGTGGAAGATCCTTCAGAGGCTCCATACTTCAGATACTCAAAGTGTTCTTTTCTGTGAACTTGGCTGATCGATCAGATTGCAATACTCTCGAGAGGTTGTGAACTTTCCCCACAATCCATGATCAAGTCTTTTTACAGACAAGACCATGGCGTGGCTATCCCTTAGTAGCCCCTCTACTAGATGGATCCAACCGTGCCACGAACCTCCAAATGTTCGTACCCCGGTGAGGTTTCCTATTAAGTACTAGGACAAGACAGAGCCCATATGTATTTTGGTTGCACTAGAAGCTTCTGAATTCTGAAACTTGGCAGACTCTTTGATTCCTCGGCGGCCATCCTCCACCAAATTCCACTCGTTGACCCGACAACAGTTCCTCCCAGAGGAAAACTTATTTTTATTTGGAAGGGGGTTTTGACAGGAAAAGGTTCACTCGAGAGAGCTTTATACTTAGAATATTTTCATACTTTCGACCCCCCAACGATACTGTATATATATAACATAGCAAGTAGTACTTAGCAAAAACAGGGGGAACCTATTAGGATGGAAATTCCTAAGTATTGAGCTACTCATGGCATACTACAAAACCGCACTTGCAAAATAATACTAAGAAAATCTACCAAAATCCTACAAATGCATACTACAGAATTTGAAGATCACAACATGCATAGTCAAAACTGGGACAAAAATATGAACAAGTGGTATCACTTGCCTTGATTCGAGCAGCACTCTACACAACAGTACTCCTCCGCGCACTCCGAACAACCTAACGAATCACAAACATAGATCCAATCACAACTTGCACAAAACATTGCCACAAATGTAATTATACATCCATGCAACATGGTAATATGCAAGGGTAGGGTCAATATCAATCAATAAAATTATTCAGGGGTGGTATTGTGTTGGGGATGTTATTAGTATCGATTTCCCACAATTTTTAAGTAATTTCGATTATTAATTTATTAAATAAGCCCATAAATGGATCTACCCTTCAAATATACCACGAAACAGATCTGAAACCTCTAAGCAAGTTATACCAATTTTAAACAGTAGCTCTCGTAGATACAAAGCCAATGCAACAAGAATCAACTAAAACGGAGTTATGGCTTTTTCCTATAATTAAAATACTCCAATCTAGACTTTAAATTCTACCACAAAATCAGTAAAGTAAACTAGCAAAATTATTGCCGATCTGTGATCTAGCAAAATCTAGACTTTAAAATACTCATAGTAAACTAGCACGGATGGCATCAGCCCTCGCTCCCTCGGCTTGTGGCAAAGCTCCGTCGGTCACCTCAGTATCCGGCGTGGCTCCAGCGAGAAATCACAGCTCCACGTTGCACTACAGGTGGGAACACAGGGGGCGAGGCTACGTGGTAAGACAAGGGGGAAACAGAGAGAGGGGAAGGGTGGAGAAAGGGCCTCAGACCCTTGGCTTCGTGCTCGGCAGCGGCGGAACTCTAGCGAGGCCAAACTCGAGCTCGACAACGGCAACCTAGTGGCGGTTTGGCAGAATATGGTTTCGGAACAGCACAACATGGGGTTAAATAGGCGGCTTGGCTTGGCGCGGGGGACACGGGATTGTCTTCGATTTTGCTGGGGAGGTTTTTCCCGATGCGGCGGCGCCGTTCGAGTTCGTTCCGAACTCGATGGAAGAGATGACATGCAGGCCCGGGTGGTCAGCGACCCGCGGAGCGCTGGCAGGCTCCGCGTTGTCGCCATGGGCCGACCCACCAACACGCGTGGTTGTGCGTTGCTTGCTCTACAAACGCGAGCGGTAGGTAAGACGCGGGCTGGTCTAGCTGGCCCTCTTAGGTTAGTTCTTTTTTTTTGTATTTTTCTTTTATCTTTTCTGTTTCACAATTTCTTTAATAACTTTTGATTTTTAACTCCAAATTTAATGAATTTCGTCTCTAAAAATGGTAAAAGGGAGGAGATTAACATAGGATTATAAAATAATGATTTTGCTAGGATTTAGAATGTTAGGTTTAATATAACCCCTTATTTTCTTTATAAGACTATTTGAGAAATCAAAATAGGGTTTAGGGAAAAGGATTTTGATGCAACTTTATTGTGTAATGCCATGATGCAAGCTTCTAGTAAACCTACCCCCCTTAAGAAGAATCTCGCCCTTGAGATTTAGGTTGGTTAGCAAATATGTGTGGGTGTTTCGTCTTAAAATCATCTTCATGTTCCCACGTGGCCTCTTCTTTGGAATGGTGATTCCATTGAACTTTGCAAAACCTGATAGTCTTGGTACGGGTAATCCTCTAGGCTGTTTCTTGAATCTTGATGGGTTTCTCCTCATAGCTGAGATCGTTTTCCAGTTGAACCTCATCCAGCGGAACTGTATCCCTTAGGGGTGTTTCAGCCATTTCTGGGTGACACTTCTTTAGTTGTGACACATGGAATACATCATGAATAGTCAATACTTCAGGCAATTACAACTGATAGGCAACCTCTCCTCTATGATCCAAAATCTTATAGGGCCCTATGAATCGAGGTGCCAATTTACCCTTGATTCCAAATCGCTTAACTCGTCGTAGTGGTGAAAATCGGAGATATGCACGGTCTCCCACTTCATAAGTCACATCCCTATGCCTGGAATCAGCATAACTCTTTTTCCTATATTGGGCTACTTTTAACCTGTCTTGAATCTGCCTTACCTTTTCATCGGCATCCTTGATCAGCTCAGTTCCAAACAAACTATGTTCTCCAACTCCATTCCATGGTAGCGGAGTTCTACATTCCTGCCATATAGAACTTCAAATGGAGCCATCTTGATACTAGTTTGATAACTATTATTGTACGAGAACTTCGCATATGGCAAGTTGTCATCCTAACTAGACCCATAGTCTAGGGAACAAGCTCTCAACATGTCCTCCAGGATCTGGTTAACTCTTTCTGTTTGATCATCCGTTTGTGGGTGGAAGGCAATACTAAACTCTAGTCGTGTCCCTAGAGATTCGTGTAACTGTCACCAAAACTTCGAGGTGAATTGGGTACCCCTATCAGAGACAATTCCCTTAGGTACACCATGCAGACTTACAATCCTTGAGAAATAAATCTTTGCCATTTTAGCACTCGTATAGGTTGTCTTTATGGGATTAAAGTGGGCCACTTTGTTGAAGTAATCGACTACTACCCAAATAGAATCATACCCAGAATGAGTCTAGGTAGTCCTGTGATAAAATCCATGCCTACCTTGTCCCACTTCAAGTCGGGCATAGGTAATGGCTGAAAGCCCTGCTGGTTTCTGATGTTCGGCCTTGACTCTGTTGCAACATCACACAAAGAGATGTACTCATCAATTTCTCTTTTCAAATTATTCCACCAGAATCTATCATTCACATCCATGTACATCTTTGTATTACCGGGATGAATTGAGTAAGGCGAATTGTGAGCCTCCTGAAGAATTAACTTCTTGATATCAGGGTCATCGGGAATGCACAAACGCTTATCACACCAAAGGGTTCCTTGCTCATCCATATGGAACCCCTTTGCTTTACCCTTGCTTATATTTACTTTTATTTCTTCCAACTCCTTGTCCCCCTTCTAGGCCTCTTTGATTCGGTCCAGAAGTGTTGGCACTATCTCCATAGTCGCTTAGTATCCTTCCGGAACTATTTTTAACCTGAGATCCTTGAACTGTTCGCACAAATCCATTGGAAGTTCTCCTATGGGAAGTCAACAACATAGACCTTGCGCCTCAAAGCATCAGCTACAACATTGGCTTTCCCAGGATGGTACTGCAGGTCCAGGTCATTGTCCTTGATGAGTCCTTTGCCTCATATTTAACTCATTTGGGTGAAGATATATTTTAGACTCTTGTGATGCATGAACACATTACAATGTTTTCCCATGAGGTAATGTCTGCATACCTTGAGCGCATGCACAACTGATGCTAGTTCCAATTCGTGTATGGGGTAGTTATTCTCATGGTTCTTAACTTGCCGAGAGGCGTATGACACTACCTTACCATCTTGCATGATTACACTACCAAGTCCTTGTCGAGAAGCGTCACAATAGACATGGAAATACTTTTGGATATCAGGCAGACACAGAACTGGTGCTGTTACTAGGTGCTTCTTCAGTTCTTGAAAACTCGCTTCACATGACTCAGTCCATTGGAACTTCTTTTCTTTCTTAAAAAATTCATTCATACGTTTTGCTATCTTGGAAAAGTTTTCAATGAACCTTCGGTAATATCCTACAAGGCCTAAGAAACTCCTGATGTTGGGGATATACTTTCTGGGTATCCTCACAGTTCCTCACTGACCAGGGTGGCCCACAGCGGCTTTGCTTCACAAGCGGCCTAGTTAGAGAGAGAAGACGGAGTCCAATCTGGCTACGGGAAGGCCCAAAAGACATACCGACTTAGGCCCATAATGTTACTTGTAGTTCAAGATGTACTCTATAACCAACTCTTAGTCGTAGCCGGATTGATCTCTCATGTAAACCCTAGGCCGGATATCTATATAAGCCGTCCTAGGGAGAGCCTTTAGGGCATAACACCAGATAACCTCAATAGTCTACAATGTCACATCGCACTGGCGAAACCCTTGTAACCCATATTCCGGCTCTGCCCTATTACTGGATTGCTAGCAGGAGTAGGGTCCGTCCAAAGCCGGCGGATTCGAACCTGGGTAAACTTGTGTGCTCACCGTCCCGGAACACCGTACGTCTCACACCCCTCTCTCCCACACGCCTCGAGGACCCCCTCATGGCGTACTTGTCCTCAATCCGACGACAGTTGGCGCCCACCGTGGGGCAAGTGAGCTTCGGATCTGCGTTCGGAGCGGAATCTGCAAGAATCGGAATCGGCGAGACTATCGCCGTCGGTCGCATCCTCTACGCCAGCGACGTCCCTCTCATCGTTCTCGACGATACTTGGATTCCGGCTAGGGAGGTCGTGACTGCCTATACTATCATGTCTTTTGGCGAGATCGATGTTTACATCGGTTTCGCTGAACCTGCCCAACCCACCCTAGCGGTGATGATAGAGGCAGAAGAATCTTCTGGGTCCCCTTTGTCCGCGGAGGCAGCAGAGTTCTGGATCTCAGAAAACCCTAAACCCACCCAGCCCGCACCAGTTGTGGAGATAGTGGAGAAATCCGAGCCTGAATAAGACCTCACGGTCCAAGTCGAATCTGGAGTGGATCTCCCTGGAGAAGCCGGATCCCAGATCGACCCACCCGTGGAAGTCGAAATCCAGGAGGAGCACATCAACGACACTGATTCTGACTCTGACGATGTCGGGACAGACGGGCCTTTCCTCAGGTACACACTAAGATGTATGATACTGCAAGGCGCTAGCGCAGATGCAATCCTCGAAACCGTAAAAAGTTTCGATATGGCTGATCGCGAAAGCCGCAGGTACCTCAGGAAGCACGCATCACACTTTGTCGGATATGTTGGATCCGGATCCGGCTCTGCCGATGCTGGAGAAAACACCGACTCGGTGCTGGAGGCAATTGGAACAAACGCTGACGTTCCCGCATCTTCGGATGAATCCATGACGTCAGCAGATTTCCGAAAGTTCTCCGCGGAATATGAAGAGGAGTATAGCTCCAAAGCTGCAGAGGATGGAGAAGCCATGGATGAAGGATCCGGGGAACACTCTCCCGAAACGCAGGATGAAATGGACGTCGGAGACAATCCCGAACTCCAAATATCCGAAAGTACCGATCAGAGCTTGACTCCCGGAAACGGACCCAAAGCCGTTTTTGCTACCGGCGCTGCCAAGAAGGCAAAGAAGAAGAACAAGAAAAACAAGACCCCGGCAAAAGACCCTCTAGCAGAGGAGGTGATTGCCGAGGAATACGAGGAAGACTTGGATGGAGCACTAATCCCAGACGAGCCGAAAAAAGAAGCATCGGTGGATGGACACGTGATCACTGAGGGTGCGCGTAAACTCATCGATGCCGCATTAACCACACCTATCCCTACAGCTGCAGAACTTACTACAGACGAGCTGGACGAAAGGGCCCAGGCCCTAGAAGCGCGCCGTCAACAACTCCTTGATGAAGCCAAAAACATCGAGGTGGAGAAGAAGCGCATGTCAAACAAGGAGTACATGTCCCGTCTACATCAGAAGACACGGAAGCGTCACATAGATGACAACCAATTCCCACGTGTCCGTACCGTCCTTTTTGGAGATGAGATGGGGAAGCCACAGAAGGATAGCAACGGAGATTGTGTTTACCCAACACCAGTGCAAAATACCATGGCAGCTCGCGAAATTCTATTGGCTAACCCAGGACCAGAGGAGATACGTTTGGGTATCAAGCTACTCAATAAGGGATTGGAGCAGCAAAAAGTCGCCCTGTCTAGAAGCCAAAAGCTGGTCTCGGATTTCGACCAATGTCGCACAGATCCGGCATGGGCTGACGTAAGATCCCACTACGATCGGGCATAGCATCATCACCCCGAACGCAGGGAAGACAATTATTCAAGAACCGGATCGTCGGGGCAGCACCACAGAACTACACATAACTGGAACAACGTCGCTCCAGCAGCCGAGAAAGACGCGATCGCTGCACTGATTCCGAGGAATCCTCCCTGAAAAGGAGAAGATAAAGAGAAACGTCGGGAGGAGGGTCGTCAGAAAATGCCACCTCCTAGACACGAAAACCGTCCGACTGAGCCTCACCATGGTAGGAACGATGGACGAAGGAACGATGGAAACCACGCTGGCATGAGCCAGTAGGGGGCTCGTCATAGTCAAGAACCTCCCCGGAACCGGAATAATGACGCTCCAGACGGAGGCCGGCGATCAGCCGGAAACAACCCAGCTCCACCACCCTCTCCACAGCATAGTTATCACAACGGCCCCCAAGGAGGTCAAGAAGGACGACGTGGCAGAGGAGGTGGTGGCAGAAGCCGAAGTACGGCTCCAAGGCACCGCGGCCACAGCCGAGATTCAGGATGATCTCTATCCCCGAATGACGCAAGGCACAGGATCAACTCCAACATAGAGGCCCCACGCTACGAAAACGATGACGTGTACGTGGGCCCAAAGTGCTTCGGACCACGCATCAGAGCTACAAAATTCCCAGAAGGATTTGCTATCTCAAGACACATCCAAGCCTACGACGGCATTGCTCGGCCAGACACCTGGTTATAGGATTTCTTCCAAGCTTGCTGCACGCCAAAGGCGGAAACAGCCTGGTCCCAACCCGATATCTCCCACTTATATTGCGGAAGACGGCACGATCATGGCTCAATGAACTTCCGGCGAACACCATCCACAACTAATATGACTTACAAAGTGCGTTCTTTCGGAATTTCGAAAGCACATATCGGAGGCCATGTACGGTTGGAGACCTACAGCGTTGCACCCAGAAAGACGGAGAAACTTGCCGGGATTATCTCGAACGATGGATTGACACCAAGAACTCCTGCGAGGGAGTAAATGATCAAACTGCAATTGAAGCTTTTATTGCAGGTCTCCCAATTGGTTTACTGTGCCATCGCTTGAAGTGTGACAATGTTACTGATTTGGGAGAGATGATAGAAATAGCGAGAAAGTATGCAGATGCTGACGACGATGCTGAGG
Source organism: Avena eriantha (assembly GCA_910589775.1). Taxonomy (NCBI): domain Eukaryota; kingdom Viridiplantae; phylum Streptophyta; class Magnoliopsida; order Poales; family Poaceae; genus Avena; species Avena eriantha. Next base: position 284,374,059 of record OU342742.1, on the reverse strand, counting down.
GATTACTCAATGTCCTAGTCATGCCTCAGTCGGCAAAACAACCAAAGCAACAAGCTCAGAAACGCAAAAATACCTCGGAAGAAAAACCCAACACGGAGACAGCAGTAGTCACTACTGTTTTAGAGTATGGAGGACGAGGAGGACGTGGCAGAGGCCGTGGGCATGGGCGTGGCCGTGGGACATCAAGGGTCCAAGGTAGAGGAGAACAACAACCGGGCAAAACCTACACTTGGGCTGACATTGCCAATAACCCATGTTGTGCATCACTTGGATGCCAATGGGGGCTCGTCCCACACCAACGCTGAGTGTCGTTTTAACGACGACATCAAGAGAGATGATACCGCGGGCTACAAAGCTAAGCAGAAGAAGGGAAATAAAAATCCCGAAAAGGACAAAGAGACCAAGGAAGATTCTGACATGGAGGAACCCGATGCTTCAAATCCTAGGTCAGAAGGGAAGAAAACTTTTCCCACCAAGAAGGACACTTACGTCACCTTCCTCGGATCTCAACCAGCAAAGGTCAAGAAAGCAGTTCTCCACGAGCTCAACGCAATAGTTCCGGCTGTCCCTCAGTATCTGGACTGGTCGGAAGTAGCAATAACGTTTGACCGCGCTGATCACCCGCCTAAGCTACACAGGCGAGGAAAATACGCCTTAATCGTCAATCCACTTATTGACTGTTATGGTTTCTCCAGGACCCTCATGGACGGTGGTAGCAGCATTAATATTCTCTATGTCGAAACGCTACGCTGTATGAAGATCTCGGAAACAGAGCTGAACCATAGCTCTGTGATCTTTCACGCAGTTGTCCGAGGAAGACAAGGTAATTCCCTGGGAGTGATCACTTTGGATGTTACTTTTGGAACACCAAAGAATTATCGGACAGAGGCACTTTCCTTCGAAGTGGTCCCGTTCAAGAGCGCATACCACGCTATATTCGGACGTCCGGCTTACTGGGCTTTTATGGCTCGTCCGTGTTACATTTACGATATGATGAAAATTCTAGGTCCCAACGGCGTGATCACCATCAGGGGAGACCCGAAGAAGGCACGAGAGTGCAAGGATGGAAATTCCGCCTTTGCCGAAGCCGTGCTGCACGCCTAGGAGTACCAGGAGATCAAGAAGAGCATAGATCCGTCCGAGATGCCCGCAACGAAGAAGGAGGTAACAAAGCCAAATCCGGAGTTCAAGGCATCAGAAGAGACGAAGAAGATGCCGTTGAAGGATGATGACCCCTCCAAGGTGACCCAGATAGGCGTAGGCCTAAGTAGTGCATATGAAAGTGCGCTCGTCGAGTTCCTCCAAGCAAATCAAGATATCTTCGCATGGCAGCCATCTGACATGACCGGAGTACCTAGGGAACTTGCCAAGCACTAAATGTAAACCCGAACGCTAAACCCGTCAAACAGTCCTTACGACAGTTTGGTGATGAAAAGCGTAAGGCAATAGCTAAGGAACTAGCACGGCTCGAGTTAGCCGGATTCATAGAAGAGGTCATCCATACTGATTGGTAGGCCAACCCTGTAATGGTCCCTAAAAAGGACACCACTGATTTAAGGATGTGTGTTGATTATACTGCCTTGAACAAGGCTTGTCCAAAAGATCCGTTCTCTCTGTCTAGTATTGATAAAGTTATCGATTCTACGGCAGGCTCAGAACTCCTCTGTTTTCTCGACGCATATTCCGGTTATCACCAAATCCGGATGAAGGAATCTGACAAAATCAAAACTTCATTCATAACCCCCTTCGGAACCTTCTATTATGTTACGATGCCCTTTGGGCTGAAAAAAGCAGGAGCTACGTACCAGCGCACGATGCAGCGTTGCCTCCATGATCAACTCGGACGCAATGTACATGCATACGTGGATGATATCACGGTCATGTCCAAAAAGAAGGAAACATTGATTTCCGACTTGGAGGAGACGTTCACCAATTTACGAAAATACAACATTATGCTTAACCCGAAGAAGTGTTTCTTTGGAATACCAGCCGGAAAATTGTTAGGTTTTATCGTATCTCAAAGAGGTATAGAGGTGAACCGCGACAAGATCAAGGATCTACAAAGATTAACTGGTTGCATTGCTACGGTCAATCGATTTGTAAGCCGGCTTGGTGAAAGAGCCGCACCATTATACAAACTCCTAAAGAAGACCAAGGATTTTGTCTGGACTGATGAAGCTGAAGCTGCACTACAAGACCTGAAGAAAGTACTCTCATCTTCTCCTATCCTTGCAGCGCCGGAACCTCAAGAACCGATGTTGCTTTACATTGCTGCGAAAAATAAGGTTGTCAGTATAGTTATGGTGGTAGAGAGACCAAAAGAAAATCAGGAGCACCTGGTGCAGCGTCCGACATACTTTGTCAGCGAGGTCCTGACATAATCAAAACAGCGGTATCCGCACTATCAAAAGTTGGCTTACGGTGTTTTTCTAGCATCTCGTAAGTTACGACACTATTTTCAGGAGCATCCAATTACCGTGGTGAGCAAAGCTCCCATGAGCGATATAATCAATAATAGCGATGCCACAGGACGCGTCGCCAAATGGGGTATAGAGCTTGCAGCTTTCGATATTTAGTACAAACCCCGGACAGCAATCAAATCCCAGATCCTTGCTGACTTTGTCACTGATTGGACAGAGAACAAGGAGAACATGGTCCTCCCTGAGTCGGAATATTGGACCCTCTTTTTCAATGGGTCTAAGGCTCGAGGGGGCTCGGGGGATGGCGTGGTGCTCAAATCACCCCAAGGAGATAAAGTTTTATACGTGTTGCAGATCCACTTCACAGCGACAAACAACATTGCCGAGTACGAAGCACTGCTGCATGGAATCCAGATTGCTAAGGATATTGGCATCTGACGTTTGATGCGTTACAGAGATTCGGATCTTGTTGCTCAGCAAGTCACGGATATTTGTAATGCAAATAAGCACATGGCAGCATATAAAGCTGTCGTGGATGATCTATCTAAATCGTTCGAAGGGTTTGAAGTTCAACACATCCCTCGAGCAGAAAACGAGGAAGCAGATGCACTATCTCGAATAGGCTCTGCGCGGAAAGAGGTTCCGGATGGCGCATTTTTAGATCACCTCAAAGTTCCCTCGATAAAGGGAGTAGATGAGGAATATCCGACCAAATCCGACTCACCTTTAATAGCAGTTCTGGCTGTAATTCCCAGCTGGACTCAACCCTACCTCGATTACTTGGTAGATGGCAAATTACACGAAGATGAGGTGCTGAGCCGGCAGATCATCCGACGAGAAAAAGCCTATACTATTTTTAGAGGTGAGCTCCATAAACGGAGTGTTTCTAGGGTTTTTTAGCGTTGTGTATCTCTGGAAGAAGGAGTGGAAATCTCAAGAGAAATCCACGAAGGCGAGTGTGGTCACCACGCTGCAGCCAAATCTCTAGTGGCAAAAGCTTTTCGACATGGATTTTTCTGGCTTACAGCTCAGGCAGATGCCGAATGATTAGTCAAGACATGCAAAGGCTGCCAAAAGTACGCCAAGCAAGCTCATGTTCCGGCTGATCAGCTGCAAACAATACCTATAACATGGCGTTTTGCGGTCTGGGGGCTTGATATGGTAGGACCTTTTAAATGAGCTCCAAGTGGATTTACTCACCTCTTAGTGATGGTGGATAAATTCACAAATTGGATCGAGGCTAAACCTGTCACTAGTTGTGATGGAGAAACAACCAAAAGATTTGTCGAGGATGTTATAATCTGGTATGGTTATCCACATAGCATTATCATGGACAACGGGAGTAATTTTTTCATGGGAGAGTTGGCTGAATACTACGACGAGAAAAATATCCGGCTTGGCATTGCGTTAGTCGCACATCCACAGGCTAACGGACAAGTCGAAAGAGCAAATGATTTAATTCTACAAGGCTTGAAACCAAGACTCGAAGCACCACTGAGACGTGCTGCGGGGGCTTGGGCAGAGGAACTACCATCTGTAATTTGGAGTTTACGAACAACTCCGAAAGAGTCAACAGGATATACACCTTTCTTCTTGGTCTATGGCGCAGAAGCAGTTCTTCCTAGTGATTTAATTCATACTTCTCCTAGAGTGGCCGCGTATATCGAAGAGGATGTCGAGATTTCTTGACTAAATGATCTCGACTTAGTCGAAGAAGTTCACGTCATTGCTGAAATGAGATCTATAGCCTATCAGCAGAAGTTACGCAAGTATCATAGCCAGAGAGTCCGAACTAGATCTTTCAATAAAGGTGATTTGGTTCTCCGGCTTGTGCAACAAATAAAGCACAAACTTTCCCCAGTATGGGAAGGGCCCTTTTTAGTTAGTCGAGTATTGCACAATGGGTCGTACTACTTAACTGACATGAGGCCAGTCAAAGAAAGACCTGCTACTAAGAAGAGAAAGAGAGCTGGAGGCAGTACAAATCAGGATGAGTTAGACAGACCGTCGAATATTGCTCAGCTACGTCCCTTTTATTCTTAGTTTATCCTTCTTTGTAATCATACATATGTACATGTTATGTGAGAAATAAAAGTTTTGGTTACCTCAAATTTTCCTGAGATGTTTTTACCATCTTATTTCCTAATGATCATGTCATAGTCGAAAATCCCAGAATGCTTGAAAGTACTTTATGCTCATGTTCGTTCTGGTTTAGATTTCCGATTCTAAAACTGCTACCTTTGGGTATAACTCTAAAAAAAATCTTGTCTTTACTTGGGTTATTTGTTTGATTGCTGGATGCGGGTATCTTCCGAGTAGTGAATTGTTGGTACTAGAAGCCGGCTTTGTTTCCGAGTTTAAACTGGTTTAGCAATTGAGCTCCATTGTTCGGCAAAGTTTTCGGCTAAAGGTTTAGCCGGCTCACGAAAGGGACGAGGCGGAAAGCCAGATAAACAATAAGTAGAGGCGGAAAACTCTAAGTGCTTATGAAAACATTTCAGGCACGCAAATAATCTAAGACAAAAGTGCTGAATAGATAAAAAACTTAGCACTAGCAAAAGTCATAGTACTTAATATTTACAAACACATCATGTCTTTCCAGAATAATACATAGTTTTCTGATCTATGATGCAGGAGGAGATGAAGGAACTGTCGGATCGCTGGTTACTCCGCCTTGATATCGTGCCGAGATGTCCGGATCCGAGGTGGTCCGTTCATCGTCGGAAATTTCTTCGGTTTCTTCTGGAGGAGGTGGCGGAGTATCCACGCGCGTGAAGAAGGGGACCTCGTAGCTGGTTAGGTCAGCTACGTGGCACCCATATCCAGCACAGGAGTGCATGATGGCTTGAAGGTCTTGCTCCTGGCCGTCTTCGTCTACCTTGCAGTACCGTCTAGTCACTTGCCATATCTCCATGTTCCCATGGTGGCTCATGACCATGGTGAGAGCGTTCAGCGCAGCAGTCCGCGCGTAGGACATGTTCCAGTGCCGAACGAGCTGTGGCATCTCCTTGGCCTTCTCCCGCACCTGGATGTCCGACATGCTTGGCATGTCCGGAATCCTGAGAGACTCGCCAATGTCCTAAACGGACTGGCGATAGTCATGAAGAATATCACCGACTTGGGTAAGCCGGTGAGTGTGGGGCTCGGACGAGCAGGAGTCCGTCAAGTTCAGAGGACCTATACACAAAACAAGTCAATGAAAATACGACATTGATGAAAGTCGAAGAAATGATAAATTAGACAGATGGAACGTACCAAGAATGACGTCGTTAATCTTGGTCTTCTCCTCCCAGAGACTCTAGAGTTCATCCCGGAGCGCTTCGGAGAGATCTTTCTCTCTGCTAAGCTCATTCTTGAGGTCCGAGATAACCTTATCTTGAGCGACAATCTTGAGATCGCGCTCTTCAGTGGCCATGGAGGAGGATTCAAGGACTTGAGCTATGCTCCTTTCATGATCTGCCTTGAGCTCAGCATTTTTAAGCCGGAGAGCTTTGATTTCTCTCCGCTTATCACATACATTGGATAATAATTCCTGGTTATAGGAACATACTTTCTGTAAGTCAGAATACCCAAAGTCAGAAAGCTACTTAAGACTCGTGCTAATATGTTTTGCTAAATATCAGCACGAGCCTTGGGGGCTACACTAGTTCGTTCTTTGGCATCCTAATGAAAGCATAAACCCAGATTTATATATCCTACTTCATGCTTGGGGGCTAGAGGATATGATATAACATAAGGTATAAACAAGAGTTGGAATTCCGACTGACATATTGCTCGTGGGTGAGTTTGTTTAACCCCACGTTCACCTCAGCTGCCACCTTCTCGACGAGAGTAAGAGGAATTACTGGGGCTGTTGGAAGCTCGCCAGTCCTGATCCTCGCGTCGTGAAGGCGGACTTGAGCGAGAAGGTCAGAGAACTTGACGTCCTCTGCTTCTTGCGCTTCCTCTCCGGGGGATAGATGGCTTTTGTCCAGGACATGCCTGGCCAGCCGCTGGATCTCCTCTGCAGATTTCCGGGACAAGCCAAACTTGGCAAGTCCGAGGTTGCTGAGGAGGTTGTCGGCGAAGACTTCAGCCAAGGGATCATTACCCGAAGAGGGTTCACCCTTATCTTGAGCTGACGCACCCACGGTGACGTCAGTGTGCGATCCAAGGATCACAGGCGCCGTTGGAGGAGACGGATCTTCTGCAACAACCGGAGATGGAGTAATCGCCGGTGTTGCAGAAGGTTGAGGGGTAGGAGTTGGAGGAGCCGTGGCAGGGGAAGCTATGGTAAGCTTCATCTGTCGCAGGGGCTTCGCAGGAATCCCTTTCCCCTTACCCTTGATGAGAGGTTTTGCTCTGAGAATGTAGTAAAGTCGGAAACATTACATCTTAGAAAGAAATTCGAGAAAGGTACAGAGGCGGAAATTGTGAATGAAAGTCACCTCTTCACAACGGGCACTTTCTTTGTGATAACAGCCACTGTCAGAGCTTTGCGCTACTTGAGCGCAATGTCCAGCAATGGGACCACTTCAGTCTCCTGAAAAAACTGAGGAGGATATCCTTCGAGTGGAGCAAGCTCCGACTCGGGGAGATCAGCAAGCTGAAACAAGAAAACATATCAGCATTGCAGTATATAACTTAAAGACTGAAACACGTAAAAGGTGTACTGATGGAATCTTACCGCTACCACGGGGTTTTCCGCCGTGTGCATGTCCAGAGAAACCTCCGGAATTTTCCTCTCGATCCGCTCCTTGATCAGCCACTTGATTTGTCTTATGTAACCTTGGGCAGTGTAGGCTTAGGGGCTGATGCGGAGAGAGTCTCTTTTGGAAGACGTTATGGAGTGCATCAGTCTATCCCCGTGGTACTGAAGCGGCTGGATCTGATCTGAGACCCAGCATTGGACCAAGTCGGATCCCCTCAGACCCTTGTGCTTGATCAAATACTTGATCCGCCTCTTAGCGAGGATCAGCTTATCGGTGAGAGCCGGAGCAGCCACGTCCAGGAAGGTTCGGCTGTGGCGGCTCCATCGACAAAAGCCGGCAAAGCAGTAGCTTTGCTGGGAGCCGGAATATCCCTATGGTAGAAGAAAGTGGATGTCCATTGTTTGACCGAGTCACTGGCAGAAATTTTGGGATATGCCCGGTCTCGTCTAACAGAAAAACTAATGGTACCGGTGATATAAGGAACACCGGCAGTAATGGAATTTCTCTGGACATGGAAATAGTACCAGAATAGAAGAAAACTCGGCCTAATGCCGAGAAAGCCCTCGCAAAGCGCAGCATATGCGCTCATTTCTAGAAGAGAATTGTGAGGAAGATTGTGGAGTTGAACTCCAAAGTGGTCAATCACCTAGGAGAAGAACTCCGAGCGAGGAAAGGACAAACCTCGGTCCAGATGGGTGCCGAAGTGGACGCGTTCGCCCTCGCGTGGATTGGGGACGGTTTCGCCGAGGCCGGTCCCCCAGTCGCCGGCGGCGAGAAGCCCCTCCTTCTCCATGTTTTTGAGGCCGTCTACGTCGAGGGCGCAAAGGATCCAGATTCCCCGGAAGCTCTCCTTCTCCGCAGCTGCTTCCGCCGACGCTGCCGCCGCCGCCACCAAAGAGGAAGAAGAGGATGATGCCATTTTTTCTACGGTGGAAAAGGTGACCTTCAAGTGGCGGCGCTGGGAGTTCTGTGGGAGGAGGGCGAGGAGGCTCTGGGCGCGCAGGAGGATTGGGAAGGAAGGAATGGCAAAGGAATGGTGGAGAGGAGAAGAAGAAATCTAAACCCCTTATATGCACCTACCTGCGCCAAGATTCGTGCAAACGCTACAGTGTAACCGCCACGCATCGTGGAAAGAACTGGGAAGGGCCTACGCGATGATTGCGTCGCCTCGATCTCCACGCACGCATTGAAACGGTGCCTCGGTTCCGCGAACCGTGGACCCACCAACGGTCGTGCTGACGGAACGTCTGTTAGGTGACGTGACTTGACCATGATGTTTCAGGTGGCATTAGAGACCAAGTTCCAGCTTAGTTTAAAAGCGAGCTCGAAAATCCGAGTAACCAATTGAAAGGTCTGACTTATTTTTAAGACCCGGATCGTATTTTTTGTTGTGAAGTTTCAGGAACCCTTCAAGATTCTGCAAGCCGAAGATCAAGCTAGACGATGATAAAATCCGACTTTGGATCTTGGAGGCCTCCGGGGGCTACTATTGGGGATATACTTTCCGGGTATCCTCACAGTTCCTCACTAACCAGGGAGGCCCACTTCAGGTTAGAGCTTTGCTTCACGGGAGGCCTAGTTAGAGAGAGAATACGGAGTCCAATCCGGCTACGAGAAGGCCCAGAAGACTTACCGACTTAGGCCCATAATGTTACTTGTAGTTCAAGATGTACTCTGTAACCCACTCTTAGTCGTAGCCGGATTGATCTCTCATGTAAACCATATGCCGGATATCTATATAAGCCGTCCTAGGGAGAGCCTTTAGGGCATAACACCAGATAACCTCAATAGTCTACAATCTAACATCGCACAGGCGAAACCCTTGTAACCCATATTCCGGCTTTGCCGTATTACTGGATTGGTAGCAGGAGTAGGGTCCGTCCAAAGCCGGCCGATTCGAACCTAGGTAAACTTGTGTGCTCACCGTCCCGGAACACCGTACGTCTCACACCCCTCTCTCCCACACGCCTCAAGGACCCCCTCGTGGCGTACTTGTCCTCAATCCGACGACACCTGATATCTCCCACATTCTTAGGCGACTCCCATTCTGTCACGAAAACTACCTTACTTGGGTGCAACTCCTTTTGCTGACACAATATTACCAAGGAATCCCACTTCATTTAACCAGAATTCGCATTTGCTGAACTTGGCATACAACTTGTTCTCCCTTAACTTTTCCATAATTAGGCGCAGATGTCTCTCTCTTCCTTCTCATCCTTGGAGTATATTAGTATGTCATCAATGAATACCGCAATAAACTTATCCAAGTACTCCATGACCACATTGTTTATCTTAGTCATGAAGTATGCGAGGGCATTGGTTATAACAAAACACATCATGGTAAACTCATACAACTCATATCTTGTCGTGAAGGCAGTCTTGGGTACATCCTATTCTCGGATCTTTAACTGGAAGTAACCTGATTGGAGATCAATCTTAAAGAACACACTAGCACCCTTTAATTGATCAAACAGGTCGTTGATATTGGGTATAGGGTACTTGTTCTTGATTGTCACTTCATTCAATGATTGGTAGTCCACAACTAGCCTCTTGGTTTTATCCATCTTCTCCATGAATAAGACAGGGGCTCCCTAGGATGAGGCACTTGGTTGGATGAAACCTTTGTCCAATTGCTCTCTAAGCTGTTTCTTAAGTTCCTTGAACTCATCGACATCCATCTTATATGGTCTTTTGGCTATCGGTCCCGTCCCAAGAATCAAGTGAATGAGAAACTCGATGTCTTGGTCAGGAGGGATACCTGGTAATTCTTCCGTAAAGACATATGCATACTCCTTCACAACTGGCACATCTTCTAAACTAACCCACTTAAGAGAGTTTAGCATAATTCCCCTGAGTGCTAAAGCTGACTTAAAGCGGATTTCTTTCTTTTCCGGAGTTGTGAGTGCGACAGTCCTTTTGGCATAATATATGACTCCCTCATATTCGGTCATCCAATTCATGCCCAAAATTATGTCTAAGCCTTGTGGGAAAGAATAGACTTGTGGGAAAGATGTGTGTCCCAATCCTTAGTTGTAACCCAAGGCATCCAGAGTTTGCCACTATTTAACCTCCAGGAGAACTTACGCTTAGAGGAGTACTAATAGTCTCCGTAGGTATCTTGCCTCTATCCACAAAAACCCTTGATATGAATGAATGTGATGCACTAGTATCAAAAAGAACAACTGAGGGGATGGAATTAAGATTGAACCTACCAATCACGGAGTCAGGTGCCTCACGAGCATCCTCCACGGAGACATGATTCACCGTGGCTTTGACAAATGGATTCGGCTTCTTCCCATTCCCATTACCATGGTTGTGTCTGTTGCTGTTCCCATTGACATTCCCATTTTTCATCTTCTCGGGGCAATTAGTTGCATAATGCCCTATCTTGTTACACTTAAAGCATGTCACTTCACTCAGATTCTTTCCATTGCCATTTCCATTGTGGTGCTTATGGCCTTTGTGGTTATGTCCCCCATGACGATCACCATTGTGGTTGTGGGTGGTGGTGACGAAGTGTGTTGCTTCTGGTATGGAGCTGAGTTATGCTTGTGTGAGATGGACATTCTCTTGCTATTATCTATGCTCTTTTGCTTTGATTCAACAACAAATGCCCTATCCAGAAGTTCCTCATAGGTATCAAACTTCAGAGCCACAAGCTAAATGGATATCTCATCATTAAGTCCCCTTAAGAACTCTTCCTGCCTCTTGGCATCAGTGGAAACATCATCAAGTGCATAGCGCGCCAGCTTGTTGAAATCCCCATACTCGGAGACAGAGCGGTGCAGTTGCTTCAAGTCGTGGAACTCAAGTCTCTTCAGTGACATGACACCAGCAACTACATGATGAGTACGAAAGGCTCCATCAAACTGGTTCCAGGTGATAGCATCAATATTCAGGTGGGTGACTTGGTAGTTATCCCACAATTCAGCAGCAGGTCCTTCAAGTTGGTGCGCGGCAAAGCGCACCCTGTCAGCTCGAACAACTTGGACGGTGTCTAACTTCTGGTTGATGGTGCGAAGCCAGTCATACGCCACAATTGGCTCAGAGCTACTTGAGAAGGTAGGAGGGTTCAACCTCAAAAACCAAGTCAAGAGATCCTGTTGGGGCGGTGGAGGTGGTGGAGGCAGTGGGTTGTTGCTGTTTTGCATGTTTTGGGTGAGGAGTTGGATCAGCTGATTCTAGGTGTTCAGAAGTTGTGTAATCTCCGGAGGCAGATTATTGTTCCCACGTCTCACCATCTATGGGGTTGGGGAAACAAGTTAAGAAATAGATAGAAAGATTAAGGAATAAACTGCTACCCTTATGTAAACACAAGAAAAACACACGAGAAACACAAAAGGCAGACATAGCACAATGTTTAACACAACTCATCCAATTTTAACTAAACAAATATAGTGTTGGTACTTATTACAATCGTGAATAACGTTTAACTATAAAGATAAAGGTGGTCGAACTATCTACCCTACTCATCATCCACTTCCTCGTCCTCAATAGAGAAGCCTTCCTTTTCCAGCATTGACTTGTATAGCTCCATGTCCTTTGTCGTGGCTTCGAGCTTCTCCTGAAGGTCCTTCACCCCATGCAGCTCCTGTGTAGCAGCTTTGAGCTTCCCTTGAAGGTCCTTCACCCCATGCAGTTCCTGTGTAGCAGCTCCAAGCTTCTCTTGAAGTTCCTTCTTCTCCTCTTGCAGCTCCTCAACCAGGTTTGACTCCTTAGTCATAGGCACGATATTCTCCTACAAGCTCCACTTGGTGGCTCGCAGCTCCTTCATCATGTGAGAAAAGTTCTTGAACTCCATCTCGTTTCTCGCGAGTAGCTCATTATGTTCCCTAATTCTCTTATTCTTATCCTGCACCCTCTTCTCTTGATTAACGGACTTCTTGTCTTGGGTTGTGAGCTTCTCTTCTAGGGACTTGATCATCTCTTCTAGAACATGGGTCTTCTCGTCCTTCTCCTTTACTAGAGCGCATAACTCGTCATTCTTTATGATCTCAAAGCAGCTGCCCTCCTCAAGATCGTTGATGTGGCACTCCAAGTCTTGGTATTGGATCCTTCGACGCTTGGATGTCGCCCTCTGTTCTGAGGTTAACTCCATTGGAACTCCTTGCTCATCACGCCTTCCGAAGAGATTGTTGTAGTGTCATTCAACCTCTTCATTGTGGCACCCACATAGGCGTCCAATGAGCTCTTGCATGCTAGTGCTAAGTCCTTTCTCCTTGGAGTCGCTGACGATGTTCAGCACAATGGCCTCCGTCTTGGGTTCAGCTTCATCTCGCCCTGGTTGGATGACTTTGATCGCCCAACATCCTTCCTTGTGCATCTTCCTCAACATGCTTCCTTTGATCGACGACATGGGCAGTACCAATGTCTTGATGATGTCGAGAAGGCATTCTCCAAAGCGCATGTACATGATGTCTTCGGCTGTGTCGTAGTAGAAGCTCGTCATCTTTAAGTTAGGATAATGAAGATTAGATACAAAGTGGTAAGGAAAAGAAATTACTAGAAGAGCATAAATAACTTAGAACAATAGAGAAAGCAAAAGCACACAATGATAAAGGTGGTTTCGAATCCTAGGGGTCACGTCCTACAGGCAACTTTGTGCTCTAATACCATTTGTTATGATCTTGGATCGTTAAAGATCGTAAGTCCCTGTGATTAACATGCTAGTCCGTTGAACAATAGCTAGCACATCACAGTCGATGAATATCATGTAAAACACAAGTCATTATTACACGAATAATCTAGAGTATATTTATTACAACTTGCATAGCTTATAGCTAGCTTAAATAAAACAGCAGAAACTAATAAAACATGATTACCTCAACGCCTCAGGCTAGTTGCATGAAGACCCGTGATCCCTACACACCTTTCAATCTTCGGATTTTGCACATAAAATGTGCAGCCAATAAGTTGGGTCAATACTTTGAATGTATTGGCAAATTACACCAAAGAAAGAATAAGGCTAACTTTACATGCAAGTCTTGGAGTAGGATTTGGGGTTCATTTGCATTAAGCCAAATTTCTCTAAGTAAGAAGAAGAGAGGGAGAGTTTTACTCTACTTCGTAAACATTGTTTAAGTAATATGGGGTCGAGTGGAACACGAGGATGTTACGCACCAACTGTCCAATCAACCCAGCACTTGGATATTACGCACCAAGTCCCCAAAATCCCACCCATTGGTGATATTACGCATTCCTTGGGGTTTTAAGAAAACTTTAAGTTTGGAAAGAGAGAGGAAGACCCTTTAGAGGCTCCATCCTTCAGATGGTCAAAGTGTTATTTGCCGTGAACTTGGTTGATCGATCAGATTGCAATACTCTCAAGAGATTGTGCACTTTCCCCACAATCCACGATCAAGTGTTTTTACAGACAAGACCATGGCGTGGCTTTCCCTTAGTAGCCCCTCTACCAGCTGTATCCAACCGTGCCCAGAACCTCCAAATGTTGGTACCCCGGTGAGGTTTCCTACTAAGTACTAGGCCAAGACATAGCCCATATGTATTATGGTGACACTGGAAGCTTCTAAATTCTGAAATGTGGAAGACTTCTTTGATTCCTGGGTGACCATCCTCCACCAAATTCCACTTGTTGACCTGACAACCATTCCGCCCAGAAGAAAACTTAGTTTTATTTTGAAGGGGGTTTTGAGAGGAAAAGGTTCGCTCGAGAGAGCTTTATACTTAGAAAATTTTCAGACATTCGAACCCACCCAACGATACTTTATATATATAGCATAACAAGCAATACTTAGAAAAAACAGGGGGAACCTATTAGGATGGAAATTCCTAAGTATAGAGATACTCATGGCATACTACAAAACCGCACTTGCAAAATAATACTAAGAAAATCTACCAAAATCCTACACATGCATACTACATAATTTGAAGATCAAAACATGAAAATAGGACATAAATATGAACAAGTGGTGTAACTTTCCTTGATCCGAGCAGCACTGTACACAACAGTACTCCTCATTGCACTCTGAACAACCTAATGAATCACAAACATACATCCAATCACAACTTGTTCAAAACATTGCCACAGAAGTAATTATGCATGCATGCAACATGGTAATATGCAAGGATAGGTTCAAAATCGATCAATACAATCATTCAGGGGTGGTATTGTGTTGGGGATGTTATTAGTATCGATTTCCCACTATTTTTAAGTAATTTGGATAATTACTTTATTAAATAAGCCCATAAAGGGATCTACCCTTCAAATATACCACGAAACAGATTTGAAACCTCTAAGAAAGTTATACCAATTTTAAACAGTATATCTCGTAGATACAAAGACGACGCAACAAGAATCAACTAAAACGGAGTTACATTTTTTCTTATAATTAAAATACTCCAATCTAGACTTCAAATTCTACAACAAAATCAGTATAGTAAACTAGCAAAATTAATGCAGATTTGTGTTCTACCGAATTTTGTGAATAGAACGGTATATTATATGCAATTTTTGGCCAAGTACTCGAATTACTATGAATTTTACAAGATTAAATCAATAATCTGTCTATTTAAAACTAGATCTAGTCAGCACGACCACGCGGGCGACAAGTGCAGACCCTGATTGGTTCGATCGAGATTGAGAGCTGATTACCTGGCGTTGGCGCGGGCTCGACGACGATAGTGAACGGCAGCGGCACGGTCAAACGGCGAATCTTGGCGATGTCCTAGTGGTTTCCCGAGGCCACCGTGTAGACGACGGGGTGCAGCTCCTCCTCGCGGTCCTTCTAGCGCGGATTGCGGCGACCCTCACTTCCTCGGCTTGTGGCAAAGCTCCGCCGGTCACCTCTCTCTCCGGTGTGGCTCCGGCGAGAAATCGCGGCTCCGCGTTGCACTACAGGTGGGAACGAAGGGGGTGAGGTGACGCGGTAAGACAAGGGGGAAATAGAGAGCAAGGAAGGGTGGAGAAAGGGCCTCTGACCCTTGGCTTCATGCTCGGCGGTGGCGCAACTCTTGTGAGGCCAAACTCGACCTTGACGGCAGCAGCCTAGTGGCGGTTTGGCGGAATAGGGTTAGGGTTTTGGTGCCGAGCGACATGGGGGTTAAATAGGCGGCTTGGCTTGGAGCGAGGGATACGGGATAGTCTCCGATTTGGCCGGGGAGGTTGTTCTCGACGCGGCGGCGCCGTTAGAGTTCGTTCCGAACTCGATGGAAGAGATGACATGCAGGCCCAGGCGGTCAGTGACACGCGGAGTGTTGGCCGGCTGCGCGTGGTCGCCATGGGTTGGCACACCGGCGCGCGTTGCTGTTCCCTGCTTGCTCTACAGGCACAAGCGGTAGGTAAGACGTGGGCTGGTCTAGCTGGCCCGCTTAGGTTAGTTCTTCTTTTTTGTATTTTTCTTTTATCTTTTCTATTTCACTTTCTTTAATAACTTTTTCTTTTTAACCCCAAATTTAATGAATTTAGAATCTAAAAATTTGTAAAAAGCAGGATATTAATATAGGATTATAAAATAACACTTTTTCTATGATTTAGAAGGTTAGGTTTAATATAACCGCTTCTTATCTTTATAAGACTATATGAGAAATCAAAATAGGGTTTAGCGAAAAGGATTTTGATGCAACTTTATTGTGTAATGCCATGATGCATATGATATGATGCATGCTTCTCGTAGCATCCGGAATTTTCAAATTTGGGATGTTACAACCAAGTTCCACTGACAAGCCTTGATTCCACGATTTAAGCGTTCCGCTAGGAATAGTAGTAAGAAAAAGGCCCCACAGCCTGAAGGCAAGGAAACACTTACCTTGCTTATCTGCTATTTGGTTATATTGTTTGTTGTAGATAAAGTTGCATTATCATGTTTGTTGCATTATTTTGGCTGCTTCATAATATGTCTTATGATTATAGTATAAATACAAATTGTTCACAGTGGACTGTTTTACACCTATGATTACTATTGGACAATCAACAACATATGTTATATTCAACCTACTTGCCTATTTAGTGGCAAGATATAGATGCATATACTGGTCATGTTGAATTTTCCTACCCTCCTTATTATTGCAACCAATTGGTGACTTGTCTAGCTTGTAAACTATTAGGCTTATGATTAGTTATTGTGTGATAAAGGTTGCATTATCCTGTTTGTTGCAATATTTAGGCTACTTCATCATATGTATTATGATCAGAGTATAAATACAGATTGTTCATAGTGGACTATTTTACACTTATGATTACTATTAGACAATCAACAATATATGTTATATTCTGCCTACTTGCCACTTCAGTGGCAAGATATAGATGCATATACTGCTCTGTTTAATTGTCCTAGCCTCCTTATTATTGCAACCAATTGGTGAATTATCCAGCTTGTAAACTATTAGGCTTATGATCAGTTTGCGTGTGATAAAGGTTGCATTACTTTGGCTGCTTCCTGATATGTCTTATGTTCATCGTATAAGTAGTTCATAGTTCACTGTTTTACATGATGGTTACTATAGGACAATGAGCACCATAGGTTATATTTTTCTTAATTGCCTATTTAATTGCATGGTAGATGCTTGTACTGCTTTTGTTTAATCGTCCTGCCCTGCTTATTATTGCAGTGTATAATACAAAGTCTGGTCATAGTGGGGAGTAACATAGCATGTTACTAGGCTATATTACTCCCCACTATGACTAGTCTTAATATTATCTCCATAGTGACCAGTGTCATAGGTCTTCTAACATAGACACCATCATTTAGGTTGGTAATAGTGGGGAGTTTGTACACACTAGTATTCTGTGTATGATACTATTGTATAATACCAGCTAGGCTACCCATAGTAGGAGTATCATGCAATCCATGTTGCATTTATTTTGTTGTTTCATCGTATGCCATATGATCAGAGTATGAATTGTTCATAGCGGACTGTTCTACCCCATATGTTTTCTATTTAGCCGATTTTGGAGTTCCCTATACACGTTAGAAACACGGATGAACCTTAGAATGTGCCTTGGGTGTTGCTTAGAAAAATAATCCAAGCTTTTTTGTAAGAAACAATGCTTATTTGATTTGAGAGGTGCCAATTTAGACATCATCCTATTATAAATAAGCACCATTTCTTAACCAAAAACCGGTGTATTTCGCTAAGCACTTCTCTAAGCGTCTTGCATTGTACATGCTCTTAGTTTCTTAGTATACGTTGTTGCATCGCCAAGTGTATTCACCCCCTAGAAGTAGCAAAAAGGAAGGCTTTAGACCAGGTTACATTATCCCGTGTGTTGCATTAGTTTGACAGCCTACAATCTTTTTTTTTAAATTGCCCATGGCGGCCTGTTAAATGATGAGTACTATATTCATGTTAGAACCACAAATACTATCGATGGAATTCAGTTTAATATTTCTAGATTAATTGGAATTCTTTATTCATGTTAGAACCACAAATACTATCACTGGAAGAACGTCGGATGAAAACCATCATGATAAAGAGTCCATTGATGCAACGACTTAGCATTAGGTTCGTAGCTAGTGTTGTTGCATCCCCAACAGTATTCTTCCCTGAAAAGAGCAATAGTGATCCCTCTAGACCTTGGTATGATCCCTAGGGGAGACTGGGCATCAGTGAAGGTGACCTATCAGGTGATGAAACACTAGTCACCGAGGAGACTGGGCTGCTGGTAGTCCCCTTACCTGCTAGCTCACCATCTTGTCATGATTTCTCCACAATTAAGGTGCTACCAAATCATCTTGTGTGGAATTGTTTGCTTACTCTTTTTGCCATATCTTTTGTTCCTCTTTATTTTCCCCAATTGACGGTTACATGTAAAATGTGTAGCTTAAGCAGAGAAAATTCAAGAAGACCACTCCTAGGAAAAGGATGGCTCTTGGTGGTGGATCATCTCACAAGCGCGTCGTGACATCAATACTATCTCCAGACAAAAAAAATGAGAGACACAGGAGTCTAAGGGGAATCCGCTAAAAGCAGGACTTCCATCTCCAGGTTCCACATGGTGAACAACAAAAGCGGTAAGTCTTGCGACCCATTCACAAGAAAATCAGAGTGCAACCCCGAAGATTGCCGAAGCCAAACTTCCTGATGCTCGGCAAACGACCAAAGCTACACTTTCTGATGTTAGGCAAAGTGCCAAAGTTGCACTTCCTAATGCCCTAGAGGTGGCTAGAGCTGCACTTCATTTTCCCTTGCTGGTGACCAATGATGCTGTTCCTGATGGCAACCTAGTGGCCAAATCTACACTTAATGATTCCAGGAAAGTAGCTAAACCTTCAGTTCCTGATGCCCACCAAGTGGCCAAAGTTGCAGTTCCTGATGCCGGCCAAGTGGCTAAAGCTGCAGTTCCTGATGTCGGCCAAGTGGCCAAAGCTGCAGTTCCTGATGCTGGCCAAGTGGCTAAAGCTACAGTTCCTGATGCCCACCAAGGTGAGAAGCTAGTAGTAGTAAATCTACCACCTACCCAAGCCAAGAAGGCAGTAGCCCAAGGAAAGCAACCAGCTGCCCAAGGGAAGCTAGCAGCTGTCCAACATGAGCAGCACTCTGCCCAATGCAAGCTGCCCACTCCCTCTGACCCACTGCTATGCTGGCCGCCACCTCCCCAAAGCCAGCAACCACCTCCCCAAAGCCATCATGCACCCCCCAAAGCTAGTAGCCACATCCCAAAGCCAGCAGCAACCTCCCCAAAGGTGACTTGCCACCTCCCCAAAGCTACCAGCCACGTACCCAAGGTGTTGAACCCAACCCACATCCTGCCGTCCTTTGGCACCTCCCAAAGCCAACCTGAAGTCCACATCCTTCTGCCCACGGACATCCCCCAAAGGTGACTTGCCATCTCTCCAAATCCAAAAGCCACCTCCCAGCTATCTGCGGGAACCTACCCAAAGCGACCATGCATTGGCCCAAACCGATGGGTTAGGTACCCGAGGCGCCACGTCAGCTACCCAACATTTGTGTTCAGCTGCCGACGGCGAGGACTCTAGTACCCAATTTGAGGGTCAGGGGTCAGCTACCCAATACGATGATTTAGCTAACGAATATGGGGAATCTGATCCTAGTCATGAAGTAACGTGCCAAGACTGGAGTGACTGGTCTCAACATGGTAATTCATTAAACCGATAGCTTGCTCTACAGTAATCCATTAAATCCCATCATATTACTATGGAACACTAAATCCACACATTGTATTCCTGTAGATGATGATGGATACCATATGTCTCAATACTTCGATGCACCTTGTTATGAAGACAGCGAAACGCATAATTCGGAAGATATAGTTCTATATAATGGTTAAGCTCTAGTGGTGGGGGGGAAAACATGGGGAAGAGGCTTAACAAGTTGTCCAAAGGAGGGAGGCTTTCACTTAATGTTCTTCTAGGAAGAACTAGACCAGTCGAGTCAGTTGTTGCTGCCAGGTTTGCGAGTGAGTGTGCAGTCACAGTAAGGACTATCATGCCTATCTTACCCCACTAGGAAGAGTCAAGAAGAGGGCTAATGTCCAAGAAGACTTCATAGTCAATGTTTTTGTATGTTCTATGACTTAGCTATCCTTTACCTTTCCATTTGTGTGTTCATGCAACTGTTGATGCTCCATGTTTTATTTCAGCAAAAGTTTGCCATGGACACAAATCACCCTGACGTGCCGAATGCTTGCGCAAATCAGTTTATGAGGCATGCAAGGAATCAGCCGCATATTCTGAAGAAGAAGTATTTTGATCCCTACCCTCAGAACCAAGTTAGAAGGAAATGCCCTGATTAAGTGAAACACATGACCAACGAGCAATCGTCCAAGCTTGTTGATACTTGGTCTCACGCCAGGAAATAGGTTATTTTTTGTTTACTCTTATATTGTTACTGCCTATGTTTGAATTGTTTGATTGGAACTGCCTCTTATAATGTATGGTTTCTGCTTGTGTAGAGCACTTGTGTAAAAAACAAGCTCAACTGGAGCAAAGTCTTGTACCCTGCTACCACATGTTCTCATAGCTATGAGGTTGTGTGAAACGGTGAGGGCGATGCCTTCGATCTCTTCAAAAAGACGCATTACAGCCAAAAAAATGGGTACACTCAGAATGTGAAGGAAGCAATTGTAAGTCCTCTTGAATACTTTTCATCTTCGTAAAATTCAATGCTATCTTAATCTCGCAATCTTATATGATATGATTGTAGTTTGCTTGCTATTTTTATAATGTTCGCTTCTATTCCTAATACTGTAGGAAATCATAGGAAAGAAGATGGCTTTAAATGTCCAGCAGAAAAACCACTTTCTTCCACCGAGGTTGCGCACTTTGCACTCTCGTTGGAAAGCACAAAGCCAACGTTCCTGAAGAACATCAGCCTCCATCCAAGTACATCAAGACGAAGCAGGTATGGCCTTGAAGCGGAACTTTAGACTAAGAGAGCAGGGTGTCACAAACTGCACTGTACCATCGAGGAATTGAAGAGGGCGAAAGAAGTTGCCGAGGCAGATAGCATGTAGTATGCTAAATAAATGACAGAAATGTAGAACAAGCAAGAAGAGATGTAGGACAAATAGAACCATACAAATGACTTACTTCAACAATTATTGTACCAGATGACTCAACAGAAGCAGCAGCAACTTTAGCTATCGCAAGGTAAGTGAACTTGTGGTTGACAATTGTGCGTTATTAGGCTAGAAAAGTTAACTAGTGCGGAAACTAGTGATTCTTGTGGGCAGGGAAACTTGTGAGACTTTTGGCTCATAAACTATCGTGGAATGTTTTTGGATCTGGAAGCTTGTGAGGCTTTTTGCTCAGAAACTGCTATGGAAATTTATGTGGAAACTTGTCTTGAAATTCATTGTCAAATTCTGATATTTTATTCATGTGGTGTGAAATGGGTCACAAATGATTAGGTCTATTAGTAATTTACGTGCACAAATACCCCCTAATCTCACAGTGATGCCAGCACGCATCAGCGATGAAAATGAAATCGTATCAGCTGTTCTTGATGAAACATTTCCATCACAACTAAACACCGATGTGGCCACCTTTCATTGGCCAACTATCTAGAAAAAATAGAAACGCCACGGCCAATGATGATGTCATCTCAAAGAATTCTTTGTTAGTAGGTGATACTTGTCCCATTTTGATTTTTCAACATGTCGTTCTATATCTTCCCCATGTGGCCTCATCCAATTGGTGCAAGCTTGGCCATGCCAACCGTCCATGTGTCAGCACGTTGTCGAAAGATGGCAACAAACAAACTTCGTCACAGCCCATCTGACATCATAAACAAGATGGATGGCATCATGCACGGGTTGGATAATGTCATGGATACTTAGACAACAGAATCAAGCCGTGGCGCCAAAAAACGCCAGGAAGTAGATGACATCGTAGATGGTGAACATGACGTTAACAAACGTTCCTCATGGCCACCCGTGGTACCGTCTGCCATGTGTCCTCGATCGTGTCAAGATAAAAACGTCATGAACTATCAGGCCTGGGCTGGGCTGGTCTAGATGACCCCGTAGAAATTACAGGAACGTCAATGATTCAATTATGAGATGAGGTCCGTGACCTATTTTTTCGTCGCAGAATTCGTCACGGATGGCCATCAACGACGTTTTGACCCTCATCCACGACGATATCAGATCGTCATGAATCCCCCAGATTCTTGTAGTGTTGAGAACCCTAGCAGCATGCTGGGATTCAACTACCACATGCATTGTATCAACAGTTTGAAAGATGATGCATCACCACACCCACTTGGATGTGCTTCTGTATATCAGTGTGCATCACTGTGGTTTTGGAAAACAACACATGCAATGATTCCACTCTAGCATGTGATGTCCCACCATGTCTAGGAACCCTGGCAGCATGTTGGGATTCACCTGTAGTATGCATTGTATCACCAGTTTGAAAGATGATGTGTCACAAAACCCACTTGGATGTGTGTGTATTAGTGTGCATCATCGTGGGTTTGGAAAAGAACACATGCAATGATGCCACTCCAGCATGTGGTGTCCAAACATGTCTAGGAACCCTAGCAACATGTTGGGATTCAACCACAATATGCACTATATCACCAGTTTGGAAGATGCTGCATCACCACACCCACTTGGATGTTTTTGTGTGTGTATTAGCGTGCATCATTATGGTTTTGCAAAAAGAACACATGCAGTGATGCCACTCCAACATGTGTCCACCCATGTCCAGGAACCCAAGCAGCATGCTGGGATTCAAGTGCAACATGCATTGTATCACCTGTTTGAAAGATGTTGCATCACCATACCCACTTGCATGTGTTTGTGACTATCAGTGTGCATCATTGTGGTTTTGGAAAATAACACATCCATTGATGCCACTCCAGCATGTGTTCAACCATGTCGAGGAAGCCTAGCAGCATGCTTGGATTCAACTACCACATGCATTGTATCACCAATTTGAAAGATTCTGCATCTCCACATCCACTTGGATGTGTGTGTATCAGTGTGCATCATTGTGGTTTTGGAAAAGAACACATGCAATGATGCCACTCCAACATGTGTCCACCCATGTCCAAGAACCCTAGCAGCATGCTGGGATGCAACTTCAACATGCATTGTATCACCAGTTTGAAAGATGTTACATCACCATACCCACATGGATGTGTTTGTGTGTAGCAGTGTGCATCATTGTGGTTTTGGAAAAGAACATGCAATAATGCCAGTCCAGCATGTGTCCAACCATGTCCAATAACCCTAACAGCATGCTGGGATTTAATTGCCACATGCACTATATCACCAGTTTGAAATATGTTGCATCACCACACTCACTTGGATGTGTTTGTGTATATTAGTGTGAATCATTGTGGTTTTGGAAAATAACACATGCAATGATGCCACTCCAACATGTGTCCACCCATGTCCGGGAACCCTAGCAGCATGCTGGGATTCAACGGCAACATGTAGTGTAGCACCAGTTTGAAAGATGGTGCATCACCACACCCACTTGGATGTGTTTGTGTTTATCAATGTGCATCATTGTGGTTTTGGAAAAGAACACATGCAATGATGCCTCTGCAGCATGTGTCTAACCATGTCTAGGAACCCTAGCAGCATACTAGTATTCAACTCCAACATGCATTGTATCACTAGGTAGAAAGATGTGGCATCACCACACCCATTTGGATATGTGTGTGTTTGTGTATCAATGTGCATCATTGTGGTTTTGGAAAATAACACATGCAATGATGCCACTCCAGCATGTGTCCACCCATGTCTAGGAACCCGAGAAGCATCCTAGGATTATACTGGAATATGCACTATATCACCCGTTTGAAACATGTTACATCCCCACGCCCACTTGGATGTGTTTGTGTCTATATTACTGTGCATCATCGTGGTTTTGGAAAAGAACACATCAAATGATGCCACTCCAGCATCTGTCCAACCATTTCAAGGACGCCTAGCAGCATGTTGGGATTCAACTACCAAATGCATTGTATCACCATTTTGAAAGATGCTGCATCATTACACCCACTTGGATATGTGAGTGTATCCGTGTGCATAATTGTTGTTTTGGAAAATAACACATGCAAATGCCACTCCACCATGCTGGGATTCACCTGCAGTAAGCATTGTATCAACAGTTTGAAAGATGATGAGTCACCATGCCCACTGGGATGTGTGTGTGTATCATTGTGCACGATTGTGGTTTTGGAAAATAACACATGCAAAGTTTCCACTCCAGCATGTGGTGTCCAACCATGCCCAGGAACACCAGCAGCATGCTGTTATTCCACTGCAACATGTATTGTATCACTAGTTTGAAAGATGCTGCATCACCACACCCACTTGGATATATGTGTGTATGTATCAGTGTGCATCATTGTAGTTCTGGAATAGAGCACATGCAATTATGCCACTCTAGCATGTGTCCAAACCTGTCCAGGAACCGTAGTAGCATGCTAGGATTCAATTGCAACATGCAGTGGAGCACTAGTTTGAAAAATGTTGCTTCACCAAGCGAACTTGGATGTGTTTGTGTCTATCAGTGTGCATCATTGTCGTTTTGGAAAATAACACATGCAATGATGCCACTAGCATGTGCCCAACCATGTCCAGGAACCCTAGCAGCATGCTGGGATTCAACTCCATCATGCATTGTATCACCAGTTTGAAAGATGTTGCATCACCACACCCACTTGGATGTGTTTGTGTGTATAAGTCAGCATCATTGTTGTATCGTAAAAGATCACATATTACAATGCCACTCCAGCACGTGTCCAACCATGTCTAGGAACCCTAGTAGCATGCTGGGATTCAACTACAACATGCATTGTATCACCAGTTTGAAAGATGCTGCATCACCAAACCCACTTGGTTGTGTTTGTGTATATCAGTGTGCATCCTTGTGGTTTGCAAAAAGAAAACATGTAATGATGCAACTCCAGCATGTGAGGTCCCACGATATTCAGGAACCCTGGCAGCATGCTGGGATTCACCTACAGTTTGCATTGTATGACCAGTTTGAAAGATGATACATCACCACACCCACTTGGATATGTGTGTGTATCAGTGTGCATCATTGTGCTTTTGGAACCCTAGCATGTGGTGTCCAACCATGTCCAGGAATCCTAGAAGCATGTTGGGATTGAACTACAACATGCATTTCATCACTAGTTTGAAAGATGCGGCATCACCACACCCACTTGGATGTGTGTGTGTGTGTATTAGTGTGCAAAATTATGGTTTTGGACAAGAGCACATACAATGATGCCACTCCAGCATGTGTCCAAACATGTCCAGGAACCCTAGCAGCATGCTTGGATTCAACTGCCACATGCATTGTATCACCAGTTTGAAAGATGTTGCATCACCACACCCACTTGAATGTGTGTGTGTATCAGTGTGCATCATTGTTGTTTTGGAAAATAACACATGCAATGATCCCACTCCAGCATGTGTCCACCCATGTCCAGGAACCCTAGTACCATCCTGGGATTACACTACAATATGCACAGTATCACAAGTAAGAAAGATGCTGCATCACCACACCCACTTGGATGTGTTTGTTTGTGTATCAGTGTGCATCAAGGTGGTTTTGGAAAAGAACACATGCAATGATGCCACTCCACCATGAGTCCACCCATGTCCAGGAACCCAAGCAGCATGTTGAAATTCAACTATAACATGCATTGTATCACTAGTTTGAAAGATGTTGCATCACCACTCCCACTTGCATGTGTTTGTGTGTATGAGTTTGCATCATTGTTGTTTTGGAAAAGAACACATCCAATGATACCACTCCAGCATGTGTCCAACCATGTCTAAGAAGCCTAGCATCATGCTTGGATTCAATTGCCACATGCATTGTATCACCAGTTTGAAAGATGTTGCATATCCACACCCACTTGGATCCGTGTGTGTATCTATGTGCATCATTCTGGTTTTGGAAAGGAACACATGCAACGATGCCACCCTAGCGTGTGTCCAACCATGTTCAGGAATCCTAGCAGCGTGCTAGGATTCATCTGCAACATGCATTGTATCACCAGTTTGAAAGATATCGCATCACCACACCCACTTGGATGTGTTTGTGTGTATCATTATAGACCATTGTAGTTTTGGAAAAGAACACATGCAATAATGCCCCTCCAGCATGTGTCCAACCATTTCCAGGAACCCTACCAGCATGCTGGGATTCAACTGCCACATGCACTATATCACCAGTTTGAAATATGTTGCATCACCGCACCCACTTGGATGTGTTTGTGTATATCAGTGTGCATCGTTGTGGTTTTGGAAAAGAACACATGCAATGATGCCACTCCAGCATGTGTCCACCCATGTCCAGGAACCCTAGCAGCATGTTGGGATTCAACTGCAACATGCATTGTATCACTAGTTTGAAAGATGCTTCATCACCACACCCACTTGGATATATGTGTGTGTATCAGTGTGGATCATTGTGGTTTTGTAAAAGACCACATCCAATGATGCCACTCCAGCATATGTCCAGCCATGTCCAGGAACCCTAGCAGTATGCTGGGATTCAACTACAACATGCATTGTATCACTAGTTTGAAAGATGTTGAATCACTACACCTACTTTGATGTGTGTGTGTATCAGTGTGCATCATTGTGGTTTTGTAAAAGAACACATGTAGTGATGCCACTCCATCATGTGTCCACCCATGTCTAGGAACCCAAGTAGCATGTTGGGATTCAACTGCCAGATGCATTGTATCACTAGTTTTAGAGATGTTGCATCACCGCACCCACTTGCATGTGTTTGTGTGTATCAGTGTGTATCATTGTGTATCATTGTGGTTTTTGAAAAGAACACATCCAATGATGCCACTCCAACATATGTCCAACCATGTCCAGGAAGCCTAGCAACATGTTGGGACTCAACTTCCACATGCATAGTATCAGCATTTTGAAAGATGCTGCATCACCACACCCACTTGGATATGTGAGTGTATCAGTGTGCATAATTGTTGTTTTGGAAAAGAACACATGCAATGATGCCACTCTATCATGTTTCCAACCATGTCCAGGAATCCCAGCAGCATTCTGGGAATCAAATACAACAAGGATTGTATCACAATTTGAAAGATGCTGCATCAACACACCCACTTGGATGTGTGTGTATATGAGTGTGCATCATTGTGGTTTTGGTAAAGAACACACGAAATGATGCCACTCCAGCATGTGATATCCAACCATGTACAGGAACCCTAGCAGCCTGTTGGGATTCACATATAGAAAGCATTGTACCACTAGTTTGAAAGATGATGCGTGACCACACCCATTGGGATGTGTCTTTGTATTAGTGTGTATAATTGTGGTTTTGGAAAAGAGAACATGCAATAATGTCCAGTAACCCTACCAACATGGTGGGATTCAATAGGAAAATGAAGTGGAGCCTAGTTTGAAAGATGCTACATCACCAAATCCACTTGGATGTTTTTGTGTCTATGAGTGTGCATCATTGTGGTTTTGGAAAATAACACATGCAATGATGCCACTCTAGCATGTGTCTAAGCATATCCAGGAACCCTAGAAGCATGCTAGGATTCAACTCCCACATGCATTGTAGCACCAGTTTGAAAGATGCTGCATCACAACACCCACCTGGATGTGTTTGTGTGTATCAATGTGCATCATTGTGGCATCACAAAAGAGCACATGCAACGATGCCACTCCAGCATGTGTCCAAACATGTATAGGAACCTAGCAGCATGCTGGGATTCAACTGCAACATGCATTGTATCAACAGTTTTAGAGATGTCGCATCACCACACCCACTTGGTTGTGTTTGTGTATATCAGTGTGCATCCTTGTGGTTTGCAAAAAGGAAACATGTAGTGATGCCACTCCAGCATGTGATGTCCCACGATGTTCAGGAACCCTGGCAGCATGCTGGGATTCACCTGCAGTTTGCATTGTATGACCAGTTTGAAAGATGATGCATCACCACACCCACTTGGATATGTGTGTGTATCAGTGTGCATCATTGTTCTTTGGGAACCCTAGCATGTGGTGTCCAACCATGTCCAGGAATCCTAGAAGCATGTTGGGATTGAACTACAACATGCATTTCATCACTAGTTTGAAAGATGCGGCATCACCACACCCACTTGGGTGTGTGTGTGTGTGTATTAGTGTGCAAAATTATGGTTTTGGACAAGAGCACATGCAATGATGCCACTCCAGCATGTGTCGAAACATGTCCAGGAACCCTAGCAGCATGCTTGGATTCAACTGCCACATGCATTGTATCACCAGTTTGAAAGATGTTGCATCACCACACCCACTTGAATGTTTGTGTGTATCAGTGTGCATCATTGTTATTTAGGAAAATAACACATGCAATGATGCCACTCCAGCATGTGTCCACCCATGTCCAGGAACCCTAGAAGCATCCTGGGATTACACTACAATATGCACAGTATCACCAGTAAGAAAGATGCTGCATCACCACACCCACTTGGATGTGTTTGTGTATGTATCAGTGTGCATCAAGGTGGTTTTGGAAAAGAATACATGCAATGATACCACTCTAGCATGAGTCCACCCATGTCCAGGAACCCAAGCAGCATGTTGAAATTCAACTATAACATGCATTGTATCACTAGTTTGAAAGATGTTGCATCACCACTCCCACTTGCATGTGTTTGTGTGTATAATTTTGCATCATTGTGGTTTTGGAAAAGAACACATCCAATGATACCACTCCAGCATGTGTCCAACCATGTCTAAGAAGCCTAGCATCATGCTTGGATTCAATTGCCACATGCATTGTATCACCAGTTTGAAAGATGTTGCATATCCACACCCACTTGGATCCGTGTGTGTATCTATGTGCATCATTCTAGTTTTGGAAAGGAACACATGCAACGATGCCACCCTAGCATGTGTCCAACCATGTTCAGGAACCCTAGCAGCGTGCTAGGATTCGTCTGCAACATGCCTTGTATCACCAGTTTGAAAGATATTGCATCACCACACCCACTTGGATGTGTTTGTGTGTATCATTATACATCATTGTAGTTTTGGAAAAGAACACATGCAATAATGCCCCTCCAGCATGTGTCCAACCATTTCCAGGAACCCTACCAGCATGCTGGGATTGAACTGCCACATGCACTATATCATCAGTTTGAAATATGTTGCATCACCACACCCACTTGGATATGTTTGTTTATATCAGTGTGCAACGTTGTGGTTTTGGAAAAAGAACACATGCAATGATGCCACTCCAGCATGTGTCCACCCATGTCCAGGAACCCTAGCAGCATGTTGGGATTCAACTACAACATGCATTGTATCACTAGTTTGAAAGATGCTGCATCACCACACCCACTTGGATATATGTGTGTGTAACAGTGTGGATCATTGTGGTTTTGTAAAATACCACATCCAATGATGCCGCTCCAGCATATGTCCAGCCATGTCCAGGAACCCTAGCAGTATGCTGGGATTCAACTACAACATGCATTGTATCACTAGTTTGAAAGATGTTGAATCACTACACCTACTTTGATGTGTGTGTGTAATAGTGTGCATCATTGTGGTTTTGTAAAAGAACACATGTAGTGATGCCACTCCATCATGTGTCCACCCATGTCTAGGAACCCAAGTAGCATGTTGGGATTCAACTGCTACATGCATTGTATCACTAGTTTTAGAGATGTTGCATCACCACACCCACTTGCATGTGTTTGTGTGTATCAGTGTGTATCATTGTGGTTTTTGAAAAGAACACATCCAATGATGCCACTCCAACATATGTCCAACCATGTCCAGGAAGCCTAGCAACATGTTGGGACTCAACTTCCACATGCATAGTATCAGCATTTTGAAAGATGCTGCATCACCACACCCACTTGGATATGTGAGTGTATCAGTGTGCATAATTGTTGTTTTGGAAAAGAACACATGCAATGATGCCACTCTATCATGTTTCCAACCATGTCCAGGAACCCCAGCAGCATTCTGGGAATCAAATACAACAAGGATTGTATCACAATTTGAAAGATGCTGCATCAACACACCCACTTGGATGTGTGTGTATATGAGTGTGCATCATTGTGGTTTTGGTAAAGAACACACGAAATGATGCCACTCCAGCATGTGATATCCAACCATGTACAGGAACCCTAGCAGCCTGTTGGGATTCACCTATAGAAAGCATTGTACCACTAGTTTGAAAGATGATGCGTCACCACACCCATTGGGATGTGTCTTTGTATTAGTGTATATAATTGTGGTTTTGGAAATGAGAACATGCAATAATGTCCAGTAACCCTACCAGCATGGTGGGATTCAATAGCAAAATGAAGTGGAGCCTAGTTTGAAAGATGCTACATCACCAAATCCACTTGGATGTTTTTGTGTCTATGAGTGTGCATCATTGTGGTTTTAGAAAATAACACATGCAATGATGCCACTCTAGCATGGTCTAAGCATATCCAGGAACCCTAGTAGCATGCTAGGATTCAACTCCCACATGCATTGTAGCACCAGTTTGAAAGATGCTGCATCACAACACCCACCTGGATGTGTTTGTGTGTATCAATGTGCATCATTGTGGCATCACAAAAGAGCACATGCAACGATGCCACTCCAGCACGTGTCCAACCATGTATAGGAACCTAGCAGCATGCTGGGATTCAACTGCAACATGCATTGTATCAACAGTTTTAGAGATGCCGCATCACCACACCCACTTGGTTGTGTTTGTGTATATCAGTGTGCATCCTTGTGGTTTGCAAAAAGGAAACATGTAATGATGCCACTCCAGCATGTGATGTCCCACGATGTTCAGGAACCCTGGCAGCATGCTGGGATTCACCTGCAGTTTGCATTGTATGACCAGTTTGAAAGATGATACATCACCACACCCACTTGGATATGTGTGTGTATCAGTGTGCATCATTGTGCTTTTGGAACCCTAGCATGTGGTGTCCAACCATGTCCAGGAATCCTAGAAGCATGTTGGGATTGAACTACAACATGCATTTCATCACTAGTTTGAAAGATGCGGCATCACCACACCCACTTGGATGTGTGTGTGTGTGTGTATTAGTGTGCAAAATTATGGTTTTGGACAAGAGCACATACAATGATGCCACTCCAGCATGTGTCCAAACATGTCCAGGAACCCTAGCAGCATGCTTGGATTCAACTGCCACATGCATTGTATCACCAGTTTGAAAGATGTTGCATCACCACACCCACTTGAATGTGTGTGTGTATCAGTGTGCATCATTGTTGTTTTGGAAAATAACACATGCAATGATCCCACTCCAGCATGTGTCCACCCATGTCCAGGAACCCTAGTACCATCCTGGGATTACACTACAATATGCACAGTATCACAAGTAAGAAAGATGCTGCATCACCACACCCACTTGGATGTGTTTGTTTGTGTATCAGTGTGCATCAAGGTGGTTTTGGAAAAGAACACATGCAATGATGCCACTCCACCATGAGTCCACCCATGTCCAGGAACCCAAGCAGCATGTTGAAATTCAACTATAACATGCATTGTATCACTAGTTTGAAAGATGTTGCATCACCACTCCCACTTGCATGTGTTTGTGTGTATGAGTTTGCATCATTGTTGTTTTGGAAAAGAACACATCCAATGATACCACTCCAGCATGTGTCCAACCATGTCTAAGAAGCCTAGCATCATGCTTGGATTCAATTGCCACATGCATTGTATCACCAGTTTGAAAGATGTTGCATATCCACACCCACTTGGATCCGTGTGTGTATCTATGTGCATCATTCTGGTTTTGGAAAGGAACACATGCAACGATGCCACCCTAGCGTGTGTCCAACCATGTTCAGGAATCCTAGCAGCGTGCTAGGATTCATCTGCAACATGCATTGTATCACCAGTTTGAAAGATATCGCATCACCACACCCACTTGGATGTGTTTGTGTGTATCATTATAGACCATTGTAGTTTTGGAAAAGAACACATGCAATAATGCCCCTCCAGCATGTGTCCAACCATTTCCAGGAACCCTACCAGCATGCTGGGATTCAACTGCCACATGCACTATATCACCAGTTTGAAATATGTTGCATCACCGCACCCACTTGGATGTGTTTGTGTATATCAGTGTGCATCGTTGTGGTTTTGGAAAAGAACACATGCAATGATGCCACTCCAGCATGTGTCCACCCATGTCCAGGAACCCTAGCAGCATGTTGGGATTCAACTGCAACATGCATTGTATCACTAGTTTGAAAGATGCTTCATCACCACACCCACTTGGATATATGTGTGTGTATCAGTGTGGATCATTGTGGTTTTGTAAAAGACCACATCCAATGATGCCACTCCAGCATATGTCCAGCCATGTCCAGGAACCCTAGCAGT
Organism: Avena eriantha; assembly: GCA_910589775.1. NCBI lineage: Eukaryota > Viridiplantae > Streptophyta > Magnoliopsida > Poales > Poaceae > Avena > Avena eriantha. Next base: position 284,342,148 of record OU342742.1, on the reverse strand, counting down.
ATGCTGGGATTCAACTACAACATGCATTGTATCACTAGTTTGAAAGATGTTGAATCACTACACCTACTTTGATGTGTGTGTGTATCAGTGTGCATCATTGTGGTTTTGTAAAAGAACACATGTAGTGATGCCACTCCATCATGTGTCCACCCATGTCTAGGAACCCAAGTAGCATGTTGGGATTCAACTGCCAGATGCATTGTATCACTAGTTTTAGAGATGTTGCATCACCGCACCCACTTGCATGTGTTTGTGTGTATCAGTGTGTATCATTGTGTATCATTGTGGTTTTTGAAAAGAACACATCCAATGATGCCACTCCAACATATGTCCAACCATGTCCAGGAAGCCTAGCAACATGTTGGGACTCAACTTCCACATGCATAGTATCAGCATTTTGAAAGATGCTGCATCACCACACCCACTTGGATATGTGAGTGTATCAGTGTGCATAATTGTTGTTTTGGAAAAGAACACATGCAATGATGCCACTCTATCATGTTTCCAACCATGTCCAGGAATCCCAGCAGCATTCTGGGAATCAAATACAACAAGGATTGTATCACAATTTGAAAGATGCTGCATCAACACACCCACTTGGATGTGTGTGTATATGAGTGTGCATCATTGTGGTTTTGGTAAAGAACACACGAAATGATGCCACTCCAGCATGTGATATCCAACCATGTACAGGAACCCTAGCAGCCTGTTGGGATTCACATATAGAAAGCATTGTACCACTAGTTTGAAAGATGATGCGTGACCACACCCATTGGGATGTGTCTTTGTATTAGTGTGTATAATTGTGGTTTTGGAAAAGAGAACATGCAATAATGTCCAGTAACCCTACCAACATGGTGGGATTCAATAGGAAAATGAAGTGGAGCCTAGTTTGAAAGATGCTACATCACCAAATCCACTTGGATGTTTTTGTGTCTATGAGTGTGCATCATTGTGGTTTTGGAAAATAACACATGCAATGATGCCACTCTAGCATGTGTCTAAGCATATCCAGGAACCCTAGAAGCATGCTAGGATTCAACTCCCACATGCATTGTAGCACCAGTTTGAAAGATGCTGCATCACAACACCCACCTGGATGTGTTTGTGTGTATCAATGTGCATCATTGTGGCATCACAAAAGAGCACATGCAACGATGCCACTCCAGCATGTGTCCAAACATGTATAGGAACCTAGCAGCATGCTGGGATTCAACTGCAACATGCATTGTATCAACAGTTTTAGAGATGTCGCATCACCACACCCACTTGGTTGTGTTTGTGTATATCAGTGTGCATCCTTGTGGTTTGCAAAAAGGAAACATGTAGTGATGCCACTCCAGCATGTGATGTCCCACGATGTTCAGGAACCCTGGCAGCATGCTGGGATTCACCTGCAGTTTGCATTGTATGACCAGTTTGAAAGATGATGCATCACCACACCCACTTGGATATGTGTGTGTATCAGTGTGCATCATTGTTCTTTGGGAACCCTAGCATGTGGTGTCCAACCATGTCCAGGAATCCTAGAAGCATGTTGGGATTGAACTACAACATGCATTTCATCACTAGTTTGAAAGATGCGGCATCACCACACCCACTTGGGTGTGTGTGTGTGTGTATTAGTGTGCAAAATTATGGTTTTGGACAAGAGCACATGCAATGATGCCACTCCAGCATGTGTCGAAACATGTCCAGGAACCCTAGCAGCATGCTTGGATTCAACTGCCACATGCATTGTATCACCAGTTTGAAAGATGTTGCATCACCACACCCACTTGAATGTTTGTGTGTATCAGTGTGCATCATTGTTATTTAGGAAAATAACACATGCAATGATGCCACTCCAGCATGTGTCCACCCATGTCCAGGAACCCTAGAAGCATCCTGGGATTACACTACAATATGCACAGTATCACCAGTAAGAAAGATGCTGCATCACCACACCCACTTGGATGTGTTTGTGTATGTATCAGTGTGCATCAAGGTGGTTTTGGAAAAGAATACATGCAATGATACCACTCTAGCATGAGTCCACCCATGTCCAGGAACCCAAGCAGCATGTTGAAATTCAACTATAACATGCATTGTATCACTAGTTTGAAAGATGTTGCATCACCACTCCCACTTGCATGTGTTTGTGTGTATGATTTTGCATCATTGTGGTTTTGGAAAAGAACACATCCAATGATACCACTCCAGCATGTGTCCAACCATGTCTAAGAAGCCTAGCATCATGCTTGGATTCAATTGCCACATGCATTGTATCACCAGTTTGAAAGATGTTGCATATCCACACCCACTTGGATCCGTGTGTGTATCTATGTGCATCATTCTAGTTTTGGAAAGGAACACATGCAACGATGCCACCCTAGCATGTGTCCAACCATGTTCAGGAACCCTAGCAGCGTGCTAGGATTCGTCTGCAACATGCCTTGTATCACCAGTTTGAAAGATATTGCATCACCACACCCACTTGGATGTGTTTGTGTGTATCATTATACATCATTGTAGTTTTGGAAAAGAACACATGCAATAATGCCCCTCCAGCATGTGTCCAACCATTTCCAGGAACCCTACCAGCATGCTGGGATTGAACTGCCACATGCACTATATCATCAGTTTGAAATATGTTGCATCACCACACCCACTTGGATATGTTTGTTTATATCAGTGTGCAACGTTGTGGTTTTGGAAAAAGAACACATGCAATGATGCCACTCCAGCATGTGTCCACCCATGTCCAGGAACCCTAGCAGCATGTTGGGATTCAACTACAACATGCATTGTATCACTAGTTTGAAAGATGCTGCATCACCACACCCACTTGGATATATGTGTGTGTAACAGTGTGGATCATTGTGGTTTTGTAAAATACCACATCCAATGATGCCGCTCCAGCATATGTCCAGCCATGTCCAGGAACCCTAGCAGTATGCTGGGATTCAACTACAACATGCATTGTATCACTAGTTTGAAAGATGTTGAATCACTACACCTACTTTGATGTGTGTGTGTAATAGTGTGCATCATTGTGGTTTTGTAAAAGAACACATGTAGTGATGCCACTCCATCATGTGTCCACCCATGTCTAGGAACCCAAGTAGCATGTTGGGATTCAACTGCTACATGCATTGTATCACTAGTTTTAGAGATGTTGCATCACCACACCCACTTGCATGTGTTTGTGTGTATCAGTGTGTATCATTGTGTATCATTGTGGTTTTTGAAAAGAACACATCCAATGATGCCACTCCAACATATGTCCAACCATGTCTAGGAAGCCTAGCAACATGTTGGGACTCAACTTCCACATGCATAGTATCAGCATTTTGAAAGATGCTGCATCACCACACCCACTTGGATATGTGAGTGTATCAGTGTGCATAATTGTTGTTTTGGAAAAGAACACATGCAATGATGCCACTCTATCATGTTTCCAACCATGTCCAGGAACCCCAGCAGCATTCTGGGAATCAAATACAACAAGGATTGTATCACAATTTGAAAGATGCTGCATCAACACACCCACTTGGATGTGTGTGTATATGAGTGTGCATCATTGTGGTTTTGGTAAAGAACACACGAAATGATGCCACTCCAGCATGTGATATCCAACCATGTACAGGAACCCTAGCAGCCTGTTGGGATTCACCTATAGAAAGCATTGTACCACTAGTTTGAAAGATGATGCGTCACCACACCCATTGGGATGTGTCTTTGTATTAGTGTATATAATTGTGGTTTTGGAAAAGAGAACATGCAATAATGTCCAGTAACCCTACCAGCATGGTGGGATTCAATAGCAAAATGAAGTGGAGCCTAGTTTGAAAGATGCTACATCACCAAATCCACTTGGATGTTTTTGTGTCTATGAGTGTGCATCATTGTGGTTTTAGAAAATAACACATGCAATGATGCCACTCTAGCATGGTCTAAGCATATCCAGGAACCCTAGTAGCATGCTAGGATTCAACTCCCACATGCATTGTAGCACCAGTTTGAAAGATGCTGCATCACAACACCCACCTGGATGTGTTTGTGTGTATCAATGTGCATCATTGTGGCATCACAAAAGAGCACATGCAACGATGCCACTCCAGCACGTGTCCAACCATGTATAGGAACCTAGCAGCATGCTGGGATTCAACTGCAACATGCATTGTATCAACAGTTTTAGAGATGCCGCATCACCACACCCACTTGGTTGTGTTTGTGTATATCAGTGTGCATCCTTGTGGTTTGCAAAAAGGAAACATGTAATGATGCCACTCCAGCATGTGATGTCCCACGATGTTCAGGAACCCTGGCAGCATGCTGGGATTCACCTGCAGTTTGCATTGTATGACCAGTTTGAAAGATGATACATCACCACACCCACTTGGATATGTGTGTGTATCAGTGTGCATCATTGTGCTTTTGGAACCCTAGCATGTGGTGTCCAACCATGTCCAGGAATCCTAGAAGCATGTTGGGATTGAACTACAACATGCATTTCATCACTAGTTTGAAAGATGCGGCATCACCACACCCACTTGGATGTGTGTGTGTGTGTGTATTAGTGTGCAAAATTATGGTTTTGGACAAGAGCACATACAATGATGCCACTCCAGCATGTGTCGAAACATGTCCAGGAACCCTAGCAGCATGCTTGGATTCAACTCCCACATGCATTGTATCACCAGTTTGAAAGATGTTGCATCACCACACCCACTTGAATGTTTGTGTGTATCAGTGTGCATCATTGTTATTTAGGAAAATAACACATGCAATGATGCCACTCCAGCATGTGTCCACCCATGTCCAGGAACCCTAGAAGCATCCTGGGATTACACTACAATATGCACAGTATCACCAGTAAGAAAGATGCTGCATCACCACACCCACTTGGATGTGTTTGTGTGTGTATCAGTGTGCATCAAGGTGGTTTTGGAAAAGAATACATGCAATGATACCACTCTAGCATGAGTCCACCCATGTCCAGGAACCCAAGCAGCATGTTGAAATTCAACTATAACATGCATTGTATCACTAGTTTGAAAGATGTTGCATCACCACTCCCACTTGCATGTGTTTGTGTGTATGATTTTGCATCATTGTGGTTTTGGAAAAGAACACATCCAATGATACCACTCCAGCATGTGTCCAACCATGTCTAAGAAGCCTAGCATCATGCTTGGATTCAATTGCCACATGCATTGTATCACCAGTTTGAAAGATGTTGCATATCCACACCCACTTGGATCCGTGTGTGTATCTATGTGCATCATTCTAGTTTTGGAAAGGAACACATGCAACGATGCCACCCTAGCATGTGTCCAACCATGTTCAGGAACCCTAGCAGCGTGCTAGGATTCGTCTGCAACATGCCTTGTATCACCAGTTTGAAAGATATTGCATCACCACACCCACTTGGATGTGTTTGTGTGTATCATTATACATCATTGTAGTTTTGGAAAAGAACACATGCAATAATGCCCCTCCATCATGTGTCCAACCATTTCCAGGAACCCTACCAGCATGCTGGGATTCAACTGCCACATGCACTATATCATCAGTTTGAAATATGTTGCATCACCACACCCACTTGGATATGTTTGTTTATATCAGTGTGCAACGTTGTGGTTTTGGAAAAGAACACATGCAATGATGCCACTCCAGCATGTGTCCACCCATGTCCAGGAACCCTAGCAGCATGTTGGGATTCAACTGCAACATGCATTGTATCACTAGTTTGAAAGATGCTGCATCACCACACCCACTTGGATATATGTGTGTGTATCAGTGTGGATCATTGTGGTTTTGTAAAATACCAAATCCAATGATGCCGCTCCAGCATATGTCCAGCCATGTCCAGGAACCCTAGCAGTATGCTGGGATTCAACTACAACATGCATTGTATCACTAGTTTGAAAGATGTTGAATCACTACACCTACTTTGATGTGTGTGTGTAATAGTGTGCATCATTGTGGTTTTGTAAAAGAACACATGTAGTGATGCCACTCCATCATGTGTCCACCCATGTCTAGGAACCCAAGTAGCATGTTGGGATTCAACTGCTACATGCATTGTATCACTAGTTTTAGAGATGTTGCATCACCACACCCACTTGCATGTGTTTGTGTGTATCAGTGTGTATCATTGTGTATCATTGTGGTTTTTGAAAAGAACACATCCAATGATGCCACTCCAACATATGTCCAACCATGTCCAGGAAGCCTAGCAACATGTTGGGATTCAACTTCCAGATGCATAGTATCAGCATTTTGAAAGATGCTGCATCACCACACCCACTTGGATATGTGAGTGTATCAGTGTGCATAATTGTTGTTTTGGAAAAGAACACATGCAATGATGCCACTCTATCATGTTTCCAACCATGTCCAGGAACCCCAGCAGCATTCTGGGAATCAAATACAACAAGGATTGTATCACAATTTGAAAGATGCTGCATCAACACACCCACTTGGATGTGTGTGTATATGAGTGTGCATCATTGTGGTTTTGGTAAAGAACACACGAAATGATGCCACTCCAGCATGTGATATCCAACCATGTACAGGAACCCTAGCAGCCTGTTGGGATTCACCTATAGAAAGCATTGTACCACTAGTTTGAAAGATGATGCGTCACCACACCCATTGGGATGTGTCTTTGTATTAGTGTGTATAATTGTGGTTTTGGAAAAGAGAACATGCAATAATGTCCAGTAACCCTACCAGCATGGTGGGATTCAACCGCAAAATGAAGTGGAGCCCTAGTTTGAAAGATGCTACATCACCAAATCCACTTGGATGTGTTTGTGTCTATGAGTGTGCATCATTGTGGTTTTGGAAAATAACACATGCAATGATGCCACTCTAGCATGTGTCTAAGCATATCCAGGAACCCTAGCAGCATGCTAGGATTCAACTCCCACATGCATTGTAGCACCAGTTTGAAAGATGTTGCATCACAACACCCACTTGGATGTGTTTGTGTGTATCAATGTGCATCATTGTGGCATCACAAAAGAGCACATGCAATGATGCCACTCCAGCATGTGTCCAAACATGTATAGGAACCTAGCAGCATGCTGGGATTCAACTGCAACATGCATTGTATCAACAGTTTTAAAGATGCCGCATCACCACACCCACTTGGTTTTGTTTGTGTATATTAGTGTGCATCATTGTGGATTTTGAAAATAACTCATGCAGTGCTGCCACTCCAGCATGTGATGGCCCACGATGGTCAAGAAGCCTGGCAGCATGCTAGGATTTACCTTAGGTATGCATTGTATAGTTTGAAAGATGATGCATCACCACACCCACATGGATTTGTGTGTGTATCACTGTGCATCATTGTGGTTTTGGAAACGAACACATGCAATGATGCCACTCCAGCATGTGGTGTCCAACCATGTATAGGAACCCTAGCAGCATGTTGGGATTCAACTTTAACATGCATTGTATCACTAGTTTGAAAGATATGACACCACCACACCCACTTGGATGTGTGTGTATCAGTGTGAAAAATTGTGGTTTTGGAAAAGAGCATATACAATGATGCCACTCCAGCATGTGTCGAAACATGTCCAGGAACCCTAGCAGCATGCTGGGATTCAACTGACACATGCATTGTATCACCAGTTTGAAATATGTTGCATCACCACACCCACTTGGGTGTGTGTGTGTGTGTATCAGTGTGCATCATTGTGGTTTGGCAAAATAACACATGCAATGAGGCCACTCCATCATGTGTCCACCCATGTCCAGGAACCCAAGCAGCATCCTGGGATTCAACTACAATATGCATTGTAGCACCAGTTTGAAAGATATTGCATCACCACACCCACTAGGATGTGTTTGTGTGTGTATAAGTGTGCAGCATTGTGGTTTTGGAAAAGAACACATATAGTGATGCCACTCCAGCATGTGTCCACCCATGTCCAGGAACCCAAGCAGCAAGCTAGGATTCGACTACAACATGCATTGTATAATCAGTTAGAAAGATGCTTCATCACCACACCCACTTTCATGTGTTTGTGTGTATCTGTGTGCATCATTATGGTTTTGGAAAAGAACACATACAATGATGCCACTCCAGCATGTGTCCAACCATGTCCAAGAAGCCTAGCAGCATACTTGGATTTAACTGCCACATGCATTGTCTCATTAGTTTGAAAGAAGTTGCATCTCCACACCCACTTGGATTTGTGTGTATCAGTGTGCATCATTTTGGTTTTGTAAAAGAACACATGCAATGATGCCACTCCAGTATGTGTCCAACCATGTCCAGGAACCCTAGCATCATTGTGGGATTCAAGTGCTTCATGCATTGTATCACTAGTTTGAAAGATGTTGCATCACCACACGCACTTGGATGTGTTGTGTGTGTCTGTGGGCATCATTGTTGTTCTGGAAAAGAACACAAGCAATAATTCCACTCCAGCATGCGTCCAAACATGTCCAGGAACCCTAGCAGCATGCTGGGATTCAGCTGCCACATGCATTGTATCACTAGTTTGAAATATGTTGCATCACCACACACACTTGGATGTGTTTGTGTATGTCAGTGTGCATCATTGTGGTTTTGGAAAAGAACACATGCAATGATGCCACTCCAGCATGTATCCACCCATGTCCAGGAACCCCAGCAGCATGTTGGGATTCAACTTCAACATGTAGTGGATCACCGGTTTGAAAGATGCTGCATTATCACACCCACTTGGATGTGTTTGTGTGTATCAATGTGGATCACATGCAACAATGCCACTTAAGCATGTGTCCACCATGTCCAGGAACCCTAGTAGCATGCTGGGATTCAATTGCAACATGCATTATATCACTGGTTTGAAAAATGCTGCATCACCACACCCACTTGGTCGTGTTTGTGTATATCAGTGTGCATCATTGTGGTTTTGGAAAAGAACACATATAATGATGCCACTTCAGCATGTGATGTCCCACGATGTTTAGGAATCCTGGCAGCATGCTGGAATTCACCCGCAGTATGCATTGTATCACTAGTTTGAAAGATGATGCATCACCACACCCACTTGGATGTGTGTGTGTATCAGTGTGCATCATTGTGGTTTTGGAAAAGAACACATGCAATGATGCCACTCTAGAATGTGGTGTCCCACCATGTCCAGGAACCCTACCAGCATGTTGGGATTCAACTACAACATGCATTTTATCATCAGTTTGAAAGACGTGGCATCACCACACGCACTCGGATGTGTGTGTGTGTTTGTATCAGTGTGCAACATTATGGTTTTGGAAAAGAACACATGCAATGATGCCACTCCAGCATATTTCCAAACATTTCTAGGAACCCTAGAAGCATGCTGGGATTCAACTTCAACATGCATTGTATCACCAGTTTGAAAGATGCTACATTACCACACTCACTTGGATTTGTGTGAGTATCAGTGTGCATCACAGTGGTTTTGGAAAAGAACACATGCAATGATACCACTCCAGCATGTGTTCAACCATGTCTAGGAACCCTAGCAGCATCCTGGGATTCAACTGCAATATGCACTGTATCACCAGTTTGAAAGATGCAGCATCACCACACCCACTTGGATGTGTTTGTGTGTGTATCAGTGTGCATAATTGTGGTTTTGGAAAAGAACACATGTAGTGATGCCACTCCAGCATGTGTCCACCCATGTCTAGGAACCCAAGCAGCATGCTGGGATTCAACTGCAACATGCATTGTATCACTAGTTTGAAAGATGCTGCATCACCACACCCACTTGCATGTGTTTGTGTGTATCAGTATGTATCATTTTGGTCTTGGAAAATAACACATCTAATGATGCCACTCTAGGATTTTCCCAACCATTTCCAGGAAGGATAGCAGCATGCTTGGATTCAACTGCCACATGCATTGTATCACCAATTTGAAAGATCCTACATATCCACACCCACTTGGATTTTTGTGTGTCTATAATTGTGGTTTTGGAAAAGAACACATGCAATGATGGCACTCCAGTGTGTCCAAACATGTCGAGGAACCCTAGCAGCATGCTGGGATTCAACTGCAACATTCATTACATCACCAGATTGAAAGATGTTGCATCACCACACCCACTTGGATGTGTTTGTGTGTATCAGTGAGCATCATTGTGGTTTCGGAAAAGAACACATGCTATAATTCCACAATAGCATGTGTCCAACCATGTCTAGGGACCCTAGCAGCATGCTGGGATTCAACTGCAACATGCAGTGGAAACCAGTTTGAAAGAGGTTGCATCACCACACCCACTTGGATGTGTTTGTGTTTATTAGTGTGCATCATTGTGGTTTTGGAAAAGGGTTTGCTGTGTTTTGTTGTTGTCGATGATGGAGAGAGAGGGCCAAGGACTTTCGGTTTCACTTGTAGCTGTGCAAAACATCTGATGGAAATAAAAGATAATAATAAAGTATGCATGTAATTGTTAGAGCAAGATAATTATATGTGGGTAGTGCATCCATAATTGCTATCGCCTCAGCAACCGCTTATAGCAATAACCTACTAGTCTCATCCATAGAGAAAGAGAACTAATGATATGCATAGTGATGTCACCATTAATCCCAAGTAAATCCCTCACATACATCCGTACTACCCCTTCTATCTCTAGGGTTCCCAACCTGCAGATTAGTCATTACTCATACTCCCTATACCTAGGTCAATCCTCGGGGTCTTGGGTATCTAACAAGTCATTGGATTGAGGCAAGATAGGATACATTAATCATCATGTCGTACAAACTAATACATGATCCCATCTATGATAAATAGCATGCACAAAAGATACATGGCTAGGCCGAAGCCCTTAGCCCAAAGAGAATTACTCATGCATAGAGATGAGATCAATGGTCATAAACATTGCAATGGAAATCATGAGATTGATAGTAAATAGTCTTACAATGTCGCCAATCGAAGATGAGATCTAGTATTACAAGTGGTGGAATATGGCTATGGTGGTGGAGAAGGGTTTCGAGATTAGATCTAAGTCTATTCCTCTGGCGACTCTTCGGTGTTGTGGAGGCAGATTTTTGGGGTTTTATGGCGGCTCTCCGTGGCTCTGTTTCTCATTGCCCAAAGCCCCTTTATAAAGGGGTCCCTTCACGAAAGTTGTTCTGTTAGACCTAGCGGCGCAGATTGCAACTATATGGCCAGAACTATACGGACGAAAGTTGTTGTTTTGGAGAAGAACACATGCAATGATGCAACTCCAACATGTGGTGTCCAACCGTGTGTAGGAACCCTATTAGCATGATGGGATTCGACTACAACATGCATTGTATCCCTAGTTTGAAAGATTCTGCATCACCCCACCCAACTTGGATATGTGTGTGTATCAGTGTGCATCATTGTGGTTCTGGAAAAGAGCACATGCAACGATGCCACTCCAGCATGTGATGTCCAACCATGTCCAGGAACCCTAGCAGCATGCTGGTATTCACCTGCAACAGGCATTGTATCACCAGTTTGAAAGATGATGCATCACCACACCCACTTGTATGTGTGTGTATTAGTGTGCATCATTGTGGTTTTGGAAAAGAACACATGCAATGATGCAACTCCAGCATGTGGTGTCCAACTATGTCCAGGAACCATAGAAGCATGCTGGTATTAGAGTACAACATGCATTGTGTCACTAGTTTGAAAGATGTTGCATCACCACACCCACTTGCATATGTGTTTTTGTGTGTATCCGTGTGCATCATTGTTGTTTTGGAAAAGAGCGAACAAAACGATGCCAATCGAGCATGTGTCAAGGCATGTCTAGGAACCCTAGAAGCATCCTGGGATTCAACTGCAACATGCAATCGAGCACTAGTTTGGAACATGTTGCATCACCACACCCACTTGGATGTGTTTGTGTTTATCAGTGTACATCATTGTGGTTTTGCAAAACAACACATGCAATGATGCCACTCCAACATGTGTCCAACCATGTCCAGGAACCCTAGCAGCATGCTGGGTTTCAACTACAACATGCATTGTATCACCAGTTTGAAAGATGCAGCATCACCACACCCACTTGGATGTGTTTGTGTGTATAAATGTGCATCATTGCAGTTTCGGAAAAGAACACATGCAATGATGCCACTCCGGCATCTGTCCAACCATGTCCAGGAACCCTAGCAGCATGCTGGGATTGAACTTCAGCATGCATTATATGACCAGTTTGAAAGATGCTGCATCACCACACCCACTTGGTTGATTTTGTGTGTATCAGTGTGCATCATTGTGGTTTTGGAAAAGAACACATGCAATGATGCCACTCTAGCATTTGTTCCACCATGTCTAGGAACCCTAGCAGCATGCTGGGATTGAACTGCCACATCGATTATATCACCAGTTGGAAAGATGTTGCATCACCACGCCAACTTGGATGTCTGTGTGTTTGTGTATCTGTGTGCATCATTGTGGTTTTGGAAAAGAACACATGTAGTGATGCCACTCTAGCATGTGTCCACCCATGTCCAGGAACCCTAGCATCATGCTGGGATACAACTGCAACATGCATTGTATCACCAGTTTGAAAGATGTTGCATCACCACACCTACTTGGATGTTTTTGTGTGTGTATCAGTGTGCATCATTGTCATTTTGAAAAACAACACATGTAGTGATGCCCCTCTAGCATGTGCCCACTCATGTCCAGGAACCCAAGCAGCATGTTGGGATTCAACTTCAACATGCATTGTATCACTAGTTTGGAAGATGCTGCATCACCACACCCACTTGGTTGTGTTTGTGTGTATTAGTGTGCATCATTTTGGTTTTGGAAAAGAACACATCCAATGATGCCACTCTAGCATGTGATGTCACACCTTGTCTAGGAACCCTAGCAGCATGCTGGGATTCACCTGCGGTATGCATTGTATCACCAGTTTGAAAGATGATGCATCACCACACCCACTTGGATGTGTGTGTGTATCAGTGTGCATCATTGTGGTTTTGGAAAAGAACACATGCAATGATGCAACTCCAGCATGTGGTGTCCAACCATGTCCACGAACCCTAGTAGCATGCTGGGATTCGACTGCAACATGCATTGTATCAGTAGTTTGAAAGATGCTGCATCACCACACCCACTTCGATATGTTTGTGTGTATCAGTGTGCATCATGGTGGTTTTGGAAAAGAGCACATGCAATAATGCCACTACAACATGTGTCCAAACATGTCTAGGAACCCTAGCACCATGCTGGGATTCAACTACAACATGCAATGGAGCACCAATTTGAAATATGCTGCATCACCACACCCACTTGGATGTGTTTGTGTCTATCAGTGTGCATCATTGTGGTTTTGGATAAGAACACATGCAATGATGCCACTGCAGCATGTGTCCAGCCATGTCTAGGAACCCTAGCAACATGCTGGGATTCAACTGCAACATGCATTGTATCACCAGTTTGAAAGATGTTGCATCACCACACTCATTGGTTGTGTTTGTGTGTACCAGTGTGCATCATTGTGGTTTTGGAAAAGAACACATGCAATGATGCCACTCCAGCATGTGTCTAACCATGTCTAGGAACCCTAGAAGCATGCTAGGATTCAACTACCTCATCCATTATATCACCAGTTTGAAAGATGTTGCATCACCACACCCATTTGGATGTGTGTGTGTTTGTGTATCTGTGTGTATCATTGTGGTTTTGGAAAACAAGACATGCAATTTTGCCACACCAACATGTGTCCACCCATGTCCAGGAACCCTAGCATCATGCTAGGATTCAACTTCAACATGCATTGTATCACCAGTTTGAAAGATGCTGCATCACCACGCCCACTTGGATGTGTTTGTGTGTGTATCAGTGTGCATGATTGTCATTTTGGAAAAGAACACATGCAGTGATACCACTCCAGCATGTGTACACCCACGTCTAAGAATCCAAGAAGCATGTTGGGATTCAACTGCAACATCCATTGTATCACTAGTTTGAAAGATGCTGCATCACCACACCCACTTGCATGTGTTTGTGTGTATCAGTGTGCATAATTGTGGTTTTGTAAAAGAACAAATCCAACGATGCCACTCCAGCATGTGATGTCCCACGATGTTTAGGAACCCTGGTAACATGTTGGGATTCACCTACAGTATGCATTGTATCACCAGTTTGAAAGAGGATGCATCACCACACCCACTTGGATGTGTGTGTATTAGTGTCCATCATTGTGGTTTTGGAAAAGAACAGATGCAACGAGAGCGACTAGCGTGCGCGCACGCGCTCCGCGCCGCGAAAACGCGCGAGCGACCTAGCGTGGGTATCTGACACGTATCGTCGCGGAAACATCCCGGCAAACTGGACGCCGGTTTTTCTCTTTTCCAGTTTTTTCTCTTTGTACGTTGTTCTCCGCTCCGCACGTTAAGTATACACTTTCTATCACTTCTGTTTTTAGTTTGTTTTCTTTCTCATTGTCATTTATTTTCATTCTTCTCTTTTCCATTTTCCGTTTATTTTTATTATCTTTTTTTTCTCTTTACGGGCAATGGAGATTTTATGGGTTGTAATGGGAGGGGTATGGTTTGTACAACATAATGTATTGACTTTGAACAGATTACAGTAACACAGTGCATTTGTATATTACGAGCAGTACAAACATAATTCAGCGCAGCAGAATGCATTGACTTTGAACGGATTATAGTAACGCAGTGCATTTGGGTATTAAGAGCAGTACAAACATATTTCAGCGCAGCGGAATGCATTGACTTTGAATGGATTACAGTAACGCAATGCATTTTTATATTACGAGCAGTACAAACATAATTCAACGCAGCGAAATGTATTGACTTTTGAACGGATTACAGTAACACAATGCATTTGTATATTAAGAGCAGTAATAATTCAGCGCAGCGGAATGACTTTACTTTGAACGGATTACAGTAACGCAGTGCATTTGGGTATTAAGAGCAGTACAAACATAATTTAGCGCAGATGAATGGATTGACTTTGAACGGATTACAATAACGCAGTGCATTTAGGAGCGCCTTGTATTTCAGAGCGCCCTGTATTTCGGAGCGCCTTGTATTTCCGAGCGCCCTGTATTTGGGAGCGCCTTGTATTTGGGAGCGCCTTGTATTTCGGAGCGCCTTGTACTTCGGAGCGCCCTGTATTTAGGAGCGCCTTGTATTTCGGAGCGTGTGTTGCGGGCTCCGCCCGTGGGCACGGCGCCTTCGGCGCATCAAGCATTCATATAGATCTTGAAGCGCCTTGTATTTCGGAGCGCCCTGTATTTCGGAGCGCCTTGTATTTCGGAGAGCCCTGTATTTCGGAGCGCCTTGTATTTCGGAGTGTGTGTTGCAGGCTCCGCCCATGGGCACGGCGCCTTCGGCGCATCAAGCATTCATATAGATCTTGAAGCGCCGTGTATTTCGGAGCGCCCTATATTTCGGAGCGCCCTGTATTTCGGAGCGCCTTGTATTTCAGAGTGTGTGTTGCGGGCTCCGCCCGTGGGCATGGTGCCTTCGGCGCATCAAGCATTCATATATATATCTTGAAGCGCCTTGTATTTCGAAGCACCTTGTATTTCGGAGCGCCTTGTATTTTGGAGCGCCCTGTATTTCGGAGCGCCTTGTATTTCGGAGTGTGTGTTACGGGCTCCGCCCGTGGGCATGGTGCCTTCGGAGCAACGCATTAATATAGATCTTGAAGCGCCGTGTATTTCGGATCACCTTGTATTTCAGAGGGCCCTGTATTTCGGAGCGCCTTGTATTTTGGAGTGTGTGTTGCAGGCTCTGCCAGTGGGCACGGTGCCTTCGGCGCATCAAGCATTCATATAGATCTTGAAGCGCCGTGTATTTCTGAGCGCCTTGTATTTCGGAGCGCTGTGTATTTCGGAGCGCCTTGTATTTCGGAGCGCCCTGTATTTCGGAGCGCCTTGTATTTTAGAGTGTGTGTGCTGGGCTCCGCCCGTGGGCACGGCGCCTTCGGCGCATCAAGCATTCATATAGATCTTGAAGCGCCGTGTATTTCGGAGCGCCCTGTATATCGGAGCGCCCTGTATTTTGAAGTGTGTGTTGCGGGCTCTGCCCATGGGCATGGCCCCTTTGGCGCATCAAGCATTCATATAGATCTTGAAGCACCGTGTATTTCGCTGCGCCTTGAATTTCGGAGCGCCCTGTATTTCGGAGCGCCTTGTATTTCGGAGTGTGTGTTGCGGGCTCCGCCCTCGGCACGGCGCCTTCGGCGCATCAAGCTTTCCTATAGATCCTGAAGCGCCGTGTATTTCAGAGCGCCTTGTATTTCGGAACGCCCTATATTTCGGAGTGTGTGTTGTGGGCTCCGCCCATGGGCACGGCGCCTTCAGCGCATCAAGCTTTCCTATAAATCTTGAAGCGCCGTGTATTTCGGAGCGCCTTGTATTTCGGAACGCCCTATATTTCGGAGTGTGTGTTGCGGGCTTCGCCCGTGGCAGTGCACGTAGATTAACAGAGCAGTTTACCGACTACCACATCTACAATTATAGAGCAGTACACATGTTCCTACAAAGAAGTTCCTCATTCAATATATTTTAGCTTGGATGTTAACTGATGGATACGGATAGCATAGGACATTATGGCTTCATTCTTCCATGAAAAGAAACAAACCCTTCTTCTTCTTCTGTCTGGAGGAAAAGAAAACAATCTATTGAATAGCGATGGATTATACTAGATCTGGTTCCTCGATCAGTCGCATGGGTGAGGACCTAGATTTGGTGCAGGAGATTGTTTTAAGGTTAGCGTCTACGAAATCTTTGATCCGTTGCAGTATCCTCAACAAAGCTTGGTATACTGCACTCAAAGAGCCTGGATTTCTTTCGTGTTATATGAAGAAAAATTCGCCATCATGCCTAGGATTTCTTGTTGATTATCATAGGATGCCTGAGGTTGGTAATAGGCTACAAGAGCTTGAATATTCATCTAAAGATGAAACATCTCTAGCTATTTGTTCAAACTTAGATTCAACATATCTTCTAAGGAAATTGGTCGTCTGCTGTCGAAACGGAGCAGTCCTCATTTAGGTCTTTCCACATGGTTCTAGAGATCCTGGGTACTATATTAATTATCCTTCCAGGTCTCCAGATTTGTTCACTTTCCTTGCCTCACCTGTTACACGAATGCCATCAATGTCGAAGAGTGATATCGATCATTCATATGGGCAATTCTGCTTGATTCCAAGTGCTGCTAAATCAGGAATGGCATTCTTTCGTAGATATATATTCAATGTTTGCAATATTTCATATCATGGTGTTACTGCTAATACAACATCTGGAATATTTTTGCATGTCTGTATTCAGCAAAATGGTCAATGGGAGATGCATATTTCTGACCCAGTTCTTGTGCCAACACCAACCACTTACCTTAGTCACCCTGAAGGAATCCTGATAGGCAAAGACCTGTTTATGGCGTATGTTGTAGGCCTTCTTTTGTGTTACAACATATCCACACATTTAACTTTTGTGATACAATTCCCTGAATCAGCCAGGCTGACAACAAAGGATAAGAGGAATTATTGTATTCCAGAGGATAGATCAGGACACATTTTACTAGCTACCTTTTCTAGTGATGGTATACTGACAACTTGGCTCCTTGACTACAACAATGGTCAAAATAAGTGGATCATCTAGACAATGTTAGATCTTCCTGTTGCATGCAGAACTGCTTTTGGCTGGGATATTGAAGATTACTGGAAGGAACGATTTGGTAGTATCTGTGAGAATTGCAATCTCCTAGTTTGTGGTGTGTTGCGTGTTATAACAATGTCAGCTGATGGTCGCTATGTTCTGATGACAGTTGATTTTGATGTAGGCTTGTTCTGTGCAGACATGCTGAAGAAGACTCTATCAGTTTTATCCAAGTTATCTACACCATTAGTTGTCTGTAGTGCTTTTGCAATGTCTGAAGCCTGGCCACCTGCTCTTAGTGATTGCCCGAAATGCAATAAAAATTAAATATCTCTTTGTAATGTGAGCACACTAAGCGTTTTGTTGCTTCTTTTGATCTTCTAGCACTTTATTCTAGACTCCAATTATGTACTATGTGACTTTTTTGTAATATTCTTGCACTGTATGCTAAATTTGGCGTCCTAGTACTGCTTTTGTAATTGCTAATTGATGTAGTGCAATTTCATATTATCAGTGTACCTGCAGTATTACATAGAGCAGTATGCTAAATTTCATATTATCAGTGTACCTGCAGCATTACATAGAGCAGTGCAATTGTCGAAATATGGGCACTGCACGCAGGATAAATAGGGCAGTTCTTCAGAAGTACATAGGTGTCTATCCGTGTAGAAAGCAGTTTTCTATATGACTATACGGGCAGTGCACTTAGAGTGCGGGGTCGTCCCGCATTCGTTAGGGGCTAGTATAGTTTCTAGGGTAGGCAGTGCATGTGCCTGAGGAAGCGCAGTGCTTCGAAGAGAAACCAGTGTACCTGCAGAATAACATAGAGCAGTTCAATTGTCGAAATAGGGGCAGTGCATGGAGGATAAATAGGGCAGTTTTTCGAAAGTACATAGGTTTGTATCCGTGTAGAAAGCAGTTTTCTATATGACTATACGGGTAGTGTACTTAGAGTGCAGGGTCGTCCCGCATTCGTTAGGGGCTAGTATAGTTTCTAGGTAAGGCAGTGCATGTGGCTGAGGAAGCGCAGTGCTTCGAACAGAAATCAATGTACCTGCAGCATTACAAAGAGCAGTGCAATTGTCGAAGTAAGGGTAGTGCACGCAGGATAAATAGGGCAGTTCCTCGGAAGTACATAGGTGTCCATCCATGTAGAAAGCAATTTTCTATATGACTATACGTGCAGTGCACATAGAGTGCGGGGTCGTACCGCATTCTTTAGGGGCTAGTATAGTTTCTAGGTTAGGCAGTGCATGTGCCCGAGGAAGCGCAGTGCTTCAAAGAGAAACCAGTGTACCTGCAGCATTACATAGAGCAGTTCAATTGTCGAAATAGGGGCAGTGCACGTAGGATAAATATGGCAGTTTTTCGAAAGTACATAGGTTTGTATCCGTCTAGAAAACAGTTTTATATATGACTATACGGGCAGTGCACTTAGAGTGCAGGGTCATCCCGCATGCGTTAGGGGCTAGTATAGTTTCTAGGTAAGGCAATGCATGTGGCTGAGGAAGCGCTTTGCTTCGAACAGAAACCAATGTACCTGCAGCATTACAAAGAGCAGTGCAATTGTCGAAATAAGGGCAGTGCACGCAGGATACATAAGGCAGTTCTTTGAAAGTACATAGGTGTCTATCCGTGTAGAAAGCAGTTTTCTATATTACTATACAGGCAGTGCACTTAGAGTGCAGGGTCGTCCCACATTCATTAGGGGCTAGTACAGTTTCTAGGCTAGGCAGTGCACAAAGCTGACGAAGCGCAGTGCTTGGAAGAGAAACCAGTGTACCTGCAGCATTACATAGAGCAGTGCAATTGTCGAATTAAGGGCAGTGTACGCTGGATAAATAGGACAGTTCTTCGAAAATACATAGGTGTTTATCCATGTAGAAAGCAGTTTTCTATATGACTATACGGGCAGTGCACTTAGAGTGTGGGGTCGTCACGCATTCGTTAGGGGCTAGTATAGTTTCTAGGTTAGGCAGTGTATGTGCCTGAGGAAGCGCAGTGCTTCGAAGAGAAACTAGTGTACTTGCAGCATTACGTAGAGAATGCAATTGTCGAAATAAGGGCAGTGGACGCAGGATAAATAGGGCAGTTTTTCGAAAGTACATAGGTTTGTATCCGTGTAGAAAGCAGTTTTCTATATGACTATACGGGTAGTGCACTTAGAGTACATAGGGATGTTTTTCGAAAGTACATAGGTATCTATCCGTGTAGAAAGCAGTTTTCTATATGACTATACGGGCAGTGCACTTAGAGTGCGGGGTCGTCCTGCGTTCGTTAGGGACTAGTATAGTTTCTAGGTTAGGCAGTGCATGTCCCTGAGGAAGCGCAGTGCTTCGAAGACAAACTAGTGTACCTGCAGCATTACATAGAACAGTGCAATTGTCGATTTAATGGCAGTGCACACTGGATAAATAGGGCAGTTCTTCGAAAATACATAGGTGTCTATCCGTGTAGAAAGCAGTTTTCTATAGGACTATACGGGCAGTGCACTTAGAGTGCAGGGTCGTACCGCATTCCTTAGGGGCTAGTATAGTTTCTAGGTTAGGCAGTGCACAAAGCTGAGGAAGTGCAGTGCTTCGGAAAAAAAACTAGTGTACTTGGAGCATTACATAGAGCAGTGCAATTGTCGAATTAAAGGTAGTGCAAGTAGTCTGAGCAGTACAGGGCAGTGCACGCGAGGGTTAAATATGGCAGTGCCTCATAGTAAACTAATTTGGCTGGATCAACTCCCAGAGCAGTGCATATATTTGGCTGGAAGAGTACATAGTCGTTACATATTTGTTTGTGTTGGTAGAACACCACGGTTAATTGGTTTCACAGGCAGTGCATGTAGTGTAGAAGCGAAGTGGTTATTATCTAAACCAGTGTACACTTGTAGTGCACTGTAACTTTTAGGTAATGCAGTGCGCTCAGGAAAAATAGGACACTTCTTCGAAAGTAAAGAGGTGTTCCTGCAGGATAAGCAAAAGCAGTTTTCTATATGACTGCAAGTAATTTATTTATAAGGTAGTGTACACGGGCTAACAAGTGCAGTTACAGTGCTTCGAAATTAAACTAGGTTGCGCGTAGCATTACAGAGAGCATGGCATATATGAATATAATGGTAGTGCAGTTATAATACACAGTCGTAGCACATTAGTTCGTTGTTTCTATTGTGGTCGATGTATTACGGACTAATATTCTTGATTTGTACATAATGTAGTCCAATCGTCGTCACCTTCATGTGATATTTCGGTCACACTGTATAAGACACTCTTAATTAAAAATGTATCTTATGTAGTGCACCAAAACATCACAGCAGCAACGTACTGCAGAACAAATTGTGACATGCTGCAATATGCTGCACCCTGTAGAGACAAAGGTAGAAAACACATATATTAGTTTAAGCATATGAGTTATATTTTTTGAGTTTTCAGTTATTTGTTCTTACCAGGGAAAACTCTCAGCTCGGTATTCAAGGTCTGGGTTTGCAAGCATGCTGATATCCCTCTCGTACAAAGGATTTCTTATACAGTGTGACCGAAATAATGTACCTATTTTTAGATTTTTTAGCAGTGTTAGATGTTTGTCTTATACACCAAGATTAGTATAAATCTATAGCATATTAACTTCTGTATATCGCTATTTTATAGTAAACTTATACATAAATTAGTACCTTGGGTGTGTAAAACGACTTGGGCATGGCAGATGCACTTGAGGATATTGATTTGCTGTTGAATTGGTAGATCCCTTCCTATATGTAATTCTCTGGTTGCCTTCACCTATAGCTAAACAATTTGATTTGTATCTAATATTTCTTGGACCTATGATTCCATCTATAAACATGTATATTTTCATCGACCTGCTTAGCATGCTGCAAAATTGAAGGTGGCGGCTTCTAAGTTGTGTGAGACTAGGTGTGGTCGTTGTACGTCTTTATATACAATTCCTTGGATGTTCTAGGGTTTCCGTCTGGTGGGCCTTGTTGGGCTAAACTATCAGTGCAGATGTTGCAGTTCTTTGAAAACTTGGTTTGTACATGTACCTCTTGAGTTATATATTTTTCCATTGTATGGCTACACACTTATAGCAGATAATCATTATTTAATCTAATATTATTTTTCCATTGTAATTACAATACGTTCATGTTAAATATGTATAGTTTGCACTAATCAAATCTCTAGGAGCACAATGTCTATTGTTTATATTCTGGTAATTTGATTCCACATAGAATTTATAACAGTCAGTGCTTAGTTAAAGCACCGATAATAGTATTACGAGATAACAGCAGGACACAAACTTTCCGTTTCAGTACATTGCAAATTGTAAATAGACATAATAGATAAACAAGTACATATTCTTAACAGACATAAGAAATAAGCAAATTATCAATCGGAGTTTGATTCAGACGACTCTGCTAATGGCTGGCTACTATGAATAATGATGTTCATGACAAACATCATTTCAGGGTTAAGCTATGAATATTTTTTCGCAGTAATTAGTATTGCTTGTCCAACACTGAGATTTGTAGTTTCAACGAACTTCTTCCATGCGTATTTGTTGAATGAGATGCGGCCATCTTTTATTATTTTGTACGCCATGGTGTTTTACATTACCACTTGCTCCTAAAAGTACTCCAACGAGACCTACTTTAGCAATTCCTAGTGTAGAAATGAACTTCAATGGTAGTTTCTGAGTTGCAATAGAAGGAAGACATTTTTAGGAATAACATTATGAACGAAATAAACCAATGTGAAATCAATAAACAAATAAATAAAGTTAAATTTAGAAACATACCATATTGTGTTGTTTAATGTTTGTTTTTGTCAAACGAGTCACAAATGCCAACCCTACAAATGAATTGGCCGAGGGGAAGATATCGAATAAGTAATTTTCCTCAGAATCTGTAAGGGTGCATGGAAAAAATTGTAGAATTAAGCACTTCGACATTGCTGTTTTCATCATTACTGCTGCTGTTATCTTCTTCAGAATCAAAATATATCATAGTGATCTTTGGACCTAGAGCTCCCAATGAAAAGAATAGGTGTGCTCCTACGCCGATCCTGTTCTCTGTGATGAACCTTGTCTAACCTGGACCGGTAATGCGAGTAATTGTGTGTTGTTTGTGGACTTCAACATAATATGTTTGTCCAAGAGCTTGGAATTCCACTCCAAGTTCTGTTATGTCATTGAATTGCAACCTTAGATTGCATGGTATAGTCTGTGGAATGATTGGGTGAAGGAGAGGACTATTATGTTAACCAATATTAAGAAATAGATTTATATATATTGAAACGTAGTGTATACATACCAGTGAATACTCGAACTTGCCTTCTACGAGACGAACAATGAATTTCGAGCCTGAATGTCCTAAATTTTGACCACAGAGACTGAAACAAACTTGACATGGCACCATTTCTTCTGCAATAAAAATAGTTGTGTGTTATTAAATCTCTATACATATATAAAATAATTTATAATTTGTTCCTGGAATTTTTCTTATATTTTGTAAGTATGCTACTTCTAATAATCTGATTCTATAGATACGGTTCGTTTAGACTCGAACTAATAAGTAGGGTTAATCTAGTAATTAAACTATTATTGATGTTTGTCAAATGAAACAAATGAAAATTCTCATCATACCATTAAAAAATTATAAGAACTTTAGTGTTAGTTCAACATCATATAGATATATTGTGTTCTATCTTTAACTCATACTAATGGACTCATATTTGTGAAAATCTGGACATTATAAATCTCAGTACATTGATTTAGATCTGGAGGAATATAAGCACGCAAACATTTTTGCTAATGTTTGTACAATGTAAACGATTTGCTAAAAAATTAAACGATATTGGTTGCTTACCGAAGATGCGGGAGTGGTGAATCGATGATCTTTTGTTGAAGGTTGCGGCAGAAGTTCGGCTAGGAGTTGGTTTCTTGGCGGCGGCAGAAACGGGAACGAGGTTTAGAGGAATTTGGAAAAGGAGTACTTAAATGGATAGGTTGCGTCGCTTCATTTTATAGAAAGATACTATAATGCTAATTATTTCAACAAAACTCTTTGTGTACTTCTATTTTATGCAGTTATCGGTAGATAGGATAGGCAGTGCAGAAAGACGGAATGCAGTACGCCTGGTGCACAACAGTTTCAATATTTTGAACCGTTTGCGGAGCAGTTTCATCGATGATGTAAATGCAGTGCGTACGTGATTAACAAGCAGTGCGTGGTACTATAAATTTTAGTTGCAGTTCAATACACGGTTATGTCTCTACCTTGGCCCTTTATTTTGCTCCATACTCACGGTAATTTAACTAAGCATAAGAGCGCAGTGCATACTTATTTGTCAGGTGTAGTGTATTGCAGTTATAGGTGTAGTGCGCTGCAGGTGTAGTGTCTTGCACGGTCAGTGCACTGCCGCGGGTCCTTATCTTACACCGATCGCAAAGCTGCTTTAAGAAGCATAGCACCGCAATGCATAGTTATTTCGGAGGCAGTGGGTGTCAGTATTTGTTACAGGAGCAGTGCGTGGTACTTTAAATTTTCGGTGCAGTGCACATTGCAGGGTTATTGCTCTGCCTTGGCGCCTTATTTTTAACCATACGCACGGTATCTTTACGAACCATAGGAACGTTGTGCATACTTATTTATTATGTGTAGAGTATTGCAGGTATAAGTGTAGTGCGCTGCAGCTGAAGTGTTTTGCACGGTCACTACACTGCCACGACACCTTAACTTTTCCCGTTCGCAAAGCAGCTTTAAGAAGCATAGAATCTCAGTGCATATTTATGTTGGAGGCAGTTCATATCACTATTTGAGTATTTGTTACAGGTGCAGTGCATTTCACGTTTATTGCTCTGCCGTGGCACCTTATTTTGCATATTAGGATCGCAGTGTACTATCGGCTTCATAGGCTGTGCGTGTCACTATGCATTGTAGTTGGTGTGCAGTTCATGATCAATGCATTGCCGTGGCACCTTTTGCTGAACGTTTCTCACAACAACTTCAGTCGGGGACCATAATAACGCAGTGCATACGTAGTGCACAGGTAGTTTCAATTCAATGTGCATTGGGTGAGCAATGCAGTGCATGGTCAGTGTACTGCCTCGGCACGTTAACTGTCACCATACGCATAGTAATTTTACGGACAATAGTAAGGCAGTGCATACCTCCTTCACAGGCAGTTCGTTTATGTTTGTATTGTAGGTGCAGTGTAATGCATATTCAGTGCAGTGTCGTGGCACCTTACGTTGCAATGTGCACAAATGTATTTTATGAAAATAGGATAGCAGTGCATACGCCATACACACGCAGAGCCTGTCCATATACATTCAAAGTGCATATATTAGTTGTCTGTATTATTAGCATATTGATACATACAAACATCTTAAATATAAGAAATATTTTATTTACATACATTTACTGAACAACCTAATGTATTGATATTATTACAAGTATCAATGTAATGACCATCTTCAGTCGGGGATGTCCTTCTCTTTGACAGTAGGTCTGAATGCTCTCAATTCTTCAGGAAGTTCATCAAGTAGATCGTTTTTTATCCCGTATATCATCTTGTTGTTAAATACTTCTCTCATTGCGGAAGGGGAGAACTGTTCAACGGTCAGGAAATCGGTATGTTTTGATCATATGTTGCCAATAGAAAAAATAGGAAGCATATTATATTATAACATAAACAACGCGACTTACCTCTTCTTGGTTGCATTTTATCGTGTCTCCATTGTACCACTTTATACTTCTTAGGATCGAGTAAGCACACTCATTCTCTGTTTGCTTTGGACACCTAGGGAACTTTTCTTCGGTGAACTTCTTTGCGAATTCTGGAAAATTGTGACTAGGATATGTCGCTTCAAGAAGTTCATCTATTATTTTAAGTTGTTTTCATGAAATGCAACATTTATCGATCAGTATTCTAAATAGTGCAGTTGGAAGATTAATATGAAAGTAATGTTCTAACCATGATTGGTCCAACGTTGCTGTGGTATTCTACTCTTGTTTTAAACAAGTAATCCTTGGTGTATTTCCTTGAGTCAATGATGTCAAGTCGGCCTCCACTGATATACATGTTGAGGAAGTAAACTGTAAAGTGAGAGCTGTAGACAACATGTATTTCAATCTGCAATGAATACATAATAGTAAGTCCATTAAAATAAAAGTTTATTTCATTAATATTAAGCTCTCGAAATTTATTGTATAATACTCTTCGAAATAGATGTTTTGAAAAGTTAGAGAAACTTACCATTTTTGCCATGTCTGGTTTAAAAATTTTCATCAATGATTTGAATTGATTCACACGTTGTTCTGTGTAGATCTATTTTTCCTTCTCGAATTCCGTTAGCGCAGAGACTGAAAGGTTGCATATGAATCTTTTTCCTCCGTCTACAAAGCCTTTGCAGGAATTGCTTATCATGAATATGTCTATGTAATGCTGAACGAATTGATTGTCAGCCATCCCTCCTTGTTTAAGATTGTTTCTCAGATCTCGGCCTGTCCATTCTGCTTCCATGATTACTCCAGATTCTATTCTTCGAATCTTAATAATGTTTTTCCTGTAACAGATCAGAAAATATTGTTGTCATTACTCCAAATTATTATGGTAAAGCAAGTACTGATACTTATTTTCCAAAATTGTAATTGTTTTTAACCTTTTATTATAAAATTTAACAAATCTTGATGCATTTAAGCTTTTATCCTTGGAACAGTGAAAAGTTAGCATACTATCTATTACTTTTATATGTGAATGTTTTAAACGAAAACACTAGAAAAAGGGCGCCCTAGCGAGAATGTTTTAAGTGAAAGATCTGAAATATGTATTTTTTAGAACAACATTAGTATGTAAACACAACTCTATATTATGTCTTACTCAGCATATTTATCTTGAAAACTTTCATCCAGGATAGACTTTCGAGCAGCGGTTGCGTGCTTCTTGTATTTAAAATGGACATGCTTGAAAACTGGAAAGCTATTTTGACCTTGCCAAGCCGGCCTTCATGGCATGCTCGATGTTTCTGGTAGTGCTGTAATGGATTCAGATTGCGACATTTTTACCACACGTGTTTCATCGCTAGTTTTTTTGTTTCTGGTTACGCTTCCGGATGTTCCACCCTTTTCTGGAGACATTGTTGGTATCATAGCCAAGGTTTTTGGCTTTCTGCTCTTCTTGATCTTTTTTTCCCACTGTCCTGACTGGGTTCATTTTCAATGTCCTTAGCCAATCTGAGTACTTCAATGTATGTGAAATGGAGTTGAGCTGGACTCCTTTCGTCAATCAGCAATCTCTTTGTTTCTTTAGCCGCTGACTCAAGAGACTGCATGACAGTGTTTTGTTTTGCATCTGTACTCAAATCAAGTTCAGGAATTCCTTCAATACAAAATCAAAAGCATGTTGTTAGTATGCATACATCATGATTCTAATTGTATAAATTGAACTTCTAATTGTTATTATATTATTGTTACATTATAACGAAACATACCTTCGATATTTGTAGTCAACCCATTCAACAGTATATTGGTGTTTTCCATTTCGTTGAACATTCTATAGAACCATAGGTTACGAATAATAGGCATGTCTTCTGCTGTAAATTCGGTGTAAGAATCCATTACTGTGGTTTCCATCGCTTGTAGCATCATGAAGGTACCGTCTTCACTTGGAATTGAATAAAATATAATAATAAATTATCAATTAATTCTAAAACATAAATTGATATATTTAAATTTAAAAACAAGGGGAGCAGTTAGTGCTTACACATTGATATGTTTTGGCATATCACCAAACTCAATGCCGAAGCTCATTAATTCTTGATGCTCTTGACTGAACCCATTAAGCCATAAATTTTTAACATTGTTTGCGACTTTGATAGCTATTGTTTGCAAACTCTCATCGTCTAGATTTCTTTCTGAGTCCAGTATTCTCATCTTCCTTGATACGAAATCAATTATAAATAAGAAGTAGTCATGTTTCACTCAATTCTTATATGCATACGTGGCGTCTGGTATAGTAATCATTGCCTATAAAAATGATAGGTATCATTACTAATTATGTAATATGTAAACAATTAAATGTAAATTTTCAGAAATATATTACTTGAACATTATTCACTATTGTTTGGAAAAATTCAACTTACGAAATTATATGCGGGTAACGTGTCTTCTGCTTTAGCCGAAAATAGATTTCTTGTCCTTTGTGGAATTTGGTTGACATCAGTAGTCAAAAATACTTGTAACAAGCTTACATTGTTTACTATCATTAAAATAATTGAAAAAAAGTTTATTTTTTTATTTTTTGCATGAACAACAAGGTTATGTTGAAATGTATGTAAACATATTTATTAATATTATATATGATATACTAGTTTTGTAAGCTTACCCTTATGTTATGACCAAAACATTTTGTTCCATGTTCTGCTTTAGTAATTGCAAGATAATCTACAGCAAAATCGAGAACATTTTTTGTATAGTTCCTCTATCACGGAATGAATCTGCAATTTCTCCTGCAGTTACTATCTTTCCTCCTTTTTTATCAAAATGTATGACCTGCATGAATTATTGTGAATAAGTTAGTTTGATAATAAATTTTAGTATATTATAGGAATACTAATATATGTTAGATTACTATATATAATTTTTTCTTTAGATAGTTGCCTTTGCGGTATTTCTGCAGTGTGGAATCTCAACATCATACTGTGAAACTTTTGACTAGTAATCCACCAGTCTTCGTGTGCTTCCTTCTCTGCAACTTTGTGATAAACTGTGTTATTTCCTTTACGTAGGATTAGAATTTTTTCCTTACTACTGTTTTTGTTTGTAAAAATCACCTTGGTTGAAAGGAGCCTCATCGCGAACAGGTACTATAGCACCAGGTTGTTCGTATTGATGTTTGCCTGTTCCATGAGTAGAAACATATTGATATCATCAAGGTTATTTGTAATAACAATCTTGACAGTTATTAATTTTTATTTTTTTATTTTTTTTCAATTATTCACAGGTAAACCTTTTTTTGACAAAATATCTATTCAATATAACTGTACTTACCTTCTTGGAGATTACAACCATGTAAATCTGTAGAAGCATTGCCGCCAGTAATCCAACTATCTACTTCGGCATCAAGGTCTGGGTTTGCTATGTTCTTACCATCGTCTATGCAGGTTTCCCGGTTAAATTATACATTTAAAAGTGATCAGATAGCATAATATAATGTTTATAAATATACGTATAAATAAAAAGAATAAATATCGTTGGTAAGATCTAAAATATAGATAACCTGTTGGTATGGCATGGTTTCATCAAATTGAACTCCCTACCAATTCAATTGATCCATATTATCAACGGCGTTGAAATCTTTCATGCCATCGATAATTATCATTTCTTCATCTGGCATTGAGTTATTTTCAAAAGAAGATGCTTCTGGTTCTTCTTGATATACAGGTGTGTGATTCTTTTCGTTGTCATATGGCAGTCTGTCATCAGGATTCCTCATTGCTTTGTCTTGTATAATATTATTATCCATGCTGCATAAGTCACCTTCTTTTTCTTCATTGTGTCTTTCCTTCTCACCCAGAATACCATCTGTGTTGTCGTCAATCTTTTGCTCCACAAATGTAACAGGTGTAATTATTGTATCACTGGGATCATTCATTCTCTAGTCGTTGTCTTCTTTCATTCCTCTGTCAACAAGTGCTTCTGACTGCTCACTGATAAGTTCAGCAACTTCTGTGCCAGGTTTACTTGATGATGGTACGGTGGTGTCTTCCGCATGTGAGGAGGAATTATCTTCAGTGTTTTCCTCGACAGACCCAACAGGTGTTGTAACTGCAGATGCCGTAGTGTTTGCAGTTACTGGTATTTGAGTTGTTTCAATAACATTTGATGCATCCGACAGTTCTTCCAGATGATCACTTGTCATTGAATATTCAGCGTTGATATTGGTTTTGTCTTCTACTTGTCCTGCCTGCTTCTCTACTCCTATTTCATCGTGTTCCACATCATGATCCTGGTTCCTTGTGGTTGTAACTGAAACTGTGTATAACTGAGGCACGCAGACATCAACTTTATCATTACCATATTCAAGTTGTCTCTCGTTGTTAACAACCTCCATGTTGTCTGTCAGATCTGTATCATATACATTTGTATCTGTTGTACCAGAAAAAGGCATGTAGTCTGCCGCAATCTCATGTGTAATTTGAGTTGTACTAGCATCATTCATTTTCTGGTCGCTATATTCTATTTTTCCATCATCCACAACTTCTGTAGCTCCTTTACTTAATGTCGTTGTCTGGTCATTGATCAGTTCATTAACGTCTGTGCGAGGTGTACTCAATGATGGTTTGGCGGTGTCTTCAGCATGTACTACGACGGGGTGCTCCTCACTTGAATCTACTTCTGGTCTAGATGAAGAGGGTTCAGTAGATTCTTTTAGGACCAACTTCTCTGGTTTATCTGCTTTGTGCACTTTCTCCATTTGGTCCATGTTTACCAGAACTTGTTCATACTCTACATTGTGTATGATGATGTTTGATATGGCCATTTCCTCCTCCTTGGCCATAATATTGTTCTTTTCCACGAGGTTAACCTTCACAATCCTTAATCTAGCCAGAGATACTTCAAAATCCTCCTTTCCTGACTGAACAATCTCATTGATCTTACCAATCTCCTCTTGGTTAGATGCTTCATCATCTATGTTTTGTATCAATGGAGTGTTGTTAGCAATTGTATTTATGGTTTTGGTTAAAAAGATATTTGCTGTTTTAGAACCTGTGGAAGCATCTGAGCTTTGAGAAACCGTTAGGCAAGTAGTGTTGACACATCTAATTAAGTCTGAAAGTTGATAATCACATCTTGCCTGCAGTATAAAATAATTAAATAAAAAAACCGTCAGACGGTATGTTCTTTATCGTAGGTGTTTTGTTGCATTAGTGTAGATTTTGTCGTAGTAGTGATTAATTTTTGTTGACTTGGATAATTAACATAGTTTAAATTTATTTGACTCCAAACGAACTGGAAAAATTCTAAGAACACATAAACATGATTTTTATAATAAATATAACTTACCCTAAGGCTTCCGTAGCTTCTAGTGTCACTTCTCCAGTCATCTGATGTGATTTCCTCCAAATATTCCAATTTGAGGTGACCAACTCTTGGTGCAGGGTTAGTCAAGTTTGCTTTCTTATGTGCATGAGTGTCCAAATAATAGATCAGAGGCAATGCTGCTGGACCCTCAACTGTGTTTTTATTTCCCTTCTTATCTTGGTATTTTCTCAGCCCCCTCCTTAGCTCATCAAGGAGAACTTCACAGAGGTTCATCTGTTGAATATTCTTGATGTCGAGATCCATGACCATACCATCCTCTCGTCCTATACATGCATTACTTGTTGCGCACGTTGTCTTGATGAAGAACACAAGGAATATGAGGTTTATTGCCATATCTGATGTTCCACCATTCTTCACATGATCGTAAAGCTTACTCAGTATAATGTTATCTGACACACTCAAACCGAGCTGCTGTTTCAGCCACCGCAAAGCTTTTGTATCACGGTCACTTGAAGGTCGTGGAGCATCAAACATGTTCTTCTTTGGGAAACCATAAATTGCTTGCACCACATCTTCTGTTATTTCAATCTCTTCCCCTTGTTCAAGAACAATTGTTAGAGAACGAGGTCTGAATTTACTGTATAGCCATAGCATCATCTTCTTGGAAATGTTGCTGTTCAATTTGAAATCAACTACGAAACCACAGCCATGATTCCTTAAATAAATCTTATGTTCATTTGTTACATAGTTTTCCAGAAAGTTGTGTAATTCTGAAAGTGACCCTCTCACTATGATCTCACCATCCTTCATGTTTGCTAGTTCTCTATGAACTGTGTCACGTTTTTGCTTCTTGAAACCAGGTTTATCTATGAAAGCTTGAGCAGCATTAGGGTTTTCTTGAGTACCAGACCTAGCTTCTATGTTTTCATCCATACTATTGTGTTTCCTCTTGGTTAATCGTCGTGTTCCATGAGATGGACAAATACTCAACTACAGAAGTTTATGTTGAGAAAATAAAATCATGCAGTATAATTTATATTTTACACTATGATGTTATTTAAAAAAACTAATAACAGAGCAACAGTTAAACACATACGTAATTTAAATTACTAGAATCAAGTGAATAAATCAAGAGATGTATAGTCAGCAAAGAGCTCATGAATCAAGAAGAATCAACTAGTATAAAATCAACATAGGTAAAAAAAATTCCTGGCAGTGCATTTCAGTTACTAAATTGGTGCAACAAAGGTGCAAACTTTCCCACCAAAATTTGAACTGCTCATCTCTGTACTCGGTAGAGGAGCAGTTCATTGAAGTTCTAATTGCCAGTTCTTATCTGAAAACTATGTCATTGTTTCGAATTTCAACCATGTTGTTGAGAAAAATGTTCCCTCACTACGGACATTAAAAACAATAAATCGAAAGAAACCCTAGGTTAGTTTGATTAGTGGTTTTCTTGCTCGCGGTTTGTTATTCTCAAAATTGTTCAAACCATGTGCGCTGGCCATTTTGTAATATATGCTTCACTCTAAACTATGACCAGAAATAATCAAAATACCTGCATTGAACCTTCGTGACCGCGATTTTCGTCAGCCATGAAATCGATGAATAAGTGTTCTAGGGATGAAAATTCTAGGAACCTTCTGTAGGTGATTTAGATCCACGTTATATCTATGCTTTTCCCCCTGAGAAAACCCTAATAAAACTTCAATTACTCCTCGTAAAATCGTGTCCAAACTAAATGGAGAACGAGAGGAAAATACTTTGTGGAATTTCGGACAACACCAGGCCGAATCAGGGATGAGAATGGAGAATCTGTGATACCTGTCTTGTCGCCGTACTGCCAGTCAAGAATCTGGAGTAGTAGTACTCCTTAGCGCTGGTGAAGCTTTTCGCCGCCAAGGAGTTGCCGCCGTTGCTTGCCCCCGTGTAGTTAGGGTGGAGGAAGAGAGAGAAAGTGGAGCAGTGTCGGAGAAGAAGAGGAAAAAAGAATAACAGTGTAATCATAGCCGTCCGTTAGGATGTATTGCTGTATGCACGCGTGTTAACAGTCAGCGGGTTGACGCCACGTAGTTTACATATGAGCCCAACTAAGGAGCACTGCCTCTAGTTGCGAAGGTGCGCTACTTGGAGATTGCTAAGTAATAAATTATATTCCCACACTTGAAAAATGCAATATATAGTCCTTCATGATCTACGGAAATTTAGCATTGTCCAATAGAGGCACGTATATCAATTTATTTTATCGATATTCACCGCAGTGCAATAGTAGTACTTGAGGAAGTGGAAACAAACTACAGCGAAACAACTATATTAAAACGAAATATGCAGGGCAATTAGTGTTCACATTGCAGTTGACCCACGTTGAATGGTTGAATAATTACTAGCCACCTGAAAACTGAATTTCACCGCAGTCACTTGTTTTTTTTGGGTTTTTATGTTATGTGACTAGTGTTGTAGGACACCTAAGTTTTGTTATTATCTTTATCAGTTATACAAGATTACTAGGAAACAATACTTTTAAAAATGGCCGTGCAATGTTTTGTGATTGCCAGCAAAATAGATAGATTCTACCTGATAAATATTGTCAGGACTGAACGCAAAGCTATTGTACTATTTCAGCGCAGTACAAACAAAATTAAGCGAACTTCAATATTAATAATTGCACTGCATTGTTTTGTGTCTGACAGAAATATAATAAGAAATATATCTTTTAGTCCATATTACAGGCAAGAAGATATAACTAAAACTGGCAGCGCATAAAGCCATAAGAGAAGCAACTATATTAGAATATCAAAAAACATTGAAATTCGCGCTCGGACGGAAGTTCAGTTAACCTAATTGTCGGAAAAAACAATATATTGCACGTGAATATTGTAGCAATATTAAATGTAGTGCGATAGAACGTTCATAAGCATTCCAAATAACTATACGCTAACAAAGTTAAGTATTATAATAATAGAAGTGCATTGTCTGCTAATAAGGCAGTTATATGGTGCGGAAGAAAAGAATGCCCTTTAGCAGCTCATCGTAAACAAAATGGACATTGTGCACTCCGTGAGCATAGTTACATTTCTATAGGCAGTTGGATGGAATAACCACGGGCATTGCAAAAAACGATTAGAGAAGAAATCATTACAAAATGCAAAAAAAACAGTACTCGGTCACAAGGCAGTGCACATCTATAAGAGTAGTGCATTATGTGTTTTGAAAGAAGTAGTATTTTTCAGTATAGAAATTTATTAATCACCTATTTTGATGCATTATAGACCATTTGCACTGCGTGAGCAAAGTAATATATATGGTTACGTCAACAGTATAGGTAGTCTTATATTTGTTCAAACGGCAGTGCTTAGGTTCGCAGTCAGCTATGTCTATAGGAAGCAACTTTATGAAAAAATAAAATAAGCAGTGCATTTATTCGTCCGAAGCAGTGCACATATACAAAGGCAGTGCACTATGAATTGACAAGGTAGTATTACGTTGCCTTCAAAAAAATGTATTAAGCAGCCCATCCGACGCAAAATGGACCCTGGGCACTGCCTGAGGTAAGTCATATATCGCTATGTCCCTAGCACAGGCAGTGCAATATACCTTTGGAAGGCAGTGCAAACACCGACTAGAGAACAAAGCATACTTCAATGTAAAGAGCAGTGCATTATTTGTTCACAAGGCAGTGCACACGCACAAGAGCAGACAAGAGCATAACACTATGTGTCAAGAAATCACCATTTTCTCAGCTTTAGCGCAATCAGCTACACCTATAGCCTCGGCAGTGCGATATAATTGCCACAAGGAATGTAAAGAATGAATAAGAAGCATCCTTACGTATATGTTTACAAGGAAGTGTATAAGTATAGACTTGAATAATATCATTGTTATATCGACGATTTGAAGCCACATGATAAACACAAAGGTAAGATTAAATTTGTCTGGCAGTAATATTCATATACACATGCATGGAAACAATATTGTATTGCAAATAAGCATCCTAATTAATACATTCCACAAACTTATGCTTAGAAGAGGATACTGTTGAGCAACTTCTTTTTCCTTGCATTGTTGAATCTATGAGGAAATTGTATGACCCTTTTCTGCAGAAATTTCTGGATCGGGAACTTGTTTTTCTCCTGTGGTTTGTTCAACCATGCCAGGATCATCTTCTAAACCTAGATTTTGTGAACCAGGCTCTTCCTAGTCCTTTTCCTCGTCGTCTTGTTCTTCTTCTTCTTCTTCTTCTTCTTCTTCTACTTGAGGTCCTTGTTGATTTTGTGCTATGTCCGCTTCGAGCTCCACCGCTTCTTCGGCGACTCCTTCCTCCTGGATCTCCTCCTCCATTTGTGGTACTACTGGTGTGGGCAACTCAGATCTATGCGCGTAGCATCTCTTTGTTGATCTGAAAGGTGTAAAGCTGGCGAAGTTTGCTCCGTTTGGATCTGGCGACAAGGGCAAAGGTGGGTGGCGTTGTTGGCAACGACGAAACATTCTAGAAAGTTGTGGTTGCAGGTTGCAGCTAGACAATGTTGAGGGCTATAAATAGAAATCCAGCGTTGCTAAATTTCCTGCATGGCGGGATAAATACATGATAGTGGCGGGAAAGATTGATGAACTAATCGAGAAAGACGGCGGGAAAGATTGATGAACTTATGGAGAATGACGTGATGCGCTAGCTCTCCGTGACAACCAAGAAAAGGAAGCATACGGAAAATCAAGTAGTATATCTAATAGTGGTTCATCCATAAGATTCAAACGGAATATCAAATGTCTTTTACTGTAAACAATTTCATTTCGAAAACCATTTACTAGTTCATGGTCTAAACAGCAATTAGTTCTGCATGTCGAACTCAGGTAGGTTAGTTATATACAAAACTCTTATTGTTAACACGGAAGCACAGATAGTGCATATATATCTGCATCCGGCATGGCGGTGCCTATGTAATACACGGGGATAAGTTGTTTTTCTTTTCCACAGAGAACTGCACTGCTTGGAAAACAACAACTCTAGTGCTACATAATAAACAAATTAATTCATCGTTTTTTATAACACCACAGTATACAACATCGTTGTTTATTTTCAGCTCGACTTAGGTGCCAAAACTCTCAGTTCTTCCGGTAGTTCATCCTTTCCTTCGTTGGCCTCGGAGAACAGTGCCCAGAACAGATACTCCTCCATGACGGAGCTCGCATCCATCTGGTCAAATGGTTCAAACGAATCAAGAAGATATATTGTTAATGTCAATCAAAAATTTGTATTTGGTAAAATTATTGATTCAAAACTGGCATTACTTACATCTTTAAGATCATGTACAAGTTGAATGTCGTTGTAGTTCTCAATGCTCTTTAGAATCCAAAAACCATTCATGTCTTCAACCCCTTTTTGTACCTTCAGATGTTTTGATCTAGATACAATATTTCCCCATGTTGGAAGCTTGTTCTTCGGGTAGAGTTCGTCAACGAACTTGTCAAATCTCTTTAGGTGAAAAAACCAGTATGTAGAGCATAGTTAGTGAAATAATTTTTTTCAAATTATGCAGATTGTCTCTATCTGTATTATAAAGATATAAATGGAAAAAAACCACACCATTTTTTCCCCAATTTGATTGTGGTAAGCTATTTTAGAAAATCCTTTTCTCTATGTTCTGTAATCCCGTGTGTCAATAACTTCAACGCAACCACCTTGGGGGTAGTTGTTTAGGATGTAAGTAGACACATGATTGTCAAATGACACAGGCATAAATATCTGTGATGGGCAAGGAAAATAGTCAGATTGATTATATGTTCTAAATGAAAATACGGAATATTTCTGTATGTTATTAATAAGTTATGTATTAAAGAACGTACCATCTTAGCTTTGCTCAAATCTTCATTTCCAATTAGATGTTTGAACTGTTCAATCCTGGAGACGGCTTCAAACTGATAAATTTCATTTTTTCTTGCAGAATTTGTGAAATTCTCCTTTGTCCCAGTGTCACATAAACGAGCAACCCCTAGTGGGAGTACTATCCTTCGATTCCTGAACAAACATTTGTACTCCGGGATACTGCGCCAGCTTGATATTATGAAGTCTATCATGTCATCATCGAGCTTGCCTTTTCTATTGAAACATGCTACAAGCCTTGCTGCAGTCCAATATTTTGGTATTTCTAGGCCTTGTTCCAGAGTTGACGAATATTTCACCAATACCAGACTGAGATTTTCCACAGACAAAAGAAAAAAGGATCAAATATAAAAACCGGGATCCATGAGTGTGTGACACCATACACATATATTTTACTAAAGGAATCCACAAAGCATAGTTTGGTGCTTACTCTTCATTCTTCTCCAGAAAATCGTTGCTTAGTACCAGTCTATGAGCAACTGCGGCGTCTCGCTTGTACTTAAATGTAGGGGGAATGTACACAGGCAACTTAAGTTTTAAGATGTTCTGTAGAGGCCCCTTGTAAGATTTGATATTATCTAGGGAATTATGACCAAGAGCCTTGTTCCTTGTAACAGGTGTTCTTAATCCTTGCTCTGGCAACGAAAATGTTTTAGTTGCATCTTCTCCGTGGCGTTTTGATCCGATACACGAGGTGTCTGCATTGTCAATCTGTGTTCTTACATCAGCTGTGTCATGCGGATGTCCTTTCTCAATTTCTTTTTCAACAACAGTGACCTCGTGGTTAGAGGAACCTTCTTTGTGATTAATTTCTATTAACAACATGGTCACACCTGTAGCAATATTTGTAAAAAGCTGTGTTATTTCCTCTTACATGTTATTAATCTAAAAACATTGTCTAATGTAAAAACCAAGCATCTTGACATAATGTGACAGTACAGTTGTTGAACTGCGTGGTTAACCTGTCTTCCTTGGCGCCTACTAGACGAGTTTCCTCCTGCATCATTATTACAAGTAGTTTTCCTGTAAAGCCCACTAGTAATTTTGCTATTAGCAGCATATCTACAGAATACAACAATACCATTGCTAAGCTGTGTCGTTGATGGCTGTTGGTCAGTTTCACATTGCTTAGAATTGTCTTCTCCTTCTCCTGTAGTATGCGTTGTTACTGGTGTCAGTGTCTCCATGCACGCAGAACAACTCTGAATAACACATGAAATATATTAGTAAAAAATTTAAAAAATGGACAAGTTGTTAGGTTACACTTCTATTTCATAGATTGTTATTTGTATGTGCTCGTGTGATCGAAGTAGCTAAATTTTTTGTATGTGCTTGTGTGATCGAAGTAGATATACAAACCTGTTCATCCAAGGCTCTTGCGGTGACAATGTCGTGCTCCTCTTCTAGTGCTGCTATATTTTTTATTCTGTGCATGTACATGATTCCTCTATCGTCAAAATTCCAGGGCGTGTTGTTGTCAGCTGAAT
Source organism: Avena eriantha (assembly GCA_910589775.1). NCBI lineage: Eukaryota > Viridiplantae > Streptophyta > Magnoliopsida > Poales > Poaceae > Avena > Avena eriantha. The sequence continues at coordinate 284,304,159 of OU342742.1, read as the reverse complement.
CCATTTTATTCACTGTTACCGCTGCTGACTTTCCTGTAGTAGAGCATTCGTTCCCAACATTAAGGTCATGAGTTGCTGCCTCGGCTGTATCCTTTGATTGCTTGATTCGACTGGTGCCTGAAATGTTTGCAATGTTGCTCAGGTCAGTTGCACACTGATGGGATGCTCGAAAGCAGTTAACCATTGCTTCCAGTTTACTTCTTTTCAGGTCCATGTGCTTCATGGTAAGTTCTTTATATATCGTTGCAGCATTTGTATCATCACTTATGATTTCATCACCTGCTTCCTCCTCTAGAAGTATATCTATATACTTGTCCATGCATTGATCTAGCCTCTGGGACTTTGTTCCCGAACCCTCTAATTCTATATTAGAGGTTGAGGTTATCTTGTTACAAGTTGTTTCTTCCACAGGAGGTTTCAAATAATAGCTTCTTTTGTCACACTTTTCCACTACAAACAGTAATCAAATATTATTTCCATGGATCGTGAATAACTGTCAAAAGAGGTAATTTTAAAATAGTTCATTTGATAGAATGATTCTTGATGTGAAACGAGATGAGGTCAACTAGAATACTTACATTCAGTCTTCCCCACCTCTCTTTGTCAATGACATCCGCTTTCAATACAGCAAGCAGATCTGATTTGTCCAGATATTTGATCCTTGGTGTTTCTTTTGTCATAAGAGATTTTCTGCACTTGAGCGAATCTAGGTATATTATTAGAGGAAGGACTGCGCAACCTTCGGCAACACTTTGATTCGTATCATCAACATGAAACTTTATTGCTGCCCTCTTGATCTCGTTAATTTCAAGCTGGCAAAAGTTCATTTTTCCAGAATTCTCGATATCAAGGCTTTTCACTACCCCAACTTCCCGGCTGATGTGGTTGCTTAAACCTGGACATATAAGCTTTGTGCAGATTACAAGAATTATGCATTTCATTGTAAACTTGCCCGTTGCACCCTTTTTGATATGACGGGTCAACTGTTGCACCGTTCTAGTGTCCCTCTCTCTCAAACCCAATTTCTTCTTAAGCCACAGTAAAGCAAAGGTATCGCTAGCTTCTGAAGGCTGAGGCGCCTTTATAATGCCATTGGGTAGACCAAGGGCAGAATGCACTGCATCTGCTGTCAGAGTTATAGTCCTACCACCGGCAAACTCCATTTTCAGAGTTTCTACATCAATCTTCTTGTATAGATTAATAATCAGAGGCCTACTAATGTTTGAATCCAGCTTGTATTCCAGGATGAAACCCCATCCAATCTTCACGAGCTCTACTTTTTGGAGATCGTTCAGATCATGTTTAATCAATCTTCTGAGCTCTTTGAGAGAGCACCTTACTGTGTAATTTGATCCAATCCTACTACGGGGCTTCTTCTTGTCCCTTGTATATTTTTCAACTGCCATCAGTTGATTCTTGGACATATCCTGGTAGTTTACAAAAAAAACGTACCAAATATTGATAAACTTATTTCTAAATTTGTTAGTGCAGGTTGTAGTCTCGATTAAGGAATATGACATGCATTAACATTACATAAGCTTACCATGACAACATTATTCTGGTTGTTCGGACTGCCATGTTGTTCTCCACCAATCTTTCGTTTCTTCTTACGTACACCGCTAATACATTGCAAATGTATTTATAATTTTTGATGTTCCATGCTTGGTTTTATCTACATTCTTATGTTTTGTTCCAACTTTGGAGTACTTTTTATATGATTTCTTGGACTAACCTATTAACAAGATGCCACAGTGCCAGTTGCCTGTTTTCTGCTGTTTTTGGTTTCAGGAAGTCAGAAAATGAATATTCTCGGAATTGTACGGGACAATAGCCAAAGTGCCTATTTTTCCGGAAGTCATCAGATGCCAGAATACGAGACGGAGAGGGGCCAGGGGCCAGCCACACCATAGAGTGGCGCGGGTCCCCCTTGGCCGTGCCACCAAGTGGTGTGGGCCCCTCCGGCCTCCACCGACCTTGCCCTTTCGCCTATATATTCCTCCTGATGCGAAAACCCTAAAGAATGAAGCCTCCAGCCACGAAAAGTTCCGCAGCGCCGCTGCCACCGAAGGGGAGATTCAGGGGACAAAAAGTCTCTGTTCCGGCACCCTGCCGGGACGGGTAAGTGCCCCCGGAGCCATCTCCATCGATCTCCACCGCCATCTCCATCACCATTGCTGATTCCCATGATGAAGAGGGAGTAGTTCTCTCTCGAGGCTAACGGTTCTACCGGTAGCTATGTGTTCATCTCTCTCTCTATGCATGATCTTATTGAGATCATGAGCTTGTAATCTATAGATCTACCTTGCTACTCAAGTGCTTTAATAGATCTCTACTCTCCCCATGTGTGTGAAAGTGACAGCGTGCACACCATGGTGGCACTTAGGCTAGAGATTACATATACTTGTTATGAGTTATATTTGGAGTTGGATGTCTTTATGAAATTGTGGTGTTTGTTGGACTCATCTAGTACTCAAGGTGACAATGTGGGGTTTTCTAGATGGGAAAGGCTTACTTTGAGGTGTGCTGTTATAGCCTTACCATCGATTAGAGTGTTCAACCGGAGAGTATTTAAGAGTAGTATCATAAAGAGAAGATATATTTATATGAGAGTGTTCACTAGTGAAAGTATGATCCCTAGGCCTTGTTTCTAAGCATTGAAACACCATTTGCTATTAGATCTGTTACATGTTTGCTTGCTTCCATCTTTATTTCAGTTTTCCTTTAGTCTTTTCCACGCCGTCAAGTTATTTTTTCTATCACTATTACCACTTATAATTATCCATACCACTTGTATTTCACTATCTCTTAGCCGAACTAGTGCACGTATACACCTGACAAGTGTATTGGGTGTGTTGGGGACACAACAGACTTCTTGTATTTTGATTGCAGGGTTGCTTGAGAGGGAATACCTTTGACCACTTCCTCCATGAGTTCGATAAACCTTGGGTAATCCACTTAAGGGAAAACTTGCTGCTGTGTACAAACCTCTGCACTTGGAGGCCCAACAACTGTCTACAAGAATAGAAGTGCGTAAAGATAACCGCCTTTGATGTTTGAACCTATTTTGCGTTTCTTTTTCAGCTCCAGCTTTATTTGATGAAATTCTAGGGATATATGTGATGAGGCGATTCAGCTTGTACTTTGTCTCTACAGGGTAGACATGGAGGGAAGCTACATTGTAGCGACAACACAATAGTTTTTTGGAAATAAAGTTTTGAAAACAACGTAGCTGATTTTTATCTTGGGATTCAATGGAGATATAACTTCCTAGTTTTAAAGGACGGAGCATAGTTTCTAGAGTGATGGGAATAGTTTAATAACCATCATAGTGTAGTACAATTAATATAGTGGAAATAGTTATATACGAAACTACATGACCATTTTCTACGCATGTAGTTTGAGCAGCAGATAGCACTATGTGCAATCAAAAAAACTTTTTCACAGTGGATCGATCACTTCAATTGTAGGCTACACCAATTCGTTAATTTTCTATCAAAATAATGTATTACTATGTGTACTTAATAGCAAGAGATTATACAATACATTAAGAAGTTCAGTCGATGTACAATAAAACTATGCTCTGAATATAATTTAGCTATTCCTGACAAATACTATTTATTATTATGTATATAATCAGCAAGGTTGTTGGTGGTTGTTGCAAAAAAGGTAAAAGGAGGAAATAATACCACAGTAAATTTCAAAATATTTTGGCATACATATTTCAACTGATTGTTTTTGCATCGAAGCCTCCTTATATAAGTTATATAGCAGATGGATTATTATTATTGATGTTACAGATACGCAAGCAGAGTGTTGATTCTTTATCTGTGAGTTATTTTTTTCACTAAATCTAGAGAATGCGATATATGCTGCATTACACCAAATTGCAAAATTCAGCAAGGACCCAGATTATCTCATTTCAATGGTCGTACATTGGCTGAAATAGAAATGATGAAAGGTGCAAAATTTCAAGCTCCAGGCGTAACAGAACGTGTTGCACATCAATTCAGGATGGTATATATACTTTTGAGAATAATATATGATTTTTTTTATTTAAATGCTTTAAAAATCAAAAGATTAACCTTGAATAATTACGGTGCTACTATATTAATTATATCATGGCAGAGACGTCTTAGAGCACTAGACGATAAGTAGGATAAAGAGCGTGAGCAGAAACTGATAGCTCTCGCGGCGTCAACAGAAATTGTACGAAGATGTAACGCAGCACGCGCAAACTTGAAGCCAAAGCTGGAAAAAATTAACATCACAATGTCTACTTCACAAGTAATTTCCAGAGACCCTAGTGGTATAACAAAGCTAGGATGCAAAGATGAATCAGGTGTTTCAGTGAAAGGCAACAGGGCAGTCAAGACTAGTTGTAAATTTAAAGATGCAAAGTACAATGAGAATAGTTTGGTGAGTTTACTCTTGCCAATCAGTACAAAATTTAAAAAATAATATAATTTTGAATGAGTACTGCTAACAATTATTTTATTCTATTTCTGTTTTGTCAGGTGCAAGTTGATTTGATGGTCTCAACGCAACAAAAAAGTGGTACTACTGCAGCATCTTCTGCACAGACAAGGATATCAAAGGACACAGATGAAGTAACCAACATTCAGTTCAGGTACAGCGAGAAAAAATCAGATATAGTGCAAGCAGCTCCTACAAGCCATAGAATCCTCACGAATACTTCAACACAGAATGGTCAAACACACGTAAACATCGACCTAATAGCTGTTGGAATGGCAATGAGTGGCACAGAAGGAGAAGCTTTAGTAAGGTATGCTGGTAGCTTTGAAGAAGACAAAACAAAAACAATCATCACAATGAACGTACTCAAAACAAGCGTGCTTGTTCAAAATTGCCATGATAGGAGAGTGCTGAGCAAAGATGAGAAAAAAATCGAAAGTAAGACAGTATATCCTGGATACGAGAGTAGCATAACAAATTCAGAAGAGAAGATCACACATGAACAGATTACAGATGAGCAGAGTGTTGCAAGTGAACCAGTCAGCAACATTTGTTTTCTAGTGCAGCCAGCAACCATCGCTACAAGTACAGTAGAGTCACAAGCTAGAAGCATTGATAGACCTAATTGTTCTGATGTAGGCAGGAGAGATTCAACCAACATGCTAAAGACACAAAGAGAAGAGAATACAAGTCATCAGACTGTAAATTGTTCAGAGGAACCGGCAGAAACTGTATGCACTAACACCAACTTAAAAGCAATGAGCAATGAGCAGTCTATGCCCCAGTGCGATGACACTATTCCTGAAAAAGATATTAATCCAGGAGAACCTACGGAAGAAGAGTTAGAGATGGACAGAATGTTTAAGAATGAGTACCCAACTATGGATGAAATTGGTGATGCCATGACACCGGGAGAAGGAATGGAATTTCAGTCACGGGAAAATTCTTTCCAATTCTATGCACTGTATGCAAGGAAAACCGTTTTTCTATAAGAAAACACACCAGCCTTAACTCCAAGAAAACAAGCGAAATGATTAAACAGACATTTGTTTGCACAAAACAAGGTCAGACTAAAATAAGTGACAAAGTTGTAAAAAAAGGAAAACAAGTTCTACTATCAGGTGCTCTTGCCCTGTATCCATTGTGGTAAAGAAAACAAAGAAAGGATGGATGTACAAAAAAGTAAAACTAGACCACAATCACCCTTTGCACCGAATAGATTGGCTCATCAGGTTTTCAAATTGCCACAAGTCAATGACATAGCAAGACAAGGAATTCATACGTATACTACACCTTGGAAAGATTCCACCGAGGAGAGTGATGCAAATATACACTGGAATGAAACTTCTAACCAGAGGAGTTGGTTTCGAGGGCAAAGACGTGTAAAACCTTAAGTATGCTGACAAGAAAGACAGCAGAAATAAAGATATAGAGGAATGCTTGAAGAGGTTTACCCGTCTTCAATCAAAGGTTCCTGGGTTCTCATATAAATTCGACACTGACCACACAAACGCCGTTCATAGCATCTTCTCGACAGACGCAATATGTATGATGAACGACGAACTATACGGTGAATATGTGTCATTCGACACAATGTTCCAGATGAACATATACAACATGCCTTTTGCACCAATCATTGGTGTGAACAACCATGGAAAAACTGTTTTGTTTGGGATCGGTCTCCTGCAGGACGAGTCAGCTAAAACGTTCAAGTGGCTGTTCAAAACTTTTTTCTTGGAAAAATGGGTGGTAAAGCAGCAAAGTACATAATCACTGACTAGTGCAGAGCAATGAAGAAAGCAATTGATGAACTAGATATACTGCTTGACACAATCCACAGGTTCTGCCTGTGGCACATCATCAAAAAGATGCTAGAAAATCCTGCTAGCATTTTGGCAAGAAATGAAGGCCTGTCGGAAGAACTAAGACATGTGATAAAGAACTCATTGACTGTAGAAGAGTTTGAAAAATGCTGGAGGCAAGTATTGGAAAAATACGGAATTGCAAACAACAAGCATCTTCTAGATTTATGGGATATCAGATATCACTGGGTACCAGCCTACTTCATGGACTGCTTCTATCCCTTTTCCTCGTCAACTACAAGAAGCGAGAGCACCAACTCCATGTGGAAATACTATGTCGACCACACAAACACAATACTGAAATTCTTAGATTCATATGAGGCAATTCAGGAGAAAAGCTTGAGTGCACTCGACAGGAAAAGGAACAGGACTTCAGAGAAGACAGCACCAACATGGAGCAGATATGGACTTGAGACAGAGGCAATAAAGATTTACACTACAGACATATTTCTCAAGTTTCAGAAGCAACTAGCATATAACACAGCTTTCGAAATAACAAGGGAAGAAACAATTGACATAGGAATGAAATACGAACTGACCAAAAGAAGTCATGTCACACATCCAGATTTCAACATAAATGTTTTTATAGTTGAAGTGGATAATGAGAATAAGATTTTTTCATGCAACTGCAAAAAAATGTCAGGGGATGGAATCCTGTGCTGTCACGTCCTCAGGGTTGTGGTACGTCTTGGTTTAGTACATAAGATGCCAGACAGTTTTGTGAACCCTAGATGGAAAAGATGCAACCCACATCAGCCATCCAACTATGTTTTTGTCCTCCTGACGGTAACAAGAGCAACGCAGCAGGTCCAATCTGTTATGTGATTGAGTTGACTCGTTTTGCTAAGATCTACTCAAAAGCATGCATTACAGACAAATCATACCATGTTCTGGTAGAGTGCATCGATGAAATTGAGAAGAAACTAAATGCTTCAGCAGACAAGGATGAGCAAAGCAACACAGAGGGCATGGCAGATGGCATCGATAACTTACATGAAACAATTCGTACTGCATTGAGAGATCCTCCAATCATAAAAACAAAGGGTAGGAAAAATGAGAGAGACTAAAACCAGGGTCAGAGCAGACGAAAAGAAAATGCGGTACCTGCGGAAAGAGAGGGCACACAAAACCTAAATGTGAATTCTGGTTTAAGGAGAGAGAGGTATTATATACACATGAATATTTTTTCTTATATTTTACAAAGTATTGTACCTAGCGACAAATTATATCTATGTAGTTTTTACTATTGCAGATTGTGGTTATTGAACTATATATAAACTTTTGTTTGCAAGGCAGAATGATCCAGAAGAAGCACAAGATAAGATCAAAAGCTACAACAGAGAAAAGGCCAACTTCAAGCAGTGATTACAAGACGACTGATGCTACTGGTGTAAGTTATCTTGTAAAAAAATAATAATATTCGATACATTAAGTCGAACTAATATTTTAACAAATAATCTTCAGGACGACCTGACACCACCAAAGAGAAGATTTTTTCAGAAAAATACAAGCCAGAAAAGTAAATCAAAACATGGACGCAGTTATGTTGACAACACTAGTACAGATGAAGTAAGATAATTTTGCTCAATGATACCTATTACAGCATATCTTGAACCTGATTGTAACCATGCAAGACTAACATTTTGTATGCTTTTTCTAAAGAAAAATTTGACTCCACATAAAAGAAGAAGAGTATGGAAAGAGAAGGATCAACAAACTCCATCAGCAACATCAAGTGATAGCAACTCAACTGATTCAGATAGAGTAAGTACTATATGAAATTTATAGCTAGTGACTTAGAACATAGGAAAATTATTGGACATGATATTTGTTAAGTTGTGAAAATAAAATGCTTGATACATGTGATGCAGATGATATCAAAACCATAGAATCAGAGGAGAAGTTCAGTAGGAACAACACGAAAATCAAGAGAAGGAAGCAATTGTACACGAGGGATTGATTGACAAAAGTATGACATCAGAAAAAAAAATCTCATCCATATCCCACACGGAATGTTGTGAATATGTATGAAATCCCTCAGATATATGCTAACCTCAGTGGAAATGATGGAAATGTTTCTCCAAGTTATGGTCATTCAGAACGAAGCTGCAGAACGGCAGAAGCAGTGAACAATCAAAAGAGTAAGTGTAGTACAAAAATCCAAATAAAAAGAATAGTGATTACAAGGAGCAGTCCAGTGCAGACATCCGTGTCAAGCCACGAAAGACCTCAAGCATCAGTTGAGAGGAATGTACAAACAAGAAGCAGCCCTGTGAATTCAGTATAGTTCAATGTACATAAAAGTAACGGTACGACAAGTCCGGTGATAAGAACAGTCAGAAGAAGAAAAAACACCGTTAAAGATGAAGATCTCGACAGTGATCGGTCTAGAAACAATAATAAAAAGGAAGGCACAAGCACTTCAAAAATCCCTAGAAAAGGACATGGCCGTCTACAATGGTATTCGACTGCACAAGTTCAAGAGCCAAGGCAAGTTTTAAATATCATAATATTTAAAACATTACAATTAGGATTGCCCAAATAGTCTGCTCTACATAAATGTTATAAAAAATGATTGCTAACAATGTTTCTTTATTTTATGCAGGAGAAGCAGCAGGATCAGGTCATGATACAAATATTGTTTTGTAGCACACAGACTCAGAATTAAAAATTCGCTCATAATAAATGTAAGAAATTACAGAGCATATTTTGTATTCTTATCAACTTATCATGAAGTTATAGAGGAAAGTTTTTTGTATCATGGCATCACTTGTTAGTTACTGGTATAAAAAGGATAAATTGACTACAACCATACATACCATTACACCGGTTTTGTAAATAAGATAAAAACATTAGACACAATAGCCATGACACTCTAGAACAATCTACTGTAGTTCGAAAGAATAGTTCTGTACCAGATTTTCAATGGAACAATGCTTTAAAAAAAGAATTGCACTATATATATATAACAACTAGAAATATTTAACTTAACAAAAAAAGTAGAACATTTAAATTTTTTTTGTTTTGAAATATTTTACATATTATTCTTACAGACTATAAGATAAACCACTCGTACATCTATGCAATCACAATATAACAGATGAATCAGGGAATTAAAAAATAAAAAAGGAACCAGGGCAATACATAACTAACATCGCTGGCACTGCATGAACTGCATTAAAGTACATCAATATAAAACAAAATAAAGCACTGCATAATCCTTTAGAGAAGCAGTGCTCTGCTTCAAACAACAATGGGTCGGAATTGTATTATTGGGCCTTTCTTGTATGGAAGCAATACTTTTATGGTTGCGAACTCTTGAGGTATCGTATGGACAATTTCGTAGTGGGCCTTAATTTTCATAACTACTAGCACGTTTGCACGATCGGTTGGTTATAAGGATACGAGGAGTCATGGGAGCGGTAAAGGTGCAAGTTGCAACAACGGCGCACCAGTTCATCATTTGAAGTGAGGAAACTGAAAACAACAAGGTGTCTATCTAGCGCATAATTATATAATATTTTGTAGCCCATCACATACTTGTTCTTATTAGATCCATTCTTGTTTACTACTGCAGGAATAAACAGATTCAAACCGTGGTACCAGACGTCTTCGTCCCAGATATGATGGACGACAGGCTTCAAACCACAGAGACTCATAGCATTATTGTTCACGGAACGACGGTTCTTACTGTGGAGTACACCAACGAGGAATCAACACTGAACAGAATCCTCTCCATGTACGAGGCTTGGCTTGAAGAGGTTTGTACCCATCCAACTTACCGTCTGATTCTATTAAAACGATTGTCATATGAATTATGCATGACTACAACACAAATGAATTCAAGGTAGTTTGATTCGTATAAAATAGTTTAACATATTAATTTGAACTAGTTTTTCCTAACAAGTCCTTTTCACTAGTTTAGATATGAATCAAATATCAACCCATACATATTTTATCAGAATCCCTTGATTTTCCAACGGTAGAAACAAATATACTATGTATCATATGAATCTCTACAGGATTAGAGTGGTTATAGGAAATGCATTCCTACATTATCAATACTCCTATGTCTTTCATGTCATAAGAATCAATAATACAAGTTCTAAACTGTATCCTTCTAGTGTTCATTTCACCAGACTCTAGTACTAATAATCACATTTCATTTGACACCAGGATAAGACTAGGTACGTTGGACTATACATTGAATATACTACTCAAGGAAGTGAAATAACCATCGCTGTCGTACAACTCACCATGAGAGAGCACGTCCTAGTTTATAATTACGCTAGGGCCACGAAAAAATGCCAGGCACTTCGTGATTTTTTCAAGGAAAAACAAATCACCTTTATTATCGTTGACAAGAGGACTAATTCAAACATATTGATGAAAGAAAAGTTTTTCATCCCTGAAGAGTACCATGTAGACATACATGGAATATTTAAAACATTCCAAGGTGACAATTGCAGGTACCGCATGGCTAGTATTGCAGCAGTACTCATTGATTCATCATATAGTGAGATGAAGATAGCAACAAGTGACTCAGAAATGCATAACAAATGGGAGTGGAAGCCAATGCCAATGGAGAATCTGCATTACTCAGCAAAAGATGGGTATGTAAAATATGATTTGTACAAGAGAATAACATTCAGCAGCTACTGCCTCAGTTTAGGAAGACAAATTATCAATGATAGGTTGTGCACCGGGTGTAAAGGAGGTAAAGGATATAAATCATACAAATGTTTTTTGGAGGCATGTCCATCAGCTAATAACAATAATAAGTGGGACGATGAATACACGATGTGTCTAGCAGCAGATATCGATAGGTGGACAAAGAACGATGAATGGTGGACGAAGAGAGACCACGATGAAGAAGATTGAATTTAGCTAAAGACTATGATTATGTGAGTATGGTCTGCTAGCAATCTTATAATTCAGTTTGTTAATTCAGTTACACAAAAGTGGTTATGATCTAGTATATTATATTAGGAGTACAATGTAATTAATGTGTGTGTGTGTGTATAAATTAAACTACCTTTTATCGTTATTCTGTAATGTTTGTAATTACAGCATATGAATATATACTTGCATTTCATATGTACATTCCTAATTTAGTCTCGAAGGCAGGCAAGTTAATTGTAAATAAATAAGCAAAATCCCATTAACAAGTTAAAATTTCCTAAAAAATTAATTGAACATTTGACAATTGAAACGGATTCTGATGCATCCAGTTGAATATTCACAACACATCAAACAAAATCAATAGAAATAACGAAATGCATTACCACATAACAAGCAGTTCAAAACATACATCAAGCGGTTCATAACAACAAGCGATTCAACACAACTTACATCTGCACTAAAAAACAATCAGAAGGAACTGCAGTCATCATATAATATGATGTCAATGACAAACATTATCTTAATGTTTCGGTTTGAAGTGCTCCTGCTAGTGATGAGAATTGCTTGCCCAACTTCAAGACATTCATGATAACGTTCAACAAAGGTCTTCCACTCAGGGGTGCTGAAGATAATTCAACCATCACTCCCTGTCTTGTACGCAATGAAGCTCACGACACCATTTGCACCAAGCCGTACTCCAGCCATGCGTTCTTCAACAATTTCAAGAGATAAAACCATTCTTGAAGGTAGTTTCTAATTAAGTTGCAGAAGTTAGAAATCTAATAACTAACAAGCAGTAAAATAAAAGACAAGTAGAAAAATAATGATAACTAATAACATACCATATCATGACGGCGAACATGCGTCCTGGTCAAGCGAGTAACAAGTGCTAGGCCAACGTACAATTCTTTTGAAGGAATGATGTGGATAAGATAGCACTTTTCACTCCTGGTAAGCTTGCATCTCTGAGAAACAATTGTATTATCCAATGGTCCTTCTTCCTCCTCATCCTCCCGATCCTCCTCATCAGACTCACTCTCTTCGCCATCATCCTCGTCATCACACCCGTCATCCTCGGTCTCATCATCCTCATCCTCATCCCCCTCATCGTTCATATGAATAACAGTGATACTTGGACAAGGTGCTCCCATTGAAAATACCAGCTACACACCAGAGTCGATTTGGTTTTCAGCAAATTAACCTTCTCCATGAAGAACCTGCAAGGCGAGTCATTGCTCGCTCTTTGCGCACGTCCACAACATAAATTCTCCCAAGAGCTTGAAACTAAATGCTTTGTCCTGTTATTCTATTGAATTTTCTCCTTATATTGCATGGGATAGTCTAAATTGAATAAAATAATTAAATAAATGACAATTGTATGGAAAGAAAATTCAATAAATTTAAAAAGCAAGAATTACATGCATACCAATGAACGCTCAAATCGACAATGTACAAGACGGACAAGGAATAGCGAGGCTGATTTTGTTTCATCACTACAGTCTGTGAAACAAACCTGACACAGTGACATGTCCTAAAAAAAATGAAAAGCACTCGTTAATTTATGATAAAGCTAGCTAAGATAAAAAAAGGGCATCATATTTGGAATGAACATAAATTAATTTTAGGGACGGACTAAGTGAGCCAAGTAGAAAGCACAAATACATATTTTTTTTCATATACCAGAAAGCTAAATCACACCACCCCAACCCTTCATTTCATAATCATATTGTAACTAATCAATAGGAAAATGAAAGTACAGAAGCATAATCAACCTAAAAGTGTATCCTCATTGCATCATCACATTGAATGCTAACTAAAAAACTAAATATCTCCATATATATACAAATTAAACAAAAAACTTAATATCTAAAACGCTGTCGAATTTTTTTATCTATACAATTTATAATATGAATCGACCAAAAATATGAATACATCTTATCTAAAACTATGGTTCGAAAGAAACAAGACTAAAATGTGCAAGATTTATAGGATAAAAACGAGGGAATAAGTTGAGCATACCATGAGAGGGAGATTGGGGAGCTAAAAAACAGTGAAATCCTTCAGATCCGATGGTTTTTAGGGGAGCAATTGAGAGGGAGGGGAGATGGGAATAGGAGGTGACCTCTCTCTATTAGTCCTGGCGCCTAGGGACGACTAGGTCGGGAAGGGAATGGCAACCACGCGCCTGATGCTACATTTATAAATGTATGACCTTTATGCTAGGCGATACACTGCCAAAGCACATTGTATTGCACAGCTCCCTCAGCAGTACAATCTAAACTATACGGGCAGTACTATGTATGCAGTGGATACATTTTGCATATGCCCGTTTGCATCGAAAGTTCACTACATACCATGGTGAATGCACTGCCGTTGCACATTATCTTACGTCGTCCACACATCACTATAACAAAGATTTAAAGAGGAGTGCAAAAAATTTCCACACGCAGTGCATCTGTTCTAAATGAATAGTACGTGTCCGTGTCCACCGCACATACTGAAAGTCTTGCACACTTGGCACAACACTGTATTGTAGCACACGACATGCAGTCCACGTAGGAAGTCCATATACCGCACAACACAATATTTCAGAACACGACATGCACTCCACAGAGGCAGTGCATATGGTAAGAAAGGGTGGTTCACTCCTGCCTACAGATGCAGTGCACAAGATTTCACAGCAAGTGCATATGCGGCTGCATGGCAGGTTCAGTGCATTCCAGCATAAGGATGTAACGCATACACTCTTCAGAATCATACGTTCATCGCGGGTGGAGAACACACTGCACAGACCGCACAGGCAGTGCAACCATAACTTATCAGGGCAGCACACCAGATGCAGTCAACACAGGCAGTGCATATAGATGTCAATAGCAGTGCCTTCCCGGATAGCGAAGAGACGCAGTATATCTTGGTGTGCATGGTCGGTGTAGTCCATTGCACGGTCAATGCACTGCCTGCGCATGCGTTAAAAACGGTCGGTCAGGGGCAGTGCACATTGTACAACACTATATTGCAGAACACGACATGCACTCCACAGGGGCAGTGCACGTTGTATGAAAGGGCGGTTCACTCCTGCCTACGGATGCAGTGCACAAGATTTCCGCATGCATTGCATATGAGGCTGCATGGCAGGTTCAGTGCATTCCAGTATAACGATACACAACCATATGTTCATCGAGGGTGGAGAACACACTGCACAGACCGCACAGGCAGCCCACGTAGGAAGTCCATATACTGCACAACACTATATTATAGAACACGACATGCACTCCACAGAGGCAGTGCATATGGTAAGAAAGGGTGGTTCACTCCTGCCTACGGATGCAGTGCACAAGATTTCCACTAGTAGTGCATATGCGGCTGCATCACAGGTTCAGTGCATTCCAGCATATGGATACAGTGCATACACTCTGCACAACCATACATTCATCGCGGGTGGAGAACACACTGCACAGACCACACAGGCAGTGCAACCATAACTTATCAGGGCAGCACACCACATGCAGTCAACACAGGCAGTGCATATAGATGTCAATAGTAGTACCTTCCCGGATAGCAAAGAGACGTTGTGTATCTTGGTGTGCATGGTAGGGGTAGTCCATTCCACAGACACTGCACTACCTGCGCACACGTTAAAAACAGTCGGTCAGCGTTATTAAAGATAGCGCAGAACCCAAGCAGCGAGGCATTATGGATTTGGTGTGAGCTATATAAGCGTGCAATTATTTGTAGCACACGACATGCAGTCCACCTAGGCAGTGCATATACCGCACAACACTATATTGCAGAACACGACATACACTCCATAGGGGCAGTGCACGTTGTAAGAAATGGCGGTTCACTCCTCCCTACGGATGGATTGCACAAGATTTCCACAGCCAGTGCATATGCGGTTCCATGGCAGGTTCGGTGCATACCAGAATAAGGATGTACTGCATATGCTCTGCACAACCATACGTTCATCGCGGGTGGAGAACACACTGCACAGACCGCACAGGCAGTGCAACTATAACTTATCAGGGCAGCGCACGACATGCAGTCAACACAGGCAGTGCACACAGATGTCAATAGCAATGCCTTCCTGGATAGCGAAGAGACGGAGTGTATCTTGGTGTGCATGGTAGGTGTAGTCCATTCCACAGTCACTGCACTGCCTGCGCACGCGTTAAAAACAGTCAGTTGGCGTTATTAAACATATCACAGCACCTAAGCGACGACGCATTATGGATTTGGTGTGAGATGTATAAGCGTGCAATTATTTGTAGCACACGAAATGCAATCCATGTAGGCAGCATATACCGCACAGCACTATATTGCAGAACACGACATGCACTCCACAGGGGCAGTGCATATTGTAATAAAGGGCGGTTCACTCCTGCCTATGGATGCAGTGCACGATTTCCACAAGCAGTGCATATGCGGGTGCATGCCAGGTTCAGTGCATTCCAGCATAAGGATACACAACCGTACGTTCATCGTGGGTGGAGAACACACTGCACAGAACGCACAGGCAGTCCACGTAGGAAGTCCATATACTGCACATCACTATATTCCAGAACACGACATGCACTCCACAGAGGCAGTGCATATGGTAAGAAAGGGTGGTCCACTCCTGCCTACGGATGCAGTACACAAGATTTCCACAGGCAGTGCATATGCGGCTGCATGGCAGGTTCAGTGCATTCCAACATAAGGATGAAGTGCATACGCTCTACACAACCGTACGTTCATCGCGGGTGGAGAACACAGTGCACAGACCGCATAGGCAATGCAACCATAACTTATCAAAACAGCACACCACATGCAGTCAACACAGGCAGTGCATATAGATGTCAATAGCAGTGCCTTCCCGGATAGCAAAGAGACGCAGTGTATCTTGGGGTGCATGGTAGGTGTAGTCCATTCCACGGTCACTACACTGCCTGCGCACGCGTTAAAAACGGTCGGTCAGCGTTATTAAAGATAGGGCAGAATCCAAGCGGCGAGGCATTATGGATTTGGTGTGAGCTGTACTCCTCTAAGGCTTATAAATAGTGCCGGCACCTCTTCACACTTCTAAACAACATCAGTACCAGGGATAAATATTCGATCACACATACCTACCACCGGCTTCATAATGCCTCGCCGCCTACCCACCTGTTGGGCCAAGTTCCCTCCGGGTGCTCGCATACCACTTCCAAAGCCGCCTAGCTTCGACGACGAAGAAGAGAAAGAAAAGGTCTCGTTGCAGGGGTCGGTCACGGCTCAAGGTGTGGTAGCCGCTGCGGAGAAGGAGCGAAGCTACAAGAACCTACATGAATACGCCTCTTCGTCTGCCGACAGCAACCAATCCTATGACCTGATGTTGCCGCCAACCTCAACAAAATTGAACTCGTTCGGTAAGGAGAATAAGAGGCGGGAGGATGCAAGGAACCGCAAGGAACAGACCGCGTTCCTCGCTTCCATGGAGAGCAAGAGTATCTCTGCTCCAGCGGCGCCAGAGAAGGAGAAGGAGGAGGTCAAGAAGGAGAAGGAGGAGGTCAACTCATTGCAAAGGGAAAAACAGAGGAGGGAGGATGGCCGGATCCGCGAGAGGCTCGCTGCCTATACGGCGCATAAGGCCATCGTTCATGAGGCCAACAGCATAGCAGTTCTAGAGATGACCAATCAGTTTCGACAGGCAGCAGAGGCGATGAGGAACCAACGCGCGGCAGCAGCAGCAGCAGCGCAAGCGGTTGTGGCTCCAGCGGTGGCGGCGAACGACGACGAGGCAGGTCCATCATACGTCATCCACATATACAGCGACGAAGAAGATTAGGGGATCTAGCTTTATTTTATGTTTTTCTTTATATATCCATAAATGTTTTTCAAATCTTGTAAAATATCTCCTGATTTGGATGGACTATTAATCTATCTGAATTTCACAAAATGCCATTGATTCAGCAGTAACCACGGAAGAAATCCGGTCCATAGTCATCGTACCGGGCAGTGCATGACCTATATTAATATACATCCGGATCTTACAAACCAAGGTAGTGCATAGTAGGTTTGAAATGCAGTAGTTAAAAGGCAGTGCTCCTTTTCATGGGCCATCTGGCTTAAAATTGCTATCTCCTCATCAATAGTGTATGGAAGCAACAAAGAAGTCTTTGCACTGTTTGTCTGACGCTGGGGCTCTTTAAGTTAAAAGTCCATCGGCTGACAAACTGTCGGATCCTTAAGATTGTTACTAAATCAAATGGGCTTGTGCATAACAGGCGTGTGTTTAAGAAGCAGAGCTATGGCTACGTACTTTTAAGGTCTAAAATGTAGTGTTTTTAACTAGTTTTTTGTATTTTTATGTAATATGAGACAGTGCATAATACTTTACAAAAGTAGTGCTATGCTGCAACTACCAATGGGCCTGTGAACTATATCAATGGGCCTTTAATCTATATAAGGAACAATTACATGCTTGCCAAGTTTTGAGGTATTGTATGGACAATTTCATAGTGGGCCTTTTTTATAACTACTAGAACGATTTGCACGGTCGGTTGGTTATAAGGATACGAGGAGTCATGGAAGCGGTAAAGGCGTAAGTTGCAACAACGGTGCACCAGTTCATCATTTGCAGCGATGAAACTCAGAAGAACAAGGTGTTTATCTAGCGCATAATTATATATTTTTTTGTAGTCCATCACATACTTGTTCTTATTAGATCCATCATTGTTTACTACTGCAAAAATAAACAGATTCAAGCCATGGTACCGGACGTCTTCCTCCCATGGATGACGGGCTTCAGACAACGGAGACTCATAGCATTCCTTCTCATGGAACGACGGTTCTTACTGTGGTGTACACCAACGAGGAATCCACTGTCGACAAAATACTCGCAATGTACGAAGATTGGCTTGACGAGGTTAGTACTGATCCAATTATGCAGAAATTTTGCAGAACCTTTTCCTAACCATAACTTTGAACCAGTTTTCATTCGAATCAAACATTTACCCCATACAACCTTTTTCAGAATCCATTGTGTTTTCCTATGATCAAGGAAACTATTTGTAGTATGAATTAATGTAACCCCATACATATGTTTTTTCCTATTTGGCACATGCTGTTTTTTCTCAGTATTCGGAAGATAACGTAGTATCTAAAAATACTGTAGTTTTCAATAGTTTGGGAGTTTGGCCACAGTAAAACACAAAAGTTTGATAGGTCATACAGGATAATCATAAAGAGCACATACATAAAGATGATGCTGAAAGAGAAATTTAATATCCTTGACGAGTACCACATCGACATACAGGATATATTCAAGTTAGTGCCACGAGATAATCACAGGGATGGCATGTCCAATCTTGCAGCAACACTCATTGATAGGTCATACATTCAGATGAAGATACTAGCCCATAACTCAAACATGCATGACGTATGGGAGTGGAAGCCAATGCCCCAAGAGAATATGCGTTACTCGGCAATAGATGGATATGTTACATACGAGTTGTATAAGAGGATAGCATTCATCAGGAATCTCCTCGGTTTAGATAAACCAATCTTGGATGACAAGATCTGCATCAGATGTCATGGAGGTTATAAACTGTACAAACGACATAAACAAGCAGGTCCATCATAGGATACCAAGAAGATATGGCAGAAGGAGCAATACGGCATCAGTCCAGAAGAAGATGTCGACAGATCGGAGAAGCAAGAAGATGGCTAGAAGGAAATGTGAATTCAGTAAACACTTTCGTAGCGTGGCTACGATATTATATCAGTTTGGTGATTTTAGTTGATAACCACATATAAAATGTGGATTTGATTTAGCGTTTGATGTTTTCCGAACAATGTCATTTTAAAAAGCTTGAAACCCTGCTTAGTGTGTGTAATACTTTGAACAATGTGTAATTATATATAGTATGTGCATTCTGAATGTTTTAATCCAGTAAAACAAATCATATATCCATTTTAAATACAATATTCTAGTTTGTGTAGGATTATGATGGTTATTCTCATCATTTAACTATATAGAATACAAAAATAAATAAAGATGTAAAAACAAGTTAGAATGTAGTGCATACACAAACACTCAATGGCAGTGCATATTTACTAGTTAAGGCAGATCAGTCAGTATGACTCCATGCATAAAAACTCGGAAACCTGAAAACATAGTGGACAAAAACAAATAAATATTCAGGCACTCATGAACCGTATGACCGCAGTGCATAACCGCGCATAAGTTAGGCAGTCCACCCTTTAAAACCTATGCAGTCCACCCTTTAAAACTAAGGTAGTGCAAATGGCAGAACTTGTGAAGTACATAAAAATCTGGGAACTCGAAAACCGAAAACGTAGTGAAAAAAAATAACTTACCAGGGCAGTACATTAACTGTATGACCGACAGTGCAAAACTTATCTAAACACACATTCTGACCTTAACGGATATGGCAGTGCTTACGCCAACCTAGAAGCAGTTAACACAAAACTGTGCATAAATTAGGCAGTGCACCATTTAAAACCTAGGTAGTGCAAATGGCAGAACTAAAGTAAATATAACTTAGGATGTGCACCCGTACAACTTAGGCAGTGCACTCGACCAAGAGAATACAATGCCGCTCCCCCAACACTAAAGTAAATAGGACTTACATAAAATACAAACTATGTGCAAGCAAAGAGAAGTAAAAATATATTGGTCAATAAGAAAGCAGTGCACGAATTACAACTTAGGCAGTACACTACGTACAACTTATATACAGCTGGTGCAGTGCATCAATGAAATCTAATAAGGAAATTAGTCAAATAAAATTACGGCAGATCACTCACGATCACCCGAGGCGTCAAATTAAGCAGACACAAGGCAGTGCATTGCTTCTAAACAAGGCAGAGCAACCAAAACTAGAACCCCATACACGATTTAGTGTTCCCTCTAGTAACCAACACACAGAATGGTAGTCCGAAGAAACAAAACCAGCGGAAAACAGACTCATTCTGCTACTATCATCGCCGTCGACCAGGAGCAAACTGCACAACGCCGGCAACCGTGAAAACAACCACCTTCCCACACCCCCAACACCAACAGCACACACCACGCTCTGCCAACAGAAGCCACCCCAGATCACCCAGCCCCCGCCGACCCACCACAACGGAATCTAGTCCAACCCTTCAAATCCAACCCACCACCGCCCGCACCAAACAATCCTCCGACGGTAGCAAGTTCGTCCTCAGCAACCTGCACTGATTTGGAACGGAACTCCCCGACGATCTTGATAGAGAGGATACATTCACAAAAATGGTAAACGGTGGAAGGCGAGAGCGCGGCGGAAGGCCCATGCTTCCTCTTATTTAAGAAACAAGTAAGCGTAGGAACCTACAACAAGAGGTACGCCGAATTCATATCAATCAAAATCATATAATTCCGGTTTAACACTAGATTCTTCACAAATCTGTAACAAAAAGTAAAATTTATAGTACATACTATCTAACTCCACTTTTAATTCATTCATTTCAGTTCCTTATCGCCATACAAAGCATATGTGACTAATAGTTTAGAGATTACATATGTTCAGTTCTTTTTCGTAAGTAATTATTGAGAAAAATAGGGAAATAGAATTCGTATATAGAAAGGATAGACAAATATATTAAAACATCGAATCAGTGAAAATAATTACTAAGGATTAGAAGATTGCATAAAGAATTACTAATTTTCTGCCACACTTATTAAGAATTGTCTTATGTTGAAAATATTATTTAATTATTAGGTGAAATGGAGGACAATAGATGTCCTAGTCCTGGGAAGGTATAGAGAAATATACAACATACCTTGTAGTCATCACTTACATAAATATAGAAATAGCATTTATTTAATACAACTTCTTTGCAGATCATACCTGATAATACAGATGCTGACGAAAAAAAGTCATTGCTGACCCAAGGTAATCCTGTAAAACAAAGTAAAAGTACATATTATTAGTGTTTCTTCTAGTAAGGAAAAATATTGCCCCAAAAAAGATAACCAGGACAGCAGTCAGGTACACACCAGCCAGCTATCAATAACACCATCACAAAGTGTGGACTGCATAGAAACACCCACACAGGAATGGCAAGTGGAAGATCAACTAGCAGAAGAGGAAGAGAAGAAAAAGATAAAGAAAGCACTAAAAAAGGAAATTGAACCTGGATAAAGTTAAGAAGAAACTAGCTCTTGCATCAACCTCTGAAGAAAGTGTGGACGATGAAAAAATGAACAAAACATACCCCAGGATGACCCAATCCCACTAAGTGTTCAGCTTCCAGACAGTAGTACCACAATAGATTTACAGTCTAGTACAAGAAGATTGAAGAAGAGGTAAGCAATAGTACCAGAAGAGCAAGATAACCTCGGGAAAAAAAGAACAGAGCATCTAGAATATCAAAGGAAGAAAAAGGACATCTGAAAGACCAAGAGAACAACACATATGATGAAGACTACAACATTCTTCCAGAAGGAACACAACCTGAAACAGAAGATGATGATGTTGCAGGGGATACAGAAGAAAATGAAAGATAATTGGATAATCAGGTTAGTAAAGATTTACATAAATAAATTAACCATATGACATTCATTTTGGAAAATCCATAGCATGAACAGACAACATAAAATATTACATGCAGCAAGCTGGGAGAAAACGCAAACGCAAGGATCAGAGCAAGAATATGATTCAAGGAACCTTGACAATAGGTGACAAAAAGCTACGCAAGGACACAAGTGCAAACTACACAGTAAGGTATTCACTCAAAGAGCTCAACAAATTTCTTACAGTGGTCCTTAGCGAAGATCAAAAAACCAAGCTATCAAATGTTGGGTGCGGATTCTTGTTTAATTACAGAGTAACATCAAACCTGTCATGGGCAATGATCTTGTGGTTATACGAGAAAATTGATAGAGTTACAATGGTAATGGAACTTGGAGCCGGCGTGGACATTGAAATAACACCAGAAGTTGTGAAATCAGTGTTCGGCTTCCCTGACGGACCTAACGCAGCTCCATTACCATTAGTGATGGTAACATAGAAGCTCTAAAATGGCTAAGGAAAGAACTTGGAATAACATCGACAAAACAAGTTTAACTTAATGATTTGTATAAGAAAATAAAGAAAGGTGGCACAAGTCCTTTCACAATGCAATGCATATTTCTGGTCATTTTCAAGAGTATTCTCTGCCCCACTCTACACGCAAGGATAGGCCGAGAGGCTGGAATAATACACAATGTAGACTACAAGAAGCTTCAAAAAATGGATATTTGCAGCATAGTAGTGGATGAACTGAAGAGAGGAGTTCAGAATTTTTTTGCAGAAAAGAAAAATAGAAAAAAGAAAAAGGGTAAGGGTCCTGTTAAAAAACAAATACCAAAGGAGCTGAGGGATGCGCAATTCTGCATTTAATAGTCTATCTGGATACTAAAAGGTGTGAGAATTCAATCAACACGATTGAAACACCACGGCTGAATGTTCTTGACAATGAATTATTGTCATCCATTATGAAGAAGGACAGACATAAACATAACATTGAGGAATTCGGAGAATTGAAACATGTAAGTACACATACTGGTAATATGTATCATTGTATTTCCTTATTACATATCTGATTTAATTCCGTAACATAATAAGATTGATCATAAAAATATATAAATTGTCCTCTTCGCATGAAACATGTTAAGACTAGTTCCGAGCTACAGCACTACAACAAAGGTTTTCATACAAAGAAAAAAAGTTCCTCAAATACGGTGGTGGTTAATGACCATGAGAACCGGAAGAACAAGTATGCAATAGTTCTTCTCCGAGACAACTCAAATATTCCAACTGAAGAACCTTCTCCCCAGCCAAATCCAATCGGAGGTCTCATGACAGATGTTGAGAAGATGCAGCATGCAATGGATCTCCTGAGACAGATTGCAGACAACCCAGAAAACATATGTCAAATTTTTTGAAACTAACAACGAACTAGGCCTCATCAGTAACTACAGACAAGATGTCAAGAGAGCAGGACTTGAGATTCTAGACTCAATTGATAAGCTTAAGTTATACATGGAGTCGGCGAAAGATATAACAGTTAGATTAACAGAAAATGAGGAAGCAGATGCATTTTCTCGAATAGGTTCTGCATGGAAATTTTTTCCGGATGGCGCTTTTTGGAGCAGCTCAAAGTTCCCTCTATAAAAGGAGTAGATGAGGAATATCCGACCAAATCTAACTCACATTTAGTAGCAGTTCTGCCTGTAATTCCCAGTTGGACTCAACACTACCTTGATTACTTGGTAGATGGCAAATTACCTGAAGACGGAGTTCTGAGCCAGCAGATCGTCCGACGAGAAAAAGCTTATATGATAATTAGTGGTGAGCTCTATAAGCGGAGCGTGTCTTGGGTCTTTCAGCGATGTGTATCTCTCAAAGATGGAGTGGAAATCTTATAGGAAATCCACGAAGGCGAGTGTGGTCACCATGCTGCAGCCAAATCTCTAGTGGCAAAAGCTTTCCGACACGGTGTTTTTGGCTTACAGCCAAGGCAGATGCCGAACGGCTAGTCAAGACGTGCAAAGGCTGCCAAACATACGCCAAACAAGCTCACGTTCCTGCTGATCAGCTGTGAACAATACCTATAACATGGTCTTTCGCGGTCTAGGGGCTTGACATGGTAGGACCATTTAAACGGGCTCCAAGTGGACTTACTCATCTCTTAGTGATGGTGGATAAATTCACAAAATGGATTGAGGCTAAACCCAACACCAGTTGTGATGGACCAACAACCACAAGATTTGTCGAGGATGTCATAATCCGATACGGTTATCTGCATAGCATTATCAAGGACAACGGGAGTAAAGTCTCTATGGGAGAGCTTGCTGAATTATGCAACGAACAAAATATCTGGCTTGACATTGCGTAACTCGCACATCCGTAGGCTAATGAACAAGTCGAAAGAGCAAACGGTTTAATCCTACAAGGCCTAAAACCAAGACTCAAAGAAACACTACGACATGCTGCATGGGCTTGGGCAGAGGAATTACCCTCTGAAATATGGAGCTTGCAAACAACTCTGAATAGGTCAACCAGATACACACCTTTCTTCTAGGTTTATGGTGTCGAAGCAGTTCTTCCTACTGATTATTCACACTTCTCCTAGAGTTGCTGCGTATATTGAAGAGGATGTCGAGTTTTCTTGACAAATGATGTCGATTTAGTCGAAGAAGTTCGCGTCGTTGCTGAGATGAGATCAACTGCCTATCACCAGATGTTAAGCAAGTATCATAGCCAGAGAGTCAGAAACCGATCTTTCAATAAGGGCGATTTGGTTCTCCAGCTTGTGTAGAAAAGAAAGAACAAACTTTCCCTAGTATGGGAAGGGCCCTTTTTAGTTGGACGAGTATTGCACAATGGTTCTTACTATCTAACTCATATGCAGCCAGTCAAAGAAAGACCTGCTACTGAGAAAAGAAAGAGAGTTGTAGGCAGTATAGACCTGTAAGAATGAGACAAACCATGGAATATTGCTCATTTACGTCCCTTTTATTCTTAGTTTATCTTTCTTTGTAATCATACATGTGTACATGTTCAATGAGAAATAAAGTATTGGTTTCCTCAAACAATTTCTGAGAAGTTTTTTACCATCCTATTTCTGAATGATCATGTCAGAGTCGAAAATCACAGAATTCTTAAAAATACTTTATGCTCATGTTTGTTCTAGTTTAGATTTCCGATTCTAAAATTGCTACCTTTGAGTATAAATCTAAATTTTCTAGTCTATACTTTGGTTATTTATTTGATTGCCTGATGTGGGCATTTTCCGAGTAGTGAATTGTTAGTACTATAAGTCGGCTTTGTTTCCGAGTTTAAACTGGTTTAGCAATTGAGCTCCGTTGCTCGGCAAAGTTTTCGTGCTAAAGGTTGCCTGGCTTACGAAAGGGACGAGGCGGAAAGCTAGATAAACGATAAGTACAGACAAAAAACATAAGTGCTTATGTAAACATTTCAGGCACATAAAATTAAAGCCAAAAGTGCTGAATAGAAATAACAAATCTTAGCACTAGCAAAAGTATTATAGTACTTATATACAAACCGAATTGTTTTCAGAATAACACATTGTTTGTTTTGATGCTATACGATGGGGGTAGAGGTAGGAGCTGTCGGCTCACTGGATACATTAGCCTTGCCTTGATATCTTTCCGAGACGTTCACATCCGATACGGTTTGTTCGGCATCAGAAACTTCTGCTGTTACCTCGGCAGGAGAAGGAGGCGTCTTCACGCGAGTGAAGAAAGGAGTGTCATAGTTGGTTAAATTGCCTACGTGGCACCCATATCCGGCACAGGAGTCCATGATTCCTTTGATATCCTGCTCCTGTCCGTCTTCATCGACAGTAGAACACCCTCTGGTTACTTGCCAGATTTCCATGCTTCCATGGTGGCTCATAACCATGGTGAGTGCATTCTGCGCTGCGGTCCGCGCATAGGACATGTTCTAGTCCTGGATGAGCTAGGGAATCTCCTTGGCCATGTCTCGCCCTTCGAAGCCAGACATTCTATGCATGTCCGGAACCTTGAGAACTTTGCCAATATCCTAAAAAGATTGGCGGAAGTCATGAAGTAAATCACCGACTTGTGTAAGTCGGCTAGTGCGAGACTCGATGGAGGCTGAATCTAGTAAGTTTAGAGGACCTACGCATGTAATGCAAAAGGTTAGTAAAATACATCTGATCTCCAAAGAGTCGGAAAATGCTGGAAAGTCAAAAAGAGGGAAACATACCAAAGATGACATCGTTGACTTTGGTCTTCTCCTCCTGTAGGCTCTAGAGTTCATCCCGAAGTGCCTCGGTGATATCCTTCTCTCAGAATAAAGCATCGTTGATATCCGAGATTCTCTGATCCTAGGCAGCGATCTTTCAATCACGTTCGTCGGTGGCCATGGAATAGGATTCAAGAATCTGAGCAATGCTCCGTTCATGATCTGCCTTCAGTTTGTCCAGCTCCTGACGTAAATCGGTGTTCTCCACCGCCAGGGTTTTCAGATTTTCGGCTTCTTCAGTCATAGCACAGGTTTGCTTTACCAGTGCTGTAGTTAAAAGAACAACAATTTAACAAATCTTCGACTATGAAATAAAGGGAAAGGTTTGAGTACTAGAATGTTTACCGTCAGCCTCATCCCTCGACACTTTCAATTGAGCATTTTCAAGTCGGAGAGCTCTGATTTCTCACTGCTTGTTGCAAATATTCTCCAACAATTCTTGGTTATATGAATTAACTTTTTGTAAGTCAAAATACCCAGAGTCAGAAGTCTACTAAAGACTCGGGCTAATATTTTTACTAATATCAGCACGAGCCTTGGGGTCTATACTAGTTCATTATTTGGCATCCTAAGGAAGCATAAATCCGGATTGACTATCCAATTTCATGCTTTGGGGCTAGAGGATATGATATGGAATAAAGTAAAAAAGGTAAGTTGGAATTTGACTTACATGATGTTCATGGGTGAGCTTGCTTAAGCTCATGGACACCTCGGTGCTAACCTTCTCGGCAAGGGTCAACGGGATTACTGGGGGTGGCGGAAGCACACCGGTTCTCAGCCCCTCATCATGAAGACGGATCTTCTCGAGAAGTTCGGAGTACTCGACGTCCTCAACTTCTTGTGCTTCTTCCTTGGCAGTAATATTCCGGCTCTCCAAGACCCGGATTGTCGAGGAGGTTTTCAGCGAAGACCTCTGCCAAGGGATCATTACCCGAAGAGGGTTCACCCCTATCAAAACCTGAGTAACCCATGGTGACGTTAGTTTGTGACCCAAGGATTGCTAGCTCTGCCGGCTGAGCCGGATCTTCTACGATGTTCAGAGATGGAGTAATCTTTGGCCCCACAGAAGGCTAAGGGGCAGGAATCAGAGGCCCAGTGGCAGGATAAGTCAAATTTAGCTTTGACTGGCACAGGGGCTTCAACAAGACTCCCTTACCTTTGCCCTTCATAAGTTGTTTAGCTCTTAGTATGTAATATAATAAAGAACATTACATCTCGAAAACAATTACGAACAAAGTACAAAAACATTGTGAGGAAAGTTACCTCTTCACAATGGGCAACTCCTTCGTGCCATTGCCAGAGTCGGAGCCTTACGCTTTCGAGTAAAGGTCTCTGGCAGTGGAATCACTTCTCCGTCATCCTGAGAAATCTCAGAAGGATATCCCTCGATAGGAGCAAGCTCCAACTCGGGGAGATCAGCAAGCTGAAAAGAACATCTATCTTAGTGTTGCGAAAAGAGACAATAATGTAAAGATGAACACATAAATTCAAGTTACTGCATGAAGCTTACCAGTACCTCAGGATCTTCAGTTGTATGTGTAACATCCCAAAACTTTAATCCAAGGTTATTAAGATCCAAATCATCAAAATTAGGGTTAACAAACAACTTTTTCTATTAAAAGTATTTAAGCATGCATATAAGAAATGCCTTATTTTGAAATCTTTGTGAATGGTCACTATTGCTTGATCCATTGGTTGTAAAATGTTTCTATGGTAAATTAAACATCATCTAAATCATTCCCAAGCAAATCCCAAAGAAGATCAAATCAAAAACAATTAAAAATGAGGAATGGTCATTTTGGTCATTTTAATCCACTACACTACTTTGACTGTTCCTACCACTCATTTCCCAACAGAAATAATTCTAGATCTTTGCACCCCTTGCTAGTACACATAATGAGGTACCAAGGCCCACCTTGTGATCTGCTAAAAACATTCAAATGCTTATTTTAAATGACAGTTTAAAATGGAATTCAATGCATATCCCTAGATCACCCCTATTTGAAAAGCCATCCAAATTAACTCCAATTTCAAAACCCTTGCAACCAGAGACTACCTAGTACTAGTGGAGACCACTCAAAAAATTTGAACCCAAAATTCCAAAGTTTATTTCTTGCGGCCATTTCATCAAACACTTGGCCGGCAGGGTTAAACTCTAAACCTAGCTCACTATTGGCAACAGGGTTTTGCACCCAAATTTCCTCAAAACCCTCCCTCTGTCCTCAAATGATCTAACCACAGCCTTTCCACCCCATCTCCTAACCCCTAGTAGCAATGCAAGGCCATGCCAAGCACCAACTCGACGGCCACGCCTTGCCCCACTGCAGTAGACCACCTCCCCCTCTCTCTCCATGTCTAGCAGCTAGCCAGCACCATACCGCCGCCCACTGTCCCCTCCCCGAGCCAGGCCAAGCCGTGGACCATCGAGAAAACTCCACGCCCAGTGCCACCGAGCCACGCCGAGCACGCGCCAGAGCGCCGCACCCGACACGCATGCACAAACCGCCGCTGGACCGCAGCCCACGCCCACCGCGTCGCCATGACCCAGGGAACACGCTGGACATGCCCATTCGCCGCCCAATGCCTTACAGCCACCGCTCGCCGTCGAAACCGCCGCCTCTGCCGCTCAGAGCGCCAGCTGCGCTCGACCGCATACCACCGCCCCTAAGCCCACATTCACTTCCTAGAGCACCGCCAGGAGACCGCGCGTCGATGCCTCACAGCCGCCGCTCGTAGCCATGCCGCTAGCAACCCGTAGCCATGTCGCCACCGTCGCCTGCCCATCCCTCTCGGTCTCACCGTCGAGCCTATAAAAGGAGGGCACCCCCAGCCATTTGCAGCACACCACTCCACTCTCCTCACCTCTCTGATCGTCCCACACACCCAGCCGGAGCAAGTGGAGTAGCAGTTCGCAGGAATCGCACCGGAGCAGGCCGCCTCTAGAGGAGAAAGGCGTCACTGATTGCAACCACCCTCGGAGCTGCCTCGACCGTCCCTGAGCTTGCCGTTAACCACCAGTCCGTTTGCCCGCCTTACCATCGTCGTTGGAGCCCTGGTATGACCCCTATGCACCCCCACCGAGCCGTTAGGGTTAGAGATCGCCGGCGACAGGTCCGTCGTCGACGACGATCCACAGCCGTTGATCCCCACACTAATCCAACGTCCCATATCGCCTCGTACCGCTTCGCGCATTATAAGCCATTGACTGGTGGACCCCCCTGTCAGCTAAGCCCCACGCAGCCATTGACTGTCAGCTAAGCCCCACGCAGCGGAGTGACACTAGGCTGGCTCGTTAGCATTTGCCGCGTGACCCAGTTAGTTTGAATTAGGATTTTCCAATTAATTTTAAACTTAGTTCTGTCTCTATGTTTGAAAATCAATTCAGAGAGATTTACAAATCCAAATTGCATGAAATCAATTTTGCCTGAGAGGTATTGAAATGATCTATCCAAGCCGTTGGAGTTAATTCAATTGGAGTTATAGATCTCTCCTAGTAAAATAATAAAACAGAAGCTTTTACACCTTGCAACATTTTTATAAAATCAACCGAGATAGATTTTGAGTTGATTCCAACTCTCAAAAATCACATTTCATCATATCTATCTGAATAAGTAATAATATTAAGGTTTACATGCAGTGACTTTGGGCTAGTACCAAAATAATGCTATATAGGCATTTCTAGTCACTTTAAATCATTAAATAATGAACTTAAACCAAAGTAATTATGATCCAACCGTTAAATCACATTCCCACATGTTAGAATATGTGGTGATGACATGTGTCCACATGATCCCATATTTGAAGTGGTGAATATTAATTCTTAGTTAAATTTTCAATGAGTAGAAATTACTTTTCTAAAATAAAAAGGATGAAACTAGTAAACAAAACTTGTGACGCTTGTGATGATAATAGATCATCAAATGTGTGTTATAGAATGCTAATTAGACTAGTTAAGTATTTTTTGGTGATTGTGTACTCCGTATGTATTTATAGACGATATTACCGACCAAGTATACGAGGAGGAGGAGTTCTACCAAGAAGAAGAAGAAGAAAACTTCAACCACTGCACTACACAAGGCAAGCCACCATTAAAAATCCAAGCTAACACTTGCAAGTATTAAACTAGATGGTTTAGCAAAGATGCTTTAGGCATGCTTTGATTACACTACTTGACTAGTATTTACCCCCAAGTCTTAATTTCAAGCTTTACTTCCTTTACTTTACACAAAGTCCTTTCCATGTTTTAAAGGCAGCATAAAGAGTATAAAACTTGACCTATGTAGAAACCTTTAGATGTCATTCTATGGAATGAGATTGAAACCATCTTGTCCACTTTAGTGGACACTCTTCACTCTGTAGATTAAAGCTAGATCAAAAATTGAATCACTTTAGATGGGAACACTTGGTGAAAAGGAGTTATGAAAACCTTAGAATGATGAGTCATTCTATTGAGATGTTTTGACATGTCCTGAGAAACCCCAATGGTTTATGATGATGAAAATGTTGAGGCATGAGCCTTAACCCTTTTATAAAAATGATGGTTGGATTCAGATGCGATACTATTCCAAATTTACCGTACAACCACAATACCTGAATTGGGTAAGGCTTAGCCGGAAGTTTATATGCATTAGTATTAGTTCCCTCGCGGGAGAGGTTTGAGCTGAGGCTACCTCTCAATGTCGTCCACCTATGCAGTGCCCAAGATGACAGATGGTCATGGTTGGGAGGCCATGCTCATAGGAGAGGTGCTTATACTAGGGTGTGTAAAGGGAAGGTTATGTTTGATTATTTGCATACTAAGTATGATGATTCAGGGTTATCCCTGACAGATGTATCGAATCTTGTGGTGAAAGTGTACCACCTCTGCAGAGTGTCAATCTATTCGAATAGCCACGTCCGCGGTTATGGATAGTTGGAATGGCCATACTGTTTCATTGTCAGATGTTTTTTCCAAAATGAATGATGAACCTTGACTTGACCACAATAGAGTTGTGTTTATGACAATAGCTTTCCAACTTAAGTGATTCTAGAACTTTATTTTATCTTTCTTTGCTTCAGAACTGACCTTAGGAAACTTAACTTTATAGTTAAACTTAGACTTAGCACTTTAACTTAGAACTATACTACTTGTTAGTGGTAGTTTGCGAGTACTTAAAGAGTACTCATGGCTTTTTTCCCTGGATATTCTCATGCCAAGACTATGAAGGAGACTATCAAGATGATGGCCATTAGGACGGCAATGATAACTAGGACTATCTGCCTTCGTCAGCATTGCCTGTTCCCCTGAAGATGGACCCCACGATACGCTTATATTTTATTTCCGCTGCTTGTTGTATTAAGACTGGATCATGAGATCCTTATTTGTGTAAGACCTTATGTATGGTTTGTAACGGATGACGTACTGTGATATCCAATCTGTTATGTATCACAAAAATGGTAATCCTGGGATTGCGAGGTATGGCATAACGGGCATCTGGGATTTAAAATCCGGGTGTTGACAAGTTGGTATTAGAGCTATCTTGACGATAGGAGACCCTAGTTAGAATGGACGTCCGAACAAAAACTTAGTTTCAAAACCAAAGTGAGTATTTACGAAAAACTATCTCCCCTCACATCCTTGTGAACTCATTCTTTCTCAAAAATTCATATGCCTCAAAATTCTTACATTACTACTTAAAATTTGACACACTTGATCACTTCACTAACTTCCTCATCCTAAATTCTCGTAGATGGAGTCTCAGTTCAGCAAGTTCTAATAGTTGGGAAATGGAGGTCAGCTGATCTTCGAGAGGGATCTAGATTCACTATTGGAGTTACTGGGATGCCCACATCCAGAGTTTCTTGGAGCTCAACTTCCAGGACCCCTAGGAGGAGACTTCCAGTGGCTAATCACCGCGGACCTTAGAGGAAGCATCGAAGAACCAACTTCTGGGAGAATTCAGTTCTCCGTGAGAGAGAACAATTGGCTAGATGGATTAGCCAGGGCAATGCATGAAGCTCTCGCACGTCTATGTGCCCTCAGTGTCAACTAGATCCAAGGAACCCGTTTTGCCCACTATGCAAGACGTGACTTCATGGGAATGCCGATGGAGATGCCAAGTCATCCAGCACTGAAGCGCCAAGTGGAGAACCTCGACTTCCTATTGTATGACCGTCAGAAGGAGCTGGACAATGCTAGAGAGTTAGCCAACCAGAACCGTGCCATTGCCGACCAAAAGGCCCATACTTTCACACTACTCGTCTAGGATCGCCAGTCTCTTCACCGCCAGCGTGCAAAGAAGGATCGCACAATCACCCGTCTTTGCAAGGATTATGACCTTGACATTCACTATCATCCCGGCAAAGCCAATGTGGTAGCGGATGCTCTTAGCAGATTGCCGTGTAAGCTAAACACTATGATCAAGGAGAAGCAGCAAAGTTTGTATGAGGAGTTGGAGCAGTTCAGAACTAAATTAGTTAGCAAAGGATTCTTAGCTAGCATTGGACTTCGACCCACTTTGATTAGCCAAATCAAGGAAGCCCAGAAGGGGAATGAAAGTATCGACGGAATCAAACGTCGTATTGGTACAGGAAAAGTACCTGGATTCACTTAAGACGAAGAAGGAGTTCTGTGGTACAAAGGACGTATCTGTGTGCCAGCAGATTCGGAGCTGAAGGAGGTTATCATGCAGGAAGCTCATGATACTCTTTATACTATCCACCCCGGAGGAATGAAGATGTATCAAGATTTGAAAGAGAAATTTTGCTGGAACAAGATGAAGAGAGAAATTGGAAGCTACATCGCCAAGTGTGACATCTGTCAAAGAGGCAAAGCAAAGCACTAGAGACCCGCAGGACTGTTGCAACCATTGCAGATTCCGGAATGGAAATGGGATTCCGTCGGAATGGACTTTATCACCGGATTGCCTACTTCCAGTAGGGGAAATGACTCAATCGGGGTCATAGTTGATAGACTGTCCAAGGTAGCCCACTTTATACCTGTCAAGACTACCTACCAGAGTGCAAAGCTAGCAGAGCTGTATATTGCTAGGATTGTTAGTATGCATGGAACCCCCAAGACCATCATATCAGATCGAGGAACCCAGTTTACCTCAAGATTTTGGCAGAAAGTCTAGGAAGTATTGGGAACCAAGTTAAACTTCAACACCGCTTATCACCCGCAAACTGATGGATAGACTGAGAGAGTCAACCAGATCTTAGAGATTATGCTTAGAGCTTGTGTATTAGAATACGGATCAAAATGGGAAGACTGCCTTCCTTTCGTAGAATTCTCATATACCAACATTTATCAAGCTAGTTTGCAGATGGCACCATTTGAATTCCTATACGGAAGAAAGTGCTGTACCCCTTTAAATTGGTCGCAAGTAGTAGAGAGTCAGATCCTTGGACCCAACATTCTCCGAGAAGCTGAAGAGAAGGTTCACAAAGTCCGTGAGCACCTCAAGACCGCCCAATCCAGACAGAAGAGTTATGCTAACAAGAGAAGGAGAGACATGACTTTCAATGTCGGAGATTTTGTATATCTCAAGGTTTCACCATTAAAAGGAACCCAACGCTTTAATCTGAAAGGAAAGTTATCCCCTAGATATATCGGGCCATTCAAGATTCTGAACCATCGAGGAGAAGTATTGTATCAACTAGAACTATCTGAAGAGATGTCAGCCATCCACAATGTGTTCCATATCTCGTTACTTCGCAAATGCTTGGAATTGCCCGAGAAGACTGATGTTTTCAAGAACATCGATCACAAAGCTGTGGAGATCAACAATGACCTGACCTATCGGGAAGTGCCCATCCATATCTTAGAAGAAGCTTATAGGACCACCAGGACCAGGAGTACCAAGTTTCTCAAGATTCAGTGGAGCAATCATACAGAGGAGGAAGACACTTGGGAGCGCGAAGATTACATTAGGACAGAGTTCCCAAATCTCTTTAGTTCCTAGTATTCTTTGTAAATCTCGGGACGAGATTTTGTTTAAGGGGGGAAGGTTTGTAACATCCCAAAACTTTAATCCAAGGTTATTAAGATCCAAATCATCAAAGTTGGGGTTAACAAACAACTTTTTCCATTTAAAGTATTTAAGCATGCATATAAGAAAGGCCTTATTTTGAAATCTTTGTGAATGGTCACCATTGCTTGATCCATTTGTTGTAAAATGTTTCTATGGTAAATTAAACATCATCTAAATCATTCCCAAGCAAATCCCAAAGAAGATCAAATCAAAAACAATTAAAAATGAGGAATGGTCATTTTGGTCATTTTAATCCACTACACTACTTTGAGTGTTCCTATCACTCATTTCCCAACAGAAATAATTCTGGATCTTTGCACCCCTTGCTAGCACACATAATGAGGTACCAAGGCCCACCTTGTGATCTACTAAAAACATTCAAATGCTTATTTTAAATGACAGTTTAAAATTGAATTCAATGCATATGCCTAGATCACCCCTATTTCAAAAACCATCCAAATGAAGTCCAATTTCAAAACCCTTGCAACCAGAGACTACCTAGTACAAGTGGAGATCACTCAAAATTTTTGAACCCAAAATTCCAAAGTTTATTTCTTGCGGCCATTTCATCAAACACTTGGCCGGCAGGGTTAAACTCTAAACCTAGCTCACTATTTGCAACCCGGTTTTGCACCCATATTTCCTCAAAACCCTCCCTTTGTCCCCAAATTATCTAACCACAGCCTTTAAACCCCATCTCCTACCCCCTAGTGGCAATGCAAGGCCATGCCGAGCACCAACTCGCCGGCCACACCTTGCCCCACTACAGCAGACCACCTTCCCCTCTCTCTCCATGTCTAGCAGCTAGCCAACACCACACCACCGCCCACTATCCCCTCCTCGAGCCAGGCCAAGCCGTGGACCACCGAGAAAACCCCGCGCCCAGTGCCACCGAGCCATGCCGAGCACGCGCCAGAGCGCCGCACCCAACACGCGTGCACAAACCGCCGCTCGACCACAGCCCGCGCCCACCGCGTCGCCATGACCCAGGGAACACGCCAGACATGCCCGTTCGCCGCCCAACGCCTCATAGCCACCGCTCGCCGTCGAAATCGCCGCCTCTGTCGCTCAAAGAGCCAGCTGCGCCCGACCGCATACCACCGCCCCTAGGCCTGCATTCACTTCCTAGAGCACCGCCGCGAGACCGCGCGTCGATCGCCGCCCGTAGCCATGCCGCTAGCAGCCCATAGCAATGTCACCACCGTTGCTTGCCCATCCCTCTCGGTCTCACCGTCGAGCCTATAAAAGGAGGGCACCCCCAGCCACTTGCAGCACACCACTCCACTCCCCTCACCTTTCTAATCATCCCACACCCGTAGTCGAAGCAAGAGGAGCAGCAGTTCGCCGGAATCGCACCGGAGCAAGCCGCCTCTGGAGGAGAAGGGCGCCGCTGATTGTGACCACCCCCGGAGCTGCCTTGACCGTCCCTGAGCTCGCCGTCGACCGCCAGTCCATTTGCCCGCCTCGCTGCCATCGCTGGAGCCCGGGTACGACCCCTATGCACCCCCACCGAGCCGTTAGGGTAAGAGCTCGCCGGCGACAGGTCCGTCATCGACGATGATCCATAGCCGTTGATCCCCACTCTAATCCAACGTCCCATATCACCCCGTACCGCTTCGCGTGTTATAAGGCACTGACTGGTGGACCCCCTGTCAGCTAAGCCCCGCGCTGCGGAGTGACACTGGGCTGGGCCGTTAGCATTTCCTGCGCGACCCAGTTAGTTTGAATTAGGATTTTCCAATTATGTTTAAACTTAGTTTAGTCTCTGAGTTTGAAAATCAATTTAGAGAGATTTACAAATCCAAATTGCATGAAATCAATTTTTCCTGAAAGGTATTAAAATGATCTATCCAAGCCCGTTGGAGTTAATTCAATTAGACTTATAGATCTCCCCTAGTAAAAATAATAAAACAGAAGCTTTTGCACCTTGCAACATTTTTTTAAAATCAACCAAGATAGATTTTGAGTTGATTCCAACGCTCAAAAATCACATTTCATCATATCTATCTGAATAAGTAATAATATTAAGCTTTACATGCAGTGACTTTGGGCTAGTACCAAAATAATTATATATAGGCATTTCTAATCACTTTAAATCATTAAATAATGAACTTAAACCAAAGTAATTATGATCCAACCCTTAAATAACATTCCCACATGTTAGAATATGTGGTGATGACATGTGTACACATGATACCATATTTGAAGTGGTGAATATTAAATCTTAGTTAAATTTTCAATAAGTAGAAATTACTTTTCTAAAATAAAAAGGATGAAACTAGTAAACAAAACTTGTGATGCTTGTGATGGGAATAGATCATCAAATGTGTGTTTTAGAATGCTAATTAGACTAGTTATGTATTGTTTGGTGATTCTGTACTCCGTATGTATTTATAGACGATAGTATCAACCATGTCTACGAGCAGGAGGAGTTCTACCAAGAAGAAGAAGAAGGAAACTTCAACCACTGCACTGCACAAGGCAAGCCACCATTAAAAATGCAAGCTAACACTTGCAAGTATAATTCTTAGCAAGCTAGTATTAAACTAGATGGTTTAGCAAAGATGCTTTAGGCATGCTTTGATTACACTACTTGACTAGTATTTACCCCCAAGTCTTAATTTCAAGCTTTACTTCCTTTACTTTACACAAAGTCCTTTCCTTGTTTTAAAGGTAGCATAAAGAGTATAAAACTTGACCTATGTAGAAACCTTTAGATGTCATTCTATGGCATGAGATTGAAACCATCTTTTCCACTTTAGTGAACACTCTTAAGTTAGTAGATTAAAGCTAGATCAAAACTTGAATCACTTTAGATGGGAACACTTGGTGAAAAGGAATTATGAAAACCTTAGAATGATGAGTCATTCTACTGAGATGTTTTGACATGTGTTGAGAAACACCAATGTTTATGATGATGAAAATGTTGAGGCATGAGCCTTAACCATTTTATAAAAATGATGGTTGGATTTGGATGCGATACCATTCCAAATTTACCATACAACCATAATACCTGAATTGGGTAAGGCTTAGCCGGAAGTTTATATGCATTAGTATTAGTTCCCTCGCGGGAGAGGTTTGAGCTGAGGCTACCTCTCAATGTTGTCCAACTATGCAGTGCCCAAGATGACAGATGGTTTGGTTGGGAGGCCATGCTCATAGGAGAGGTGCTTATACTAGGGTGTGTAAAGGGAAGGTTATGTTTGATTATCTGCATACTAAGTATGATGATTCAGGGTTATCCCTGACAGATGTATCGAATCTTGTGGTGAAAGTGTACCACCTCTGTAGAGTGTCAATCTATTCGAATAGCCGCGTCCGCGGTTATGGACAGTTAGAATGGCCATACTGTTTCGTTGTCAGATGTTTTTTCCAAAATGACTTATGAAATGAATGATGAACCTTGACTTGACCACAACAGAGTTGTGTTTATGACAATAGCTTCCCAACTTAAGTGATTCTAGAACTTTATTTTATCTTTCTTTGCTTCAGAACTCACCTAAGGTTTCAAACTTAACATTATTGTTAAACTTAGACTTAGCACTTTAACTTAGAACTATACTACTTGTTAGTGGTAGTTTGCGACTACTTAAAGAGTACTCATGGCTTTTTTCCCTGGCTATTCTCATGGCCATACTATGAAGGAGACTATCAAGATGATGGACAACGGGACGGCTATGATAACTAGGACTATCTGCCTTCGTCAGCATTACCTGTGCCCCTGAAGATGGACCCCACCGATACGCTTATCTTTTATTTCCGCTGCTTGTTGCATTAAGACTGGATCATGAGATCCTTATTTGTGTAAGACCTTATGTATGGTTTGTAACGGATGACGTACTGTGATATCCAATCTGTTATGTCTCACAAAAATGGTAATCTTGGGATTGCGAGGTATGGCATAACGGGCATCTGGGATTAAAACTTCGGGTGTTGACAGTATGCATGTCCAAAGACAGCTCCGGGATTTTCTTATCGATATGCTCCCTTATTAGCCACTTGATTTGAGACTTGTATTCCTTATCAGTGTAGGGGTGGGGGAAGATCCGGAGAGTATCTTTCTTGGATGACATAATGGAATGCATAAGCCGGTCTCCATGATGCTGAAGATGCTGGATCCGGTGTGCCACCCACTAGTGAACTAAGTTGAACCCCTTAAGGCCCTTGTGCCTCATCAAATATTCAATCCGCCTCTTAGCAAGAAGTAGATCGTCACTGAGAGCTGGCGCACCTACCTCCCAGGACTCTTGGGGCGTGGCGGCACCGTCAATGAAAGCCGAGAGCAGAATATCCTTATGATAAAAGAAGGTGGACGGCCATTGTTTCACGGACTCACTGGCCTTAATCTGAGGATAGACACGCTCTCTCCTAACGGAAAAACTAATGGTTATGGTAATGAATAGATTACTGTCCATGATGGAATTTCTCCAGATATGAAAATAAAACCGGAAAAGAGTAAGACTCAGCCTAATGCCGACATACCCCTCGCACAAAGAGACATATGCCCTCATATCTAAGAGAGAGATCGGGGGAAGATGATGGAGTTGAACTCCGTAGTGATCTATAACCTCAAAAAAGAAGTCCGAGGGAGGGAAAATCAAACCTCTGTCGAGGTGGGTTCCGAACTGCAACCGCTCGTCGGCGCAGAGGAGTCCTTCGTTCTCCACGACGCGGAGCTTGGTGTCATCCAAGACATAGGGGATCCAGACCTTGTGGTGGCTCTCCTTCTCCGCTACTGAAGTCGTCGCTACCGTTAGTGTCGCGCCAGAAGATGAAGAGGAAGCCATTTTCTCGTGGGCCGGTGACCTGAGATGGGTGGCGCTGGAGGATTCTGGGGAGGCAGAGGAGCTCTGTGTTGGTGGGAAGCATTGGGACGAAGGAAGCGGTGCATGTGCTAGTGAAGAAGATGAGAAGGAGAATCTAAACCATTTATATCCTCCAAATGCGCCAAGATTCGTGTAAACGCAATAGTGAAATGCGCCACGCGTCATGGAAGGGGCAGGGTAACCCCCACACGATGCTTACACCGCCTCGATCTCCCCGCATGGATTAACACAACGCCTCGGTTCCGCAAAGGGCGGACCCACCTACGGTCGTGCTGACAGGAATGTATGTTAGTGACGTGACTTGACCAAGGCTAGTGTCAGATTACGTCAGAGACCAGGTTCCGGCTTCATTGTATTTGTAGGTACGATTCATTTGAAACCTAGATCCTATCCTTTCTTTTGAAATTTCAGGAACCCGTCAAGATTCTGCAAGCCGAAGATCAAGCTATACGATGATGAAATCCAAATTTGGATCTTGGAGGCTTCCGGGAGCTACTGTTGGCGATATACTTTCTGCGTATCCTCACTATGCCTCACTGACCATG
Organism: Avena eriantha; assembly: GCA_910589775.1. Lineage (NCBI taxonomy): Eukaryota > Viridiplantae > Streptophyta > Magnoliopsida > Poales > Poaceae > Avena > Avena eriantha. Next base: position 284,264,765 of record OU342742.1, on the reverse strand, counting down.
GTGGCCCACTTCGCGTCAGATCTTTGCTTCACGGGCGGCCCAGATGACTTATTGACATAGGCCCATAGTGTTACTTGTAGTTCAAGATGTACTCTGTAACTGACTCTTAGTCATAACCAGATAGGTCTCTCCTGTAAACACTAGGCCAGATATCTATATAAGCTATCCTAGGGAGAGTCTTTAGGGCACCCTCACAATAGTCTACAATCTCAACTCGCAAAGGCGAAACCCTAGTAACCCATATTTCGGCTCTGCCGTATTACTGGATTGCTAGCAAGAGTAGGATCCGTCCAAAGCCGGCGAATTCGAACCTGTGTAACTTGTGTGCTCGCTGTCCCGGAATACCGTACGTATCACACCCCTCTCTTCCACACGCCTCGAGGACCCCCTCATGGCGTAATTGTCATCAATCCGACGACACCAGCATGTGTCCAACCATGTCCAGGAACCCTTGAAGCATCCTAGGATTCATTTGCAACATGCATTATATCACCAGTTTGACAGATGATGCATCACCACACCCACTTGGTTATGTTTGTGTGTATCAGTGTGCATCATCGTGGTTTTGGAAAATAACACATGCAATGATGCCACTCCAGCATGTTTCCAACCATGTCCAAGAACCCTAGTAGCATGCTCGGATTCAACTACCACATCCATTGTATCACCAGTTTGAAAGATGCTGCATCACCACAACCATTTGGATGTGTTTGTGTGTGTATTAGTGTGCATAGTTGTGGTTTTGGGATATAACACATGCAGTGATGCCACTCTAGTATGTGAGCACCCATGTACAGGAACCCAAGCAGCATGTTGGGATTCACTAGCAACATGCATTGTATCACCAGTTTGAGAGATGCTTCATCACCACACCCACTTGCATGTGTTTGTGTGTATCACTGTGCATAATTCTGGTATTGGAAAAGAACACATCCAATGATGCCACTCCAACATATGTCCAACCATGTCCAAGAAGCCTAACAACATGCTGGGATTCAACTTCCACATGCATTGTATGATTAGTTTGAAAGATGCTGCATCAACACACCCACTTGTATGTGTGTGTCTATCAGTGTGCATCATTGTGGTTTTGGAAAATAACACATGTAATGATGCCACTCCAGCATGTGTCTAACCATGTCTAGGAACCCTAGAAGCATTCTGGGATTCAACTGCCACATCCATTGTATCACCAGTTTGAAAGATGCTGCATCACCACACCCATTTGGATGTGTGTGATTTTGGGTATCAGTGTGCATCATTGTGGTTTGGAAAAGAACACATGCAATAATGGCACTCCAACATGTGTCCACCCATTTCGAGGAACCCAAGCAGCATGCGGGGATTCAATTGCAACATGCATTGAATCACCAGTTTGAAAGATGTTGCATCACCACACCCACTTGCATGTGTTTGTGTGTATCAGTGTGCATAATTGTGGTTTTGGAAAAGAACACATCCAATGATGCCACTCCAGCATGTGTCCAACCATGTCTAGGAAGCCTAGCAACATGCTGGGATTCAACTACCACATGCATTGTATCACCAGTTTGAAAGATGTTGCATCACCACACCCACTTGGGTGTGTGTGTATCAGTGTTCATCATTGTGGTTTTGGAAAAGAACACATGCAATGATGCCAGTCTAGCATGTGTCTAACCATGTCTAGGAACACTAGCAACATGCTAGTATTCAACTGCAACATGCATTGTATCACCAATTTGAAGATGTTGCATCACCACACCCACTTGGATGTGTGTATCGGTGTGCATCATTGTGGTTTTGTAAAGAACACATGCAATGATGCCACTCAAGCATGTGTCCAACAATGTCTAGGAACCCTACCAGCATGTTGGGATTCAACTGCCACATCCATTCTATCACCAGTTTGAAACATGCTGCATGACCACACCCTTTTGGATGTGTGTGTTTTTGTGTATCAGTGTGCATCATTGTGGTTTGGAAAAAACACATGCAATAATGCCACTCCAGCATGTGTCCACCCATTTCGAGGAACCCAAGCAACATCCGGGGATTCAACTACAACATGCATTGTATCACCAGTTTGAAAGATGCTACATCACCACACCCACTTGCATGTGTTTGTTTGTATCAGTGTGCATAATTGTGGTTTTGGAAAAGAACACATCCAATGATGCTGTCGTGGTGGTGTCACGGCAGATGCCATGTATAGGCTAAAGGTGGGTACTAATACACGCTAGGGGAATCCAGGGAGGGATAGTGAAGTGATTCTCCACACAAGAACTTGTATAGATTTCCTTCCAAGGTTACAAGTGCTCCTAGAGATGTATTGGCGAGAGGAGGAAGAAGAAGCTCTCTTACTCTCACCCACAGATCTCACCTGAAACCCTAGACCTTAACAGAATTGTACAGAGACCAAAAAAACCAACCCCTTCTACTGAAGCCCTAGCCCCCTTTTATAGGGGAGGCTCGGTTTCTGCCTAGGGCATACGTGGAGGCATATTCCTAAGAATATGCCTCCACCCAAAGTGGTAAGCCGACCGGGGTGCTTTTTCCCCCGCGTCACACATGCTTTAGCTACGTTAGCCACTGCGGCGCCCTCGTCAGCTGACACGGGCGTCGTCATGCTTGTCGGCCACGCCCCGGTGGTCCTGTCCTTGCCCGCTTCGCTCAGGCAGTGCGTACCGGGGATCCTTTTGACCAGCGAGATTCCTTCCTTCTCCTAGAAGCTTGCTGCGAGCCGGATGATGGTTCATCCGGCCACACCCTTTCCTGCATACAGGCAAAACACACACTTCCGACTTACCGCTTAAGTCGGATGAGGGCTAGTTTGGCGGACGCCCCCAGGTCCGGATTACTCCGTGATTCGTCCTGCCTTGAGGTGACCCGGCCAGCATCTGCTTTGGCCTTGCCGAACCTCGGCTAACTCGGCCTTTATACCCCGGCGTGACCCTACCCGGGGGTATCCCCCCAACATTAGTCCCTGAAGCTGGTGCGGCCTTGGCCGCTAAGGCCACACCAGGTTCCACTTTGTGCCCCTGTCGTTGTTGCCGAGTTACCTCTGTACCTCGGATGGCTTGGATTTACGTTCCCTTCGCATATTGCAAGTTTTCACTTGCCGGACGGGTTACCACAGCTCTATCCGGGTCTTACTTACTTCTCTCGTACGCTAGCCCATGTGAAGGGTAATCATTATGTTGTCTTATTTCAAGGGACGGTATAGTAACCGCCGCAGTAATTGTCAGTTATCACTGTGCGCGGGTCACGTCATGCCTGCCTCCTCGTTTACTGCATCAGCGCGTCACGTCACATGACTCTCTCCGCCCTGTGGCCTTCCATGTGGCTCCTTACTGATTGGTCCGAACGGGTAATACACGGCCACAGCGTGTGGCCGGTCCCCAGGGTGCGATCCCACTCACCCCCGATGGGGGTGGTTAAATAGCGGAGGGGTGCGTCCCTTAGGATTTCCCCCCCTCCGCACCCCTCTACCCGCTGCTATTCCCCTTTGTCTTCCTCGCGACCGTGCCACCGCCAGCACTGCCAAAAAGCAGCATCGCCGCCGCACTTCTCCGTTGCACCTCTGCGTCACCGTCACTGCGACGCAAATCCCCACTACGGGTCCTCGTCAATCCAAGCCACTGTCCCCCGCTGCCTCTAGCGCCAGCGAGGGCTTCGAGGAGCAGATGGCGGAAGAAAAACACGCCATTGCTGAGCAAGAGATGGAGGAGGACGCTGTTACTGCGGACCGCAGCGCATGGGCCGGCTCCTGGGTTTGCCAGGATGATCTGGACTGGCTCTACCGGACCAGACGCATCCCCGCCGGCGTCGCCGCTCGCCTCGCCTCCGCCGAGCTAGCTCCTTCACCCAATCCCGGGGAGTTCGTTGTGTTCCTGTCTCACTTTCAATGGGGCTTCAGATTCCCGGTGAGCGATTTCTTCCACGATTGGATCAGTACCTACCATCTCCAGCCGCACCATCTTCCAGCCAGTGCCATTACTTCTCTCTCTGCCTTCGCTTCTATGATCGAAGGCTACGCCGGATTATGGCCCACGAAGGAGCTGTGGATCCAGTTTTTCGCCCTTCGTCGCAACGTTATTCCCGACAATCACACTGATCCAGAGGACAAGCGGCTCACTCAGTTTGGAGCGGCCTCCATCTCACCCCAGAGGTTCTCTTTTTTCCCCCGGGTCACAGGGCTAGAATCCTTCGAAGGTTGGCCCCGGACGTTCTTTTGCGTCTGGAACACAGGCACCGAAAATTTGATCCGGTTGCTCCCCTATACACCGGGTCCGCCGAACGCGGATCTATGGGACGCCGTTCCCAGGAAACCTACGGCCCTGGCCAACCAAGTGAATAAGAGGTTCGCGGAGCTGAAGGAGCTCGGGTTGCGCAACAAGGATGCAATGATCACTTTCGTGCGCAACCGAATCTCCCCCTCCAGAAGCGCACCCACAAGGTGTGCCATAAGAGCTACGGCCGCGATCCCAACCGGACTTCATCTTTCGAACTGAACAACATGGAGATCTTTCGTCGGGTTAAGGCTCTCTTCACCACTCACAAGGACTTCTCCTCTGACTGGACTTGGGGGATTGAGCATTTCTGCCGTGACCGGCTTCCTCCCATGGTGAGTTTCATGCTGCAAACTTACCCCGGACTAATCCCTTGTCTGTTATTGTTGTATTTTTGACTCGTTTGTTTACTCTTTTCCTCAACTATTCCTTCAGCAGACGCTTGAGGACGGCACCGATTCGACCCTTAAGTGGGCACCGGACCGGGTGACTTCAGACGAGGAGGAGCCGGACCAAGAGATGTTTCTCCCCATGACCGACGCCATGAAACGACCCACTGGTAACTTCTCTTCTGCTAGAGATTGGCCCGATGATGAAGATTACTCGGATATCGAGATAATTGAACCCTTTGAGGCTGTGCCCCTTTCTTTTGCTTTTCCGCCCATCACCTCACTCCGGTGGTCATATCCATGAGGATCCTCCCCTTTCTACGGACGAGCCAGTTCCGGTGGCGTCGAAGAAAAAGCGCGGGGCTTCCTCAAGCTCTTCCTCTGGACCTTCCTAGCCCGTTAAAAGGCGAAAGAAGGCGCCAGCACGAAGGGCTCGGAAACCCAGAGCAGCCAAAACCTCGGATGCGTAAGTCCTTCTTTCTTCTGTAACTCGCTCTTCCTTACTTCGTCCTAATTTTTCTTCTGACGTTACTTGATTTTACAGGGCTCCGGTGGAGGTCCCTCAAAGTGGATCCAGTATCTCATCACCTCTCCGGGCCAGCCCTTCACCCCGTCGTGACGATGAGTCACGTCCGCTGAGCCCTATTCCGGAGAGCTCTACGGCCGCTCCGGGTCATCCTGGGGCGGGGGGAACTGGCCCAGCAAAAACAACGGCAGCCACTACCTCGGCAACGCCACAACCAACGGCCACTAAGGCTACTTTGACTCCAACATCTTTTCTAGTACCAGCAGCCAAACCAGCACCAACTCCAACCTCGGCAGCAGCACCCACTCCGGCAGCGAAAACATCAGTGCCGGCACCAAGTCCAGCAACGAAAGTACTAGTGCCCAGTTCCTCTGCATCTTCCGAGTCCTCTCAACCTCGGCAAGGAAAAACCGCTGCTACGGCTTCTTCTTCCCAGCAAGCCAAGGGCAAGAAGATTCAAGACGCTGCCAAGCCCAGTGCTGCCGAGCCTGGGCAACGTACCCTTGAGTCCATGCTCCCCAAGAAGACATCAGCGGCAAAGGACGCGCCTGCCGAGCCAACCGAGGCCCAGCAGTTGGTTCTACACACCAGCCCCGCCCTTGCCTTGGTGGAGAGGAAGGAAGCACATGCTAAGGGTTTGGTGACGCCTCATATGCCCACAGGTGAACGGTACCCCCCGAGCCTGATGGAGTTTGTCATGAACTGGAACAAGGCCGAGGTAGTCCATGAATCTGATCAGGTGAATACCGCCGCCAAGGCCATTAACCTCGCTGGACGAATGATGGAGGTACGTCGTTTCTCCTTTGCAAATTGTAGGTAATAACCATTAGTCCCCGAGCCTCCGGGGGAGTAACTTGTTACTCGCCCGGATGCTCTTTTATAGAACTAACGTAGCTCCATGATAACTTCGAACATGCACGCACCTAGAGCCGGGTTAAGTTCCACTTGGCCCGGATTTTAGTACACTTCGAACATGCACACACCTAGAGCCGGGTTAAGTTCCACTTGGCCCGGATTTTTGTACACTTCGAACATGCACACACCTAGAGCCGGGTTAAGTTCCACTTGGCCCGGATTTTAGTACACTTCGAATATGCACACACCTAGAGCCGGGTTAAGTTCCACTTGGCCCGGATTTTAGTACACTTCAAACATGCACACACCTAGAGCCGGGTTAAGTTCCACTTGGCCTGGATTTTAGTACACTTCAAATATGCACACACCTAGAGCCGGGTTAAGTTCTACTTGGCCTGGATTTTAGTACACTTCGAACATGCACACACCTAGAGCCAGGTTAAGTTCCACTTGGCCCGGATTTTAGGACACTTCGAACATGCACACACCTAGAGCCGGGTTAAGTTCCACTTGGCCCAGATTTTAGTACACTTCGAATATGCATACACCTAGAGCCGGGTTAAGTTCCACTTGGCTCGGATTTTAGTACACTTCAAACATGCACAAGGCTGACTTAAGTTTCTGTATCACTTTTAGGTGACCACCAACCGCCGAAGTGCTGAATTCCAGCGCTTGTTGGATACGCACAAAAATCTTCGCACGAAACAGGCTGCACTCATCGCGGAGTACGAGAAAAGGGGTAAATTTCTTTCTCATTACTTTCCTCGTTTTTCTTCCACTTCGCTTGCTGAACTAATCTGATTGTTCGATTTCCGCAGCTGGGGTAGAAGCTGAAAACAAAATAATGCAGAAGAACTTGGAGCAGATCAAGGGTACGTCCTTCTTGTCTGTTTTTACTGTGCTTTTCATCATCTTACCTCCTTGGCTCGGCAAACATTCATACCTCGGGTCTGCCGGGCCAACACACGGTTTCAGCATTGCTTGAAGAAAGTGTGCATGTGCCTGACATGATGCTGCATTTTCTCGAACAAGAAGGACAACACCAAGCCGAGCTGAAGAAGAAAGATGATGAGCTTGCCCTCCTCCGGACCAAAGATGAAATGGCTAAGATGTAGGCGCATCACCAAACCGAGCTGAAAAGGGTTGGCCAGGACTACACGAAGAACGCGAGCGCCTCAAACTCCAAAGTGCTAAGGATCATGAGCTTCTTCAGGAAGCCGAGATCAAACTTGAGTTGGCAAATGCTGAGCTCGAGCAGCTTCGGAAAAGGCGTGATGCTTGCATCAAGGAGTTGACTCCGATTCACAGTCACATCTCACGTAACTTCTTTTCCTTCATCCGCCTTATTTCTCCGGGTTACTTCATATGTCTTGTTTTCTCAACTTTGTCCTTTGCCTTGTTTCCCAGGCCACTTTCCAGAGGTTACTGCCATTGCAAGTGCTGCTGTCGCCAATTTCCGCCGAGAAAGGGGTCCTTTAGTCGCTGCTGAGAGCGAGGGCATTCCCTTTGACATGGAGGACCTGTTGGTCAGCCTGTCATCTCGCGTGGAAATTATCAAGAACTACGGCAGGGACCTCCTCGATGTTTCAGTCCGGGTCTTCAACGCCTTCTGGTCCGCCGATGATGCTCCGGAGAGAATCACGTAGCTCGCTGAAAGGCTTTCAGAAATTGAGACCCAGCTCGACCTCTGGCGAGAATCCGCTGGACGCGCTGCTGCCGATACCGTCCTTCACCACATTTTGACGTGGTATGAGAGATAGACCTCAGCCTCCTCACACGCCTGTGCACCGGGTCAAATGGACAGATGACCCGGAGTGGAAGCTCGGCGCCAGGCTTGCGCCCATAGCCTCGTTGAATATGCCCCCATTCATGAATGGACTAAGGGTCCGAGCTTCCTGGAAGCCGCAGGTGAAGAGGAAGTTGAGAACATTTAAGATGACTCGGGTGAAGACGAGGAGGACACTGCCTCTGATATCGAAGAGGGTGATGATGATGTCGAACTTCCTCCTGCTGCTCCTAAGTAAAAACACTTGAAAATTCATGAGATCCCCGGTATGCCGGGTGGAATTGTATTCCAAATACATGTGATATTTTGCTACTGAGTACTTATGCCGGATTAACTTGGGCGTAGTCCCCGAGTTTCTTTTTCTTGTTTGTTCAATCTTTTGGCTCGGATCGTGTCTACCTTGATTCGGTTTTACAACTTACGAATCCGAGCTTGAAAATTGTCTTAACAATACTTGGAAACTTTTAGACTTAGCTAAAAAATAAAACTACGAAATAACTTGAAAATAAATACAGGGTTAGTCCGAAGAACAAACGTCGGCTCGAATAAATTCTTTTCCTTAGTCGTTTTTCATGTGCTACGCAATTCCAAACTTTTCCTCTTGCTTGCCATGAAACCAATTCTTGTTGGACAGCAGCAAGTCGAAGAGTTGGGTTTTTGGTGCTCACACACTACTAATTCGAGCTAAGTAGAATAACCTATTCCAGCCGACGCACAAATAACAAAACACAACAAATATTATTAAGGCAGTCCCCGAGTTACTGCTCGAGGTGCCCACATTTCATTGATAAGCTCATTGCCGACATACATACCGACATATGAGATAACCCGGATAGATTTACTTCTTAGCTAGGTGTAGAAAGGCCGAAGTAGAGCTATGTTCCATGGTCGCTTTGATTCCTCACTGGACCTGTCCGCCTTGTTCTTTTCCTGTGGCTTTGCATCTGTAAGATAGTAAGAATCATTGTGCAATGCTTTGCTCACGATGAACGGCCCTTCCCATGGGGGAATAATTTATGCATTCTAGTAGTACGTTGTACCAACCGGAGCACCAGATCGCCTTCCCGGAAGACAAGGGGGCACACTTTCCGGCTATGATAGCGTCGGAGATTTTGCTCATATATGGCGGATCTGGACAGTGCCAGTTCTCTCGCTTCTTCTAGCAGATCAACATCATTTTGCCGGGCTTCTTGCACTTTGACTTCTGTGTATTGGGTGACCCTAGGCGAATCATGCTCTATGTCGGCTGGTAATACAGCTTCTGCCCCATATACCAGAAAAAATGGCGTATAGCCTGTTGATCGATTCGGAGTTGTTCTTAAACTCCACAATACCGCTGGTAGTTCTTGTATCCAGCACCCCGCTGATCTTTGCAGTGGCTCAATGAGCCGGAGTTTTATCCCGGATAATACTAATCCGTTGGATCTCTCCACTTGCCCGTTCGATGCGGGGTATGCTACCGAAGCTCTGTCAAGCCGGATCCTCTTATCCCGGCAGAAACGAGCAAATGCTCCTTCCGCAAAATTTGTGCCATTATCAGTTATGATACTGTGTGGATAACCGTACCTCAAGATGATATCTTTGAGAAACGTTACGGCCGTAGCTCCATCACATTTTCTTATAGGCTTTACCTCGATCCACTTCGTAAACTTGTCCACCATTACCAGAATGTGAGTCATGTTTCTTCTTGCTGGTTTGAACGGGCCCACCATATCCAAGCACCATACGGCAAATGGCCAAGTGATTGGGATGGTCTTGAGTTCCGACATTGGCATATGTGTCTTTGTAGCGTACCTCTGACAACCATTACATTTTCTCACCAGATCTTCTGCTTGATCTAAGGCATTTGGCCAGTAGAATCCGTGTCGGAAAGCTTTTGCTACCAAGGCTCGGGATGAGGCGTGATGCCCGCATTCCCCCTGATGTATATCTCGGATGATTTCAGGCCCTTCTTCCGGGTCAACACACCGCTGGAGGACATTGGTCACACTTCTTTTGTATAACTCGGAATTGATGATCATGTAGGCCTTTGCCCTCCTCTGTGTTTGCCTGGACAACACCTCCTCAGTGGGTAACGTTCCATCTTTCAGGAATTGAAATATAGGCAGTGCCCAAGCCGGTATTGGCCGCACGGGGAACACGTCCTCGTCTATCTCCATTTGATCCACCGGCATAACTTCAACCGGACCACGCTGAGCAGTCCCTGAGTCTTGCGAAGCAGTCCCCGGGTTTGTCGAAGCAGTCCCCGGGTTTTGCGCACCACTTCCTGTGTCAATGTCCATGGGCACAGCTCCGGACTCTGTGTCCTCCGGGACGTAGATTGACTCGGACTCCAGGGATGGCCTGATGGATGGTTTCTTGAGGTGCTCTAATGCTACACACGGTGGAATTGCTTGTCTGGTTGACTCGAGCTTCGACAGCATGTCGGCAGCCTCATTTTCCACCCGGGGTATATGATGAAATTCGTATCCCTCAAAGTAACCGGAAATCTTCTGCACATGAAATATGTATAGTGCCATGTTTGGATCAAGGGCGTCCCACACTCCGGACACTTGCTGCACCACTAAATCCGAGTCGCCAGAGCATATAATCCGACGTATACCAATTTCTTTTGCTACCTTGAGCTCATGCACAAGTGCTTCATACTCAGCGACATTATTTGATGCGGTGAAGTGGATCTACAGCACATATTTCAACTGGTCCTTCTTTGGCGACGTGAGTACAACTCCGACACCTAGCCCGGTTTTGGTTTTTGATCCGTCAAAGTGCATCCGCCAATAGTTCGGATCTGGAAGTGGTGGTTCGTACTGTACCTTGGCCCAGTCCACGAAAAAGTCCGCCACAGCCTGAGACTTGATGGCTTCTCTCCGGTCATATTGCGGAGCATAAGGAGCTAGCTCAATTGCCCATTTTGCAATTCTGCCGCTTGCATCCTTGTTACTCATTATCTCGGATATAGGGGCCTCACATATGACCCAGATGGGATGCTCCTCAAAGTAGTGCTTCAATTTCTTGGCGGCCATGTACACGCCATACGCCAATTTTTGATAATGTGGGTAGTTTTGCTTTGAGGTTGACAACACTTCACTCAAATAATACACCGGCCTTTGCACTGACTTACCTTCCTCATCACGCTCCACCACTATCACTGCACTTACAACCCGGTTGGTTGCGGCTATATAGAGCAACATTGGCTCCTTTGATAGTGGTGAGGCTAGCACTGGTGCCGTGGCTAACATTTTCTTTAGGTGTGTAAAGGCTTCATCAGCCTGCGGTGTCCAAATGAACTTATCCGACTTTTTCATGAGTTGGTACAGAGGTAAAGCTTTCTCTCCCAACCGACATACAAACCGACTTAACGAGGCCAGGCAACCTTTAAACTTCTGGACATCGTTAAGACACTTCGGCAGTTCCATTCGTTTGATGGCCCGGATTTTGGTTGGATTAACTTCGATACCTTGGCTAGAAACCAGAAAGCCGAGCAATTTTCCATCCGGGACACCGAAGGTGCATTTTTCCGGGTTAAGTTTCATCCGGAACCTTCTTAGGTTTGCGAACGTTTGCCTGCTATCGTCAAGGAGCGTTTTGCTTTTCTTGGTCTTGATAACCACATCATCCACATACACCTGTACATTTTGACCTATTTGGTCGTGCAAACATTTTTGCATACATCTCTGGTACGTTGCCCCTGCATTACGTAGACCAAAAGGCATGGTGCGATAGCAATAAACGCAGTTTTTATTTGATCATCCAGATTCAGAGGTATCTGGTGGAAACCAGAATAGGCGTCAACGAATGACAACAGTTCACATCCAGCAGTTGAGTCTATGACCTGATCTATTCTTGGCAGCGGGAATGGATCTTTTGGACACGCCTTGTTCAGGTTCGTGTAATCGATACACATGCGCCAAACCACTGCCACGTTCGGATCATCCTTTTTCTTTTCCACCAGCACCGGATTAGACAGCCAATCCGGGTATAGGACCTCCATGATAAATCCTGCAGCTAGCAACCGACCTATCTCATCCCCAATGACTTTCCTCCTATCTTCGGCGCAGCGGCGGAGAGGTTGCTTCACCGGCTTGGCACCGGGTCTCACATTCAAAGAGTGCTCGGCCAACTCCCTCGGAACACCTTCCAAGTCCTACGTGGACCAAGCAAAAATGTCCCGATTCTCACGGAGGAAGCTGACGAGCTTGCTTTCCTATTTATCGCTTAGCCCGGCACCAATTGTTACGGTGCGCTCTGGGAACATGTCATCAACGGGAACCTTCTTGGTATCTTTCGTGGCCTGGAAGGAGATAGTTCCATGCGGGTTACTCAGTGCCGGCATATACTGCTGCGCGGACTGAGCCAATGCCGCCACCTCCTGAATTTTCCTTTTTTCCTGCGTGATCACAAGTGACTCGGCTAAGTTTGATCCGGCTCACGCACGCTCCATCGAACGTCAGAAGTCCCCAGCAATGGTACTCCATTTGGTCGGGGCAATTTCATCTTCAAGTAGCTGATATGACAACTTGCCATGAACTTCTTCAGTGCGGGCCTTCCGAGCAACGCATGATACGTGCTTTCTAAGTTCACTACTTCGAACTCCAGATTTTCAATTCGTTAATTGTCCCTCGTGCCGAACAAGATGTCGACCCGGACCTTGCCTATGGGCTCGCAAGAGATGCCGGGCACAATGCCGTGGAAAGTTGTCCTCGTGGCCTGTAGCATGTTCTCCGAGATACCCAACTTGCGCACTGTGTCCGCGTACATGATATTTATGCTACTGCCGTTGTCGATCAGTACCTTTGAGACCCTTACGTTAATGCTTGGTCCAATGAACGTAGGATCCAGCATTAACGAATACGAACCAGGGCTCGGCATGAGCTTGGGATGATCCCTAATGCTCTAGGTGATTTCCTGATCGGACCAAGGCATGTACCTTGTCACTGTCGGCATTACCGCATTCACCTCCATATGCCTATGCTACAAGCTTTTTCTATCAGTTTCCTCTGTGGTAAATACATAGTAGCTCTGGTGATGCTCCCTGTACTCGTTTCTCCCCTCATTTCCGGGGTGCCTCTGATCCGGCTGATGCTGATTTTCTACCTGATGCACTGCATCCCTTCTTTCATTGTTATCATACCTCGGCGGAGGGGGAGGCAACATTAGCTGTTGCATGTTCGCTCCGGATAGCAACTGCTGCCGGGGTAACTCCTGCCGAGGCTGATCATTCCGGGGTGCCTGAGCATTCCCCGAGCCACCTTGCGCGATCTTGCACATCCATTCGCATTGCCTTGTCGTATGACCCGCTGGGTTGTTTGGATTTGGCGTGTGAAACGTACATGGCTGGTCCAACATCGACTCGTAAGTATACCTCGGACGGTCTTTCCTTTCTCGCCACTCCTTCTTTTGCTCCGGTGTCCAAGTTTTCTTCCCATCGTTCCTTGGAGTCCATTGGCCTCCAGTTTTCTGGCGCTGGCTACCCCCTGCTCCGGGTTGATCTTGATTCACGGCTGCAACTTGGTGCAAACTGTACCGGTGGTCCGGTCTATCATCTCTCCTTTTTCCTCTATAATCATTTCTCCGGGATGATCCGGATCCATCCCTCTGATAGTACTCATCGCTTGACTCGTTTGAGGCGAGCCTTGGTTGGGTTGGGTCACCCAACGCATACGAATCTGCGATCCGGATCATCTCTACCAACGTTGCCGGCATTTTCCGTTGCAACTTCATCCACAGTTCGCTTACATAGCTGCACCCCTGTGCAAACTATGCTATGACCTGTGATTCTATCACGCCCTCGCATGAGTTTCTCACGGTACACCACCGGGTCAGGAACTCCCGGTCCGTCTCATTGGGTCTTTGTTTGCACATAGCTAGGGTCTGTGGCCTTTTTGGCCTTTGACACGTACTCGAAAAATTGCTGATGAACATCTCCTCGAAATCTATCCAGCAGTTGATGCTTCCTGGTGGCAAATTGTTCAACCACACCCTTGTCGGGCCTTCCAACATCTGGGGTACATACCGTACGGCCCATCTCAGGTTGCGTGTGGCAATTTTTACAGCCGTAGCATAGTTTATCAGCCAATCCTCTGGCTTGGTACTGCCGTCATAGGTCTTGGTGCCCCTGGGCAGCTGAAAGTTCGGGACTGGTGGCTCTTTCATGATCCAGGGTCCAAAACATGCTGGACCCGGTGGACCTTGACATTCAATCTGCTCCGACCTATATAGTCGATCCAGTTTCAACCTTGCATCATCCGGCATCAAATCCCTACTTCCCAATCTCGACCCTATCACATGATAATCCGGTCTCGGGTATCCCGCATTTGCCATCTCCGAATCACCGTCGTTATACCGGTTTTGCTCTTGCGTCACACCTTTCTGTTGTATACCTCGGCCGGCACTGTGCTCTTGCCTCGGCATGTTCCGCCGTTGCGGTTGTCTTGCCCCTGCTGAGTTTTGCTGCCTGGCATCGCTGTTGACAACGTTCCTTTGACCGGCATTGCCTTGGTCACAGTTACCTCGGCCAGCTTCGCCTCGGCTCACACTCCGTCGATCATCATTTTTCTGCGCTTCTTTTTCTTTCCCTGCCCGTGTCGGGTTGTACGGAACAATCTGTTTGTTCCGTCTGGACGAGGTTACCACCTCCTCTCTCCTTGGACCACCATGATGGGACGACGCGGCTCCAGTGGATTTCTCCGGGTTACCCATCGCCGAATGGACGATCTTTGAGGCCCCAGCTCTCTCCGGGTATGCCCTGAGCAGTTCTTCGTTTTTCCTATTTGCAATCCGAACCAGCTCGTTAACCCGATCTTGCTGCCTTTGCCGGGCTTCACCCGTCAGTCCCTCTAACTCGGATGCAGCTGCATCCGCCGCTCTGAGGTTCTTGGCCGGGTACTATACCTCGGCAGCCCCACGGAAAAACAGTTTTCTGATTCCTCGATTCCAACATCACCTTCTCTGTTCATCTCGCTCATGAGATTTCTCCCTTTAACCTTTATAGTATCAACTTTGTTCGCCTTGGCGTACTCACGCAGCGTCATGTTCAACGACTGCTGGGACGCGGCTATTTTCCTTGCACCCTCAAGTATTTTCTGCCTAGTTTCTTCTAGCTCGGCCTGTGCACGAGCCGGATCTACCGCTGTTACTACAGGGTTTGCCAAGCTATCCATTGCCTCTCTCAGCATGTTTTCCGGCCTCTCTAGCGCAGGACCCCTACCTTTCCTTGGTGCCTTGGGTGTCACCTCCAGATCTCGCGCCGGATCCTTGCTCGCACCGGCACCCGGCGCTATCATCATTACCTCTGCATTGTCCGGGGAACGAGAGGTACGCTCCCCGCGAGCCACAGTGAGGGGCGGTTCGCCTGCTTCGACGACGTGGCGCGGATGAATGCAAGACACGTCCACCGCAACGTAGACCTTGTGCACGCCGAGCTTGAGGAAGATGACGTTGTGCGGGAGAGGGCGCGTGCCGAAGTAGCCTGCGTTGTCGCTGACGAAGTCCCGCGCTTCAAAGCGCTGAACGAGCCCGAAGACGATGCGCTCGCCGGTGGCGACGAAGTTTCCCGTCCGGATTTTGACCCCTGCTAGCGCTGCCAGCCCCACGGTGGGCGCCAACTTTCGTGGTGGTGTCACAGCAGATGCCATGTATAGGCTAAAGGTGGGGACTAATACACGCTAGGGGAATCCAGGGAGGGATAGTGAAGTGATTCTCCACACAAGAACTTGTATTGATTTCCTTCCAAGGTTACAAGTGCTCCTAGAGCTGTAGTGGCGAGAGGAGGAAGAAGAAGCTCTCTTACTCTCACCCATAGATCTCACCTGAAACCCTAGACCTTAACAGAATTGTACAGAGACCAAAAAAAACCAACCCCTTCTACTGAAGCCCTAGCCCCCCTTTTATAGGGGAGGCTCGGTTTCTGCATAGGGCATACGTGGAGGCATATTCCTAAGAATATGCCTCCACCCAAAGTGGTAAGCCGACGGGGGTGCTTTTTCCCCCGCGTCACACATGCTTTAGCTACGTTAGCCACTGCGGCGCCCTCGTCAGCTACACAGGCGACGTCATGCTTGTCGGCCACGCCCCGGTGGTCCTGTCCTTGCCCGCTTCGCTCAGGCAGTGCGTACCGGGGATCATTTTGACCAGCGAGATTCCTTCCTTCTCCTAGAAGCTTGCTGCGAGCCGGATGATGGTTCATCTG
Organism: Avena eriantha; assembly: GCA_910589775.1. NCBI lineage: Eukaryota > Viridiplantae > Streptophyta > Magnoliopsida > Poales > Poaceae > Avena > Avena eriantha. The sequence continues at coordinate 284,248,750 of OU342742.1, read as the reverse complement.
GCCACACCCTTTCCTGCATATAGGAAAAACACACACTTCCGACTTACCGCTTAAGTCGGATGAGGGCTAGTTAGGCGGACGCCCCCAGGTCCGGATTACCCCGTGATTCGGCCTGCCTTGAGGTGACCCGGCCAGCATCTGCTTTGGCCTTGCCGAACCTCGGCTAACTCGGCCTTTATACCCTGGTGTGACCCTACCCAGGGGTATGCCCCCAACAGATGCCACTCCATCATGTGTTCATCCATGTCTAGGAAGCCTAGCAACATGCTCGGATTCAAGTACCACATGCATTGTATCACCAGTTTGAAAGATGTTGCATCACCACACCCACTTGGGTGTGTGTGTATCAGTGTGAATCATTGTGGTTTTGGAAAAGAAGACATGCAATGATGCCACTCTAGCATCTGTCCAACCATGTCTAGGAACACTAGCAACATGCTAGTATTCAACTGCAACATGCATTGTATCACCAATTTGAAGATGTTGCATCACCACACCCACTTGGATGTGTTTGTTTGTATCAGTGTGCATCATTGTGGTTTTGGAAAAGAACACATGCTATAATGCCACTCCAGGATGTGTCCAACCATGTCCAGGAACCCTAACAGCATGCTGGGATGCAACTGCCACATGCATTGTATCACCAGTTTGAAATATGATGCATCACCACACCCACTTGGCAGTGTTTGTGTATATCAGTGTGCATCATTGTTCTTTTGGAAAACAACACATGCAATGATGCCACTCCAGCATGTGTCCACCCATGTCTAGGAACCCTAGCAGCATGCTGGGATTCAACTGAACATGTAGTGGAGCACCAGTTTGAAAGGTATTGCATCACCACACCCACTTGGATGTGTTTGTGTCTATTAGTGTGCATCATTGTTGTTTGGAAAAGGACACATGCAATGATGCCACTCTAGCATGTGTCCAACCATGTCTAGGAACCCTAGCAGCATGCTTGGATTCAACTGCAACATGCATTGTATCACCAGTTATAAAGATGCTGCATTACCACACCCACTCTGATGTGTTTGTGTGTATCAATGTGCATCATTGTGGTTTCCGAAAAGAACACATGCAATGATGTTACTCTAGCATGTGTCCAACCATGTCTAGGAACCCTAGCAACATGCAGTAGAGCACAAGTTTGATGGCCTTGTTCATTTGCAACACCAGAGTTTCTAGGCGAGTGCATCATGGGGCCCGACTTGCCTGTAACTGTCGCATTTCACAAAGTTGGCTTGCCAACACATCTCACCCCTACCAAATTTAAAAATTCTGTCAAACTGCCCCGTGAAGTAGACAGTCGGGACACACATGTCAGTGATCTGTCTATGACACGGGGGCCAACGTGGCAACCTCTAAGGAAAATCGAGGAACTAAGGGGCTTGGTGCGTTGACCAAATTCACAAATGCACTCCCTCCTTTTCCCTAGCACCGGTGGCATCGAAATCCACCCTCTAAGAAGAATGATCCCTTCGGACATTTGACTTCTGGTGCCAAGTTGCTACGCCCATTTCCCGTTCTTGAGCTCCAATGCCGCATGTCGTAGCCGCCGTTTACAGGCTCTAGCTTGCCTCCACTGACGATGAGCTTAGCAGCATGAAGGATGGCAGATTCTACTACCAAGGAAGAAGAAGTTCTGGCTACATGCGGGTGAGCTATTCTTCTCTTTGCTATTCGCACTAACTATAACTGCTAGCTGGCTATAAACCTAGAATTGTTTGCTAGCCCAACGCTGACAAACAATTTCTGTCCACGGTTTTCTATCAAGTGGGATCTTCGCGGACCACCCTTACCTGGTTACGGTAGCCCTCTTCAGCTACGACTCCAAATTAGAAGGGTTGTAGGGCAAGTAATATGGACACCATTATCTCACGATGGAATAAGTGCCTACGCATATCTACACTATCCCTTGTACAATTGATGCTCTGCGTAAACATGCTGAAATAGGGCCGAAGTAGACTACAAAGTTTAACTTCATGGATGCACTATCCCTTGCACAATTGATGCTCTACTACCAAGGAAGAAGAAGTAATATGGTTCCTCTACAGTGTGACAACCAACTAATTAGGTTGATCAAAATGTATGCTTCGTCTTGCATGTTTATGCTAAATTGTGATGTACTAGACATGGAAGCTGCTACAATTGGGAGTCGCCCTGCAATTCTTGGACAAGGTGATCACTCGAACCCTTGCTCCTGGTAAGAAAAAGTCTCTTGGGATTCGCATGTTTGTGTTGAATTGTAACTTTTGTTTTGTTTACTTGGTAGATATTAGGTAGTTATGCAATAGTCCTATTTTTTGGCAGGAAGCGCTGCAAGGTTGGAAACATGACTTCCATGTCACTCATTTTGCTGCCGAAAGAAAATCAAAATGAGTGGAGTGATGATGCTAGACACAATTCTTATGCTAATTGTCCCGGTGATGTAGAGTACTTGAAGCTAAGAAAACTGGCACCCAGGAAGAGGAAGAAGGCAGGAAATGAAGAAGCCAATGGACGTGAAGGCTTGGCACCTAGGAAGAGGAAGAAGGCTGCGAGCAATGAAGATGCATAATAATATGTAGGACTTGAACCTATATATGTAATTCAGTTAAATTCTAGATATCTGTGTGTTGAACTTGTCGGGCGAAACAATCTATCGATGTTCTTAGAGTAAAATGTATCGCGAATTGATGTTTGGAAACGGCTGAATCACTAGTTGAATCCGATATTGTGATTGTGCCACTACTATATGAAAATACGTAGCACCGGTTCCATGATTCCTGAGGGGCAGGAGGTCTCCAAATTCGATGGAATGTTAGTGGCATAAAAATATATTGTTTGAGCTGCTACACTCCACGAAGCAGCAACTTATTTCAGCTCCTGGACAACGACATGGCAACATAAATAGCAATGGAAAACCGATAATGCCAAGATAATGAGGAAATCGGTACCACTTTCTGGCCTAATCTTGATCCTATCTATCTCACCACCTCCCTGCTCCTGCATCCCATGCATCTGGCGAAGCTCCCGGATCTCCAGTAACATGGTGTATGTGATTCCACTTTATAAATTGATGTTGTGCCATTCACATGTGGCAGAATCCATGTATATTACGTTTAAACAAACCACCAAAGTTAGAATACCACCATCATCAGACAAAATGAAGTAATGGAGGGCTAAGACAGATTAACGGGGGACCAATTTTTTCTCCCAGGACTCTGAGACCACTAGTTTAGACCGCAAGGTCAACAAGTACTACTATTACAATTAAAAAAGTATGGAGCTCAAGCTAAATAGAACTAGTTGTCACACATCTCCTCGATCTTCCGAATCTTATCCCGATGCTCATCTTCTTGCAAGAGCAAGGATTGAATCATCTTCTCTGTCCTTTTAGCATCTTCCTTATACAACTTCAATTGTTTCTCTGCATTCATCATCATGCACTTGTCAGTAGACGTAGTTGTGAGCTGCATGACTTTGGACTGGTGAAGCTCATTCCTTGCTTGAGTCGGTTCTTGCTCTACTTTAGCCTTCAGGGCCAACGCCACATACGTCTCCTTCTCAACTTTGCTAACCTTGTCTTGCACCCTCCTGAGATCTAGGTGAATCTTGGTCGTGTCAACATGGTCAAATAACTTCATATCAGCACTCTCAATAATTGAGCTGACTATGGATTCTTTCAACTCAATAGTCATATCCCATTGTTTGTTCAGTGTTTTCGGCATCGATTTGGGCCACTCTAGATCTACCCATTTGACAACACCGCAACTTCTGCATGCCAACATTGCACCATGTCCTTGAAACGCTAACAACCTCATGCCTGCGTTTCGTCCTTCAAACGCTACAAATTTAGCAGGCACATATCCATGTTCTCATAGCGGAGGACTGTCTTCCTCCGCTAAACCATGATAGTCGGAGTCATACATCATCTGGTTGGCCTAAGAAATCATATGTGCATGACTAATCATAGTAGATCTACCTCAAAATAAATAAATGGCCATAGATGTTAGAGATGATATGACTCACATTGAAATCACCGTTGTTATCATCACAACATGTTTCCTCATCTTCTCCCCTTGAACCCATGGCGAAAGAGGGGTGGCGAACTGGGGTGGCTGCGAAAGAGATCGCTGGAGGCGCCATTGGCTTGTTGCTACACAGGATGGAAGAGCAGTGGGGAAAGTGGCTTCGAGGGGAAGGAAGAGAAGTATGGGGAGTAAGAGAAGTAAAGGGGACGTGACACTGGCAGGTATGCCAACGGAAGACATGTCACTGGCAAGTGGGAGCGTGCGGGGTTGCTAGTTTCTCTAGAGAAAGCGGACAATAAGCATGGGCAATCATGTCGTAGAACAGCCTACACACGGATCGCTCTTACGAAGAACCATCCCAATCGTCCAAGTGCCCCGATCTAACGGTCTGTAACAATCGTCATGCACAACAAGTGCCTTGGGGCATGCCTTGTAGAAGACTCGATCTAATGGCGACCATTGGGGGCTAAGGTTATGATCTAATAACCACCACACACACACACACTAGATGTCATTACATGTGTTCTTTTCCAAAACCACAATGATGCACATTGATACGCGCACAGACATCCACATGGGTGTGGTGATGTAGCCTCTTTCAAACTGGTGATATAATGCATGTTGCAGGTAAATCCCAGCATGCTGCTAGGATTCTTGGACATCATCCTAGAGTGGCATCATTGCATGTGTTCTTTTCCAACACCACAATGATGCACACTTATAGACACACATACAAGTGGGTATGGTGATGCAACATCTTTCAAACTAGTGACACAATGCATATTAAAGTTGAATCCCAGCATGCTGCTAGGGTTGCTAGACATGGTTGGACACCACATCCTAGAGTGGCATCATTGCATGTGTTCTTTTCCAAAATCATAATGATGCACACTGATACACACACATTCAAGTGGGTGTGGTGATGCAACATCATTCAAACTGGTGATACAATGCATGCTGCAGAAGAATCCCAACATGCTACTAGGGTTCCTATACATGGTTGGACATCACAAGCTGGAATGGAATCATTACATGTGTTCTTCTCCAAACCATAATGATGCACACTAATACAGACACACACACACATCCAAGTGGGTGTGCTGATGCAGCATCTTTCAAACGAGTGATACAATGCATGTTGCAATTGAATCCCAGCATGCTGCTAGGGTTCCTAGACATGGTTGGACACATGCTACAGTGGCAGCATTGTATGTGTTCTTTTCCAAAACCACAATGATGCACACTGACACAGGCACACACATCCAATGAGGTGTGGTGATGCAGCATCTTTCAAACTGGTGATAGAATGCATGTTGCAGTTGAATCCAAGCATGCTGCTAGGGTTCCTGGACATGTTTGGACACATGCTAGAGTGTAATCATTGCATGTTTTCTTTTCCAAAACCATAATGATGCCCACTGATACACACACACAATGAGTCTAGTGGATCCTATGTGGTTTATGAAAAATTACACATGCAATGACATATAGTGTATCCATGTGGTTTAGGAAAAGAACACACATGCAATGACATCTAGTGGATCCATGTGGTTTATGAAAAGAACACACATGGAATGTCTCTAGGGGATCCATGTACTTTAGGAAAATAACACACATGCAATGACAACTAGTGGATCCATGTGGTTGATGAAAAGAACACACATGTAATGACATCTAGTGGATCCATGTGGTTTAGGAAAAGAACACACATGGAATGACTCTGGTGGATCCATGTGGTTTATGAAAAGAACACACATGCAATGACATCGGTTGAGTACCAGCATGCTGCTAGGGTTCCTAGACATGGTTAGACACATGCTGTAGTGGCATCAATGCATGTGTTCTTTTCCAAAACCACATTGATGCACACTAATACACACACATCCAAGTGGGTGTGGCGATGCATCATCTTTCAAGATGGTGGTAGAATGCAAGTTGTAGTTGAATCCCAACATGCTGCTAGGGTTCCTGGACATGTTTAGACACATGCTGGAGTGTCATCATTGCATGTGTTTTTTTCCAAAACCACAATCATGCACACTAATACACACACATCCAATGAATCTAGTGGATGCATATGGTTTATGAAAAGAACAAACATGCAATGACATCTAGAGGATACATGTGGTTAATGAAAAGAACACACATGCAATGACATCTAGTGGATCCATGTGGTTTATGAAAAGAACACTCATGCAATGACATCTAGTGTATCCATGTGGTTTATGAAAAGAAAACACACATGCAATGACATCTAGAGGATTCATTTGTTTATGAAAAGAACACACATGCAGTTTCATCGGTTGAATCGTAGCATGCTGCTAGGGTTACTGGACATGGTTGGACACATGTTGGAGTGGAATCATTGCATGTGTTCTTTTCCAAAAGCACAATGATGCACAAGGATACACACACACATCCAAGTGGGTGTGGTGATGCGGCATATTTCAAACTAGTGGTAGAATGCATGTTGTAGTTGAATCCTAGCATGCTGCTAGGTTTCCTTGACATGTTTGGACACATGCTAGAGTGGCATCATTGCATGTGCTTTTTTATAAAACCACAATGATGCACACTCATACATACACACACATGCAAGTGGGTGTGATGATGCAACATCTTTCAAACTAGTGATATAATGCATATTGAAGTTGAATCCCATCATGCTGCTAGGGTTCCTGGACATTGTTGGACACCGCATCCAAGAGTGGCATCATTGCATGTGTTCTTTTCCAAACCACAATGATGAACACTAACACACACACATTCAAGTTGGTGTGGTGACGCTGCATCTTTCAAATTGGTGATACAATGCATGTTGCGGGTGAATCCCAGCATGCTACTAGGGTTCCTAGACATGGTTGGACATCACATGCTGGAGTAGAATCATTGCATATGTTCTTTTCCAAACCACAATGATGCACATGATATACACACACATCAAAGTGGGTGTGGTGATGCAGCATCTTTGAAACTGGTGATACAATGCATGTTGTAGTTGAATCCCAGCATGCTACTAGGTTAAGTAGACATGGTTGGACACATGCTGGAGTGGCATCATTGCATGTGTTCTTTTACAAAACCACAATGATGCACACTGACACACACACATCATGGTGATGCAGCAACTTTCAAACTGGTGATGGAATGCATGTTGTAGTTGTATCCCAGCATGCTGCTAGTGTTCCTGGAAATGTTTGGACACATGCTAAAGTGGCATCATTGCATTTGTTCTTTTCCAAAACCACAACGATGCAACCTGAAAGACACACACATCCAATGACTCTAGTGGATACATGTGGTTTATGAAAGAACACACATGCAATGGCATATAGTGGATCAATGTGGTTTAGGAAAAGAACACACATGCGATCACATCTAGTTGATCCATGTGGTTTATGAAAAGAACACACATGCAATGACTCTTGTGGATCCATGTGGTTTAGGAGAAGAACACACATGCAATGACATCTAGTGGATCCATGTGGTTTATGAAAATAACACACATGCAATGACATCTAGTGGATCCATGCGGTTTATGAAAAGAACACACATGCAATGACATCGGTTGTATCCCGACATGCTACTAGGGTTCCTAGACATGGTTGGACACATGCTGGAGTGGCATCATTGCATGTGTTCTTTTCCAAAACTACACTGATGCACACTAAGACACACACATATCCACCTAGGTGCGGTGATGCAGCATCCACTACAAGAAAACGTTTCCTTCCACAACGAATTAGCCCGAGGGTCGTCGTAGAAGGCGCGTCTTCCGCGACGAAATTGTCAGCTCGGTTGTGGCCGATGGAAAACATTTTTTTCTAGTTTCGCAGCCCTCTACTATGCAGGATCTGCAAAAACATGGAGGATGCTCGGCTGGCGCGTGGCTGAAGCAAGATTTTCGTTTCCTCGCGCGATGTTGACTCGAGGAAGTCTTTTGAGGCGTGTGGGTCTCGGACGTCAGTGTCTCTAGCGGACCATACTTTTCAGTCACGCCTCCTTGATTTGAACTCGAAAACATTGCTCGATGCATCTACCATTTAGTCAGGATGCTAGGTCCCACATGTCAGCCTGTCATTAGAAGGATCCTGTGCATGATGGAATTTTTTTCCTTCTTTCACGCTACCCTGTTAAGAAGTAGATAGCATTGTTCGATGCATCTACTTTTTAATCACAATGTTGAGCCCTACATGTCATCCTCTCATTATAAGAAACGTGTGTATAATGGATTTTTTTCCTTCACTGGCGCTACCCCGTTCCGAGTTGAAAGCGCTGCTCAACGCACCTACCGTTTAACCAACCTCCTGAGCCCCACATGTCATCCTCTCATTAGAAGAAACGTGTTTATGATGGTTTTTTCCTTGGCTCGCACTACCCCGTTCCGAGTTGATAGCGTTGCTCGACGCATCTACCGTTTAATCAACCTCCTAAGCCCCACATGTCATCCTCTCATTACAAGAAATGTGTGTATGATGGATTTTTTACCCTCTGTCGCGCCTTCGTGTTCCGAACTTGATAGCTTTGCTCGCTGCATCGGCCGTTTAATCAAAGTGCTGGACCCCACATGTCATCCTCTCATTAGAATAAACGTGTGTATGATAGAATTTTTTCTCTCGGTCGCGCCTCCGTGTTTCGAACTTGATAGTGTTGCTCACTGCATCTACCGTTTAATCATGATGCAGGGCCCCACCCCCACATGTTATACACTCATAAGAAGAAACGTGTGTATGATGGAATTTTTCCTCTCAGTCGTGCCTCCGTGTTTCAAACTTGATAGCGTTGCTTGATGCATAAGCCGTTTTTCCAGGTTGCTGAGTCCCCCATGTGAGACTCTCATTAGAAGAAAGGTGTGCATGCTGGACTTTTTTCTCGCTCGCGCATCCCTGTTTCGAACTTGGCAACGTCGCTTGAGGCAGAACCTGTATAAGGCCGCGCTACTGGGTCCCACATGCCGGTCTCTCTATATATCAAACCTGCATACGATGGACTTTTTTTTCTGTCGTGTCCGCTGTTTTGACCATGGCAACGTTGCTCGATCTGGCAGCCGTGTATGGTCTAGCTGCTGAGGCCCCCATGTCACCCTCTCTGGTATGTTCTGGCTAGTGGGTCCCTGATGCCAGCCTCTCTATACAAGTATTTAACTTTTTTTTCAGACCCAACCATTAAACTCGAGGGATGCTGCAAGCTGGAGGGTCAGTGATGTCAGCCTTTTCTAAAAAAAGTAAACCCTTTTCTAAAAAAAGTAAACCCAAGATATGTATAAATATGTACACACAGTGGATTCGAAAAAAATACCTTCAAATCAAATTAAATGACACATTTTTCAATAAAGTGAAAATCCCTTGGGTTCACCTTGTGTGGAATTATTACCCAAATGGAGTACCCCGTGCAAGTAAATTAATGGGCTCAGTTTGGTGGAGAGACATCATGAGGTTGTCAAATGAGTATAGATCAGTTACTAACATCACAATTGGTACAGGGGACACGAGAATGTTCTGGGCTGATAGGTGGAATGATATCTACCCACAGGATCAATTCCCTCGACTTTTCTCACATGCCATTGATACCAAGATGTTTGTCCAGGAAGTTTTTATAACTGAAGACAGATCTCGGCTTTTTCATCTGCCTATGTCGAGCGAAGCCTTCCAAGAGTTTTAGCATATGCAGTTTTTCTTGAATCCATGGTACTTGATTCACAGCAACATGACACTTGGTCCACAATCTGGCCAGGCGGAGTCTACACCACTCACAACTATTATAATCACGGTTTCAGATATATCAATTGCAGTCAGGTTTACAAGTGAATCAGGAAGAGCAGATGTATGTTGAGAATCAAAGTTTTTTCTTGGCTATTAATGATTGATCGATTGAACACTGTTGATATGATCAGGAGGAGGAACTGGAATGTAGCTAATAGTGATGTGTGTGTACTTTGCCCATGCCATTTATACGAAGACCGGTTACACCTCTTTTTTGACTGCAACTTTAGCAGGAGGATATGGACCTATTTACAGGTGGACTGGAGTACTGGTCAGACCATTGAGGAGAAATTTACTCAAGCTAGGAAGTCGTTTGGGCATCCTTTCTTCACTTAGGTTGTTATCCTTGCTACCTGGCATATATGGAAGCAAAGGAATAACCTCATTTTTTATGGAACCAGACCATCCTTTATATCCTAGAAAAGAGATTTTTTCCACGAGCTCACCATGCATGTGCATAGGATAAAGGAAAATCACTCCTCGGCATTATCAATATGGATAGCTAATCTTCCATAAGATTTGTAGATAGTTCTTTCTTTTGGTTTTGTACATATCCTGTACATATGTAAAATCTTTTTTTACTTTATTATTATCAATAATAAAATACTGCGAGGCAATACCTGACAGTTTCCCCTCAAAAAAAATTAAATAGACATAAACTGAGTGTTTTGCCACAATACCAAAGATACTAAAAGAAATTGAATCATTAAACATGTATTAGTCTTCTAAAATTATTGTTGTGTTTCCATGTTATCTCTCTCAAAATAAAAGAGCAGTGCTACTGAAACCTCGATTTATAAAAAGCCACATAATGGATTAGTTTCTTAAAAACATGGGTAGGCAGAGTTTTTTTAGAGGTGGGGGCACTGCCAAAAAGGCCAAATTAAAAAGTGTTTGGGCTATGGTCAATGGGATCCTATCTCAAATTTTACTAGGTTGTGTCTCGCCAGATTCAAACGTAGACCTCTTCGAGGGAGGAAAAAAGTGATAATTCCTTTAACAGATATTCATGTAAAAATATCTAATGAACACACACCACATGCGAGAAACATGGCTGGTATCCAATGACTTCACTTGGTGAAATCACGCTGTATATCTTTACCCTCTCATCTCTATCCAAAATGCATCCAACGGTTCCGATGACTCAAAGGCAAAAGCTCTAGATCAAGCAACCAGCAACAACGATAGAACTTTTGACAAATTCAATACCATTTGAAAGATTAAGGAGTACATAATAATAAGACATAAAAAATCAACAGATTCCTAGTTCATATTCAGCAGCATTTGACTAATTAAGAAGCATTTCAAAGTGACTAATTCAGCAATACAATAACTGAAATTCAATATCACTACAGAGAGAGATAGTTCTTGTTCAGCTCTAAAAACCATGCCACGCGATCAGTTTGCCCTTTTCTCCAAACACACTCGATCACAAACAATCATTGTCATAATATTTGCTCATATAGGGAATCATCATCTAGATACAGATATACCTTACTAGTACGTACTAGTCATAGCTCCAATCCAGCAAAAGGTTATCACCATTTTACCACCCATATATGATTAGTGGAGATAAGATAACCACATAATTAATTACAATAGCATGCGGCCAAAGAGCTAGACAACTAGGAAGTTCATGAACAACATGCCGCATTCAGGGTAGCGAGATACATCCACCTTGACCGTTCTTCGAATAGTAAGTTTGGCTGCTTTCCGGAACTTGATCCACCTGGAAGTAGATGCTAAGCACCCATCAGTTGAGTTAAGGGCGTAGCGTCCCTCGATAAGCAATCATTCGCTCTGCATCGTGAAGACTATTGTGCCCTTTCGTCTGGCCTGGAGTTGCTTTGTGGCACTCTTGGGCAATTTATGAGTCAAAGCAAGATATAGACACATAATTACTAAGAGCAATGCACTGAATCATGTGAAACTTGAGAAGACATTCAGAACAGTTTATCTGGCGCCATATACTCACAAACATAATCCGGTGCGACCTTGTGATGACACATGTGTAGGATATGGTCTGACAAGGTGCTGCCCGGGGTGATGAAGGAGCTTGCGCCGGTGCCTCTGCTGGGGCGGGTGCTGGTGCAGGAGATAGTGCCACTAATTGTAGAGGGGCTGGTGTAGGAGACAGAAGGCCAGAAGCAGTGTCGGGTAGCTAAGCTGACTATAGGGATGGTAGAGGCAAATGAGAAGTGTACTAGCAAAATGGTCTCTTATACAACAGTTACTCACAGGACAGTGATCAGAGGATATGATGAGTATACAAGCAAATTAAGTTACTACCTCCATTCTTTCCACTTAGTTCAACAGGTGCAGGAGCAGGAACTAGGGCTAGTGCCGTTGGGGGTGCCAGCAGCTTGGTAATGGTTCCCTTCTGAGGGGTGGGTAAGGGGACTGCAGGAGTGGTCAGAGAGGCATATGAGATGTGGACAAGCAAAATTGTTTCTTATACATCAGTAACTCCTAGATAGAGATGAAAGTATACAAGCGAATTAAGTTACTACCTCTATTCTTTCTCCTATTGAGGTCAACAGGTGCCATTTCAGGAACTGGGGCCGGTGCTAGTGTCGGTGCTAGCATCTTAATGTTGGCACCCTTCTGGTGGTACATAAGGGGAAGCGGACTGCAGGAGTGGTCAGAGTCATATGATGAGTAAAGACAATGGTGCAGAACAATTAGTTGCAAGAAAATCATTAGAGGTTGTGATGAGTACATAATCAAATTAATTATTACTACCTCTGTTCTTGGTCCTTCGGTCAACAGGTGTACGATGGCATGCAAGTATCTTCCCAGGCTTGCTAAAATCGAATGTTACCTCTTCCCCTACTTCAGACCATCCTCATGAACATAGTTGGACCATCCTCGGCTAACCAAATAGTTGGTGGTCATCGTCTGGGAGATATCCACATCATATAGTTGCCGCATGCCTTTAGGGCCCTCGCTATACAGAGTTAGAAACTTGTCGTTTGCGAACATGTTCTTTATAATGGGGCGAGCAACACAAGGGACAACCTTCATGATAAAATTGATAGAGAAGTAAGGCCACAACAAAAAAAAGTGAGATACAATATCTTACATCAAGTCGGTCTAGACCACTTGGAATCCATACTTGATACCATGGGTACCCTTTGCGAAGGGTGGCCATGCACCCTTTTTCATCCCTCTGCCTTTGCAATGGCATACATGGGCCCCTTTCAATCCACAAGCTTGACAAGAGGAGGGTTGCAGAAAGGGCTGAGCAGCTGGTGTGTGGTACTGATTGAAATTAAGTGGAAAGGTTAAATTATGTAAAGAGTAAGTAAATCTAATAACATAAGAAAAAACCATTGCCTGTAAAGCAAATAGATTTTATTTTTGTGAACTTCTAGTGAGCGAAACATATATTACTAGCTGATAAAAATAACATGGAAAATGAGAACATGTGAAATTGTGGATTTCAAAATTATACCCACTTCTTTTACAGGTCACTGCCCACCTGGGTACTGTGTTGGTGCTTCCTCGTTGTGTAGAGGATGTCCTCTTTTGGTGCGGGCATCAGAAATCTACTAGCCTCTACAGCCTCCGCAGTAGCACCTTCAATCTAGATAAATAGCAACAGAGATCAACAGTTGAATGTACTATGTAAAGTTTGGTCAAACTTTCCGTCACTTGACTTTTCAAAAAATATAGTATATGCCTAAGCCTTGGGACGAGGGATTACATTACATATTAGTCATATACTAACTGTATGAGACAGTCAGATAGATCCAGATCTAGATTCACATAAACACAGTGCCAGAATTAATAAAATCACACATATGTTTCTGAACATCTGATAAGCATGCATCACACCAAGCGGGTAACACTTAATCTGTCTGCACCATTGTAATAAGGGTATTAAGAACAATTACCTTTCTCTTTAAGATGGGCCGGCCAAGCTGGTCGGTGGCCTTGCGCTTGTTTTTTGGTGAGTAGCGGTACTCGCCGGATCTTGCAGGATGTGGGGGGTACCATCTTGTTTGTCGCACCTGGAGCCCCGCACGTTCGCAGGTATGTACCACCGTGCTATAGTAAATGAAGAAGAGATGGTGTCACAGAGGCTTCCACAAAAACAGGATGCAGACAGAGACAACTTTTAGCATAGGGATACATCCAGGCTGCAGCCAACCACTTTCAGCATTGGAAAGAATGGAAGAACGCAATGAATATACAGGTACATTACCTTTTTTAGGAAACTTTTAAGGGAACTGATGGGACCATCCCTGTCCGTAGTGTCCGTGCGCGCCACTGACCCATAGTTCTCCATACAGAATCTGATGCAAAATCCATTGCACATTACGAGTAGCAACTAAAGGTTATAGAAGTGAAGAACACCGAAATCGAACCCGACCAAATGCCCCAATCAGAAAAGCGGTGACCATGCCCTGATTCGGAATCCATACGAAATCAGTACCAACTCCCCCCACTCGCACCCCGCATCCCCACCACCACCCACACCCCACCCAAATGACCCAATCGATTAGAGAAGAGGAAAAATATCCTGATTAGGTGATTCCGAGGTGAGAAATAAGCAAGAACTCCACAATCAAAGCATACCGAATACTACTACTCCTAGTACTAATAGTACCCCCAATGGCCCAATAAGAAGCAAATTAAGCAAAGCCGAATTTCGAGGTGAGCAAATACACCCACCTATTTCAACAAGAACTCTCCAATCGAAGGTTGCACGAGTTCCAACATTTGCTTGCTGAATGTGAGCTAGCTAGTGATGGTTTCTTGTCTTGTCATCGGTAGAAAGGCATGGGTAGTGGAGTAGTAGTACTAGCAGTAGTAGGGCTAGGTAGTACACTTTTTTCTACAGTATTTTAAGTGGCAGTGGCGGGAACATTTTGCTGGGAGAGAATCCCGAATTTTTATCCCAGTTATCACGTGGTGGCCTATAGCTATTTTAAGCGGGACCCACATCAGGGGTGAGTTAAAGCAGGTCCCACATCAAGTGGGTGAGATAATTGACCGAGCCAACCTCCTCCTTCCCTTGGTACCAGTACTAGTTCTTCCGAGTTTCTCTCCAAGGACAGAGAAAATCGCCCCTCTTTGAATCAAATTGGTCCCAGCTTATTATCCTTCTGCTGATTCGTCTCACGGAGCAGTGGACAAGAAGGTGGTAATTTTAGCATAGGGCACCAACGCTGGGGCCTCAAAAACAGTTTAGGAACTGATAATATGATAATCTCAGATTTCAGACAAGAAACACACACAAACACACATATACTCCATATATACTAATATACAGAATAGTTTCCAATTACAGTTCTGCTAATAAAGGCCTTGAAATCATAATAAGGTAGCTCCATATTACAGAACTACGATAGTACCAAACCAATCATGGGATAGCTCTACACCACAAGAGTTTGCAGCTAGGCTAGTCGTCATGAACGGCACCAAAAGTACACCCCTAATGATCAGCGGCCTTGCATCAAATCCATCCAGACGCAGTGTACCCGATCCACAACCTCATGTACAGGATCATTAATGAACAGGTCATCCTCATTACCATCAAAGTCCTCTTCGATCGTCTTCTTCTACGATTAGTAGATTAACAGATACGTTTATAGACAAACATCAAAGACACACAACCTGAACATTTGTCGTTCTATAGATATACCTTGTCATCTAGCATAGTGGTAGTACCAGAAATGAATCATGTTTCATGCAGCTTGCGCTTTTTCTCTCCTCCTTCTCCAAGTTGATCTAGATGCTCAGGAGCTGCCTCTGTCAGTTGATCTAGTTTATCAATATTTTCTTCCCCTACTTGATCTTGATGATAAAGATGTGCTTCCCTCGGTTCAGATGGAGAATCATATGGTTCACCATGAAATACCCATCTAACATATGTGCTAAGCATCCCAAATGTAAAAATATGGTCTTCCACTGTACTTTGAGGCAGCACCCTACGATTCGCACACAACCGGTAGGGGCAATGTACTTTTGAGGTGACACAATGAGCTCTAACAAATCCCATAAATCATAGAACATCAAGGATACGTTTAGCGCTGCCTAATGGAGCAATCTGTATCCAAAATCTGCTCATATGTTTAATTATGACATACAAGGTTGGTTATTATTAAAAGAAAAGTACGAAACATATAGATGAAGTACAAATACTATATATGCCTATGTGTTTCAGCAAACATATTGACAGCAAAAGTCGCCGAAGGTATTTAGGAACAAAGATCCAGCGTAGAATAAACTATGACAATGCAGATTGAGGACAAATTAAACTACGTAGGAGTTTTTGATAGGGCAATAAAAATGCCAACCAGATCGAGCTAGAGATAGAAGGACCACCGTGGGATCGACGTGCCCACCAGTGCGTCTCAAAAAGACTGACGGGTAGGGAAAGCTTCTTTGCGCACATTGGTGATGAAGAGCGGCCGTAAACGCGTCTATTTTGTGGGGAAGGGGGTGAGGCCTAGGCGACGGACGGTGGAAGTTAATACAAAGCACGAAGGGGTGCGGACTATGGAGGGATAACTTTGGAAATTCTGACCTACCCTACTTTGGGCACCACCATGTACGTGGCCCACCTGCCAGTCACCAGAGATCAAAATTGATACAAAACTTGTCAATATACAATTTTATGTTTTACCATGGAAACTAATGCACATAGCATTGCACTTTGTGAATGAATGGCTTTATATCAAAAAGTTATTTAATTTCAGAATCTTCTAGGAAGCTTGGAAGCTCATGAAAGTAGGGCATTATCCAACAAATCTGGAATCTCCTGTGTAAACAATTGCTTGAAGTGCCAAGATGCACCGATCTACCAAATATGACCAGTTTATAAGCTTGGTTGGCGAAGATACTTCAATGTACGAAGTAGTACAAAAGATGAAAAAGGTACTAAAACTATGGCTGTGATCTTGCTTCTCTTTTTTGAAAGCCTTGAATTAATGTTCATTAATTTCGGTAGATGTCTATAAACTCATTAAATACTGGAAAGCATACAGGCCTGTGGGTCTATCTGACGGGGACAGCATCCTTAGAAGCTTCAACTTCAAAATTTTGGGAGAGCCCGAAATATCCCGCCCACCCATTCAAACATCCCGCCCATCCATTCAAACATCTAGCCCCAAAAAACACATCCAGCCCCAAAAATTATTTTATTGCACAAATTTAGCCTGGAAGATTAAAAGGGCGTTATATATTGTGTGAAAAAAGGGGGCGGTGGCATTTTGAGCCATCATCTTTGTAGTTGCTTCACAACAAAACACAATGCTGTTACTTGGAAATTCGAAAACGAACTTCAAACTTGGAAGCAGACATATTAGTTGATTTGCAAAGATGCACCGATCTACCAAATACGGACACGTCATCATAAACTATTTCCATGACCTTGGTCACCTTTTTATGGGACGATGGTCATCTTCTTGAAAGCCTTAAATTGTTCGAAAATTTCAGAAAAAGCCTAGAAACTCGTTTAAATGCTGGGAAGCAACTCTCGCTGTCATGTGGGCCTAGACGGTGACAGTGTGTCTGTGAGGCCCCACGCCAGGGTAGCGTATGGTAGAAGCTTCAAGCTCAAAATTTGGTACAGTGCCCAAACATCGCACCCATCCTTTAAAATATCCCATGCATCCATTCAAACATGCTTCAACTCTTTCTAGAATGCAAAATTCCTCTTCTACCCCTACTCCGGAAACAAGAATCCGAGGGAGCACTGCAATAACAGAGGGATATAGGTGGTAAATTTGCGTTCTCCCAACTGCATCACCCCATCCACGTTTCCTAGGCCTTCTTCAATATTTACCTGCCCGCCCACTCCGATCTACACCGACCATGCAAGTGACCCACATGTCAATGAGCCATAATTACGGAAGTAAAGATTCCCATCTCTTGTTGTTCAAAATTCGAACATTTTTCACTAAACCGAGATTAAATCGTTAAAATCGTCCAACCTGGCTTATACTATCATTCCACTAGGTCAGAGAAAAAGCTAAAAAACCAAAGCCAAAAACACGTTCGTAGCTTTATAAGCCAAAAATCAAAAGCCAGAATTCGACCCCAACTAAACAGCCCCTAAATCTTAAGGAACTCTTCCTGTTTCTCCCTTGTTTTAGTACCCGGGTACATTCAATTTTATTTAACAAGAAATATGACCAAGCTGGATATCATCGACTAGTAGATCAATTTTTGAGATACTTTCATTAAATTGCGGTAACACCATTCAGTTCCACGAATATATGTAACCATAAAGTTTGAAAATATTATTGAGAATTCACAGAATCCTAAACCATAAATCCAAACCCCTAAACCCTGACCAAGCAGGTATCGCGCAACTATAGATCAAAAATTGAGATACTTTAGTTAAATCAGGTAACGCCATTCTATTAGATGAATATAAGCATAAATCATGAGCATTACCAAAAATTCTCTGAACCCAAAACCGGAAATAACCCATAAAACTAAAATGTAAAACCCTAAACCCTCGGCCCATAAATCCTAATCAAGTAGGTATCATGCACTTATATATCAAAATTTGAGATACTTTCATTAACTTGCGGTAACGCCATTCTATTCCACGAATATAAGCATAAAGCTTCAACATTATTTAAAATTCCCGAAACCCTAAAATTTAAACACTAATTAAACCCAAAATCCTTACCAAACACGTAGCATGCACTTATCGATCAAAAGTTGATATATTTTCATTAAACTGGTAACTCTATTCTATTCAATGAATATAAGCATAAATCTTGAGCATTATCAAAAATACCCTAAACCCTAAACAACCCCTAATAAAACCTAAACCTAAAACCCCAAACCCTCAACCCATAAACCATAACAGAACATGTATGATGCACTTATAAATCAAATTTGGAGATACTTTCAATGAGTTAGGTAATGCCATATATATTCTATTCGACAAATATAAGCATAAAGCTTGAGTATTATTGAAAATTCGATAAACCCCCTAAACTCTATTCAATCCATAAAACCTAAACCGTAAAACCATAAAACCCTAAACCCTCGAGCCATATAAACCCTAACCAAGCAGGTGTCGTGGACTTATAGATCAAAATCTGAGATTCGATCTTTCATTAAATTGCGGTAATCCCATTCTATTCCACGAATATAACAATAAAGTTTGAACATTATTGGAAATGCCCTAAACCATAAGACCCTAAACCCTCAACACCGCACATAGCATGAATTTATCAATCAAAAATTGATATATTCATTAAACGGGTAACTCCATTCTATTCGATGAATATAACCATAAATCTTGAGCATTATCGAAAATACCCTAAACAACCCCTAATAAATCCTAAACCTAAAACCCCAAACCCTCAACACATAAATCCTAACCAATCAGGTATCATGCACTTATAGAAAGAATTTTGAGATACATTCATTGAGTTAGGTAACGCCATATCTATTGAACGAATATAAGCATAAATCTCGGGTATTATTGAAAATTCGATAAACCCCCTAAACCCTATTCAGTCCATAAAACATAAACTATAAAACCATAAAACCCTAAACCCTCGACCCATATAAACCCTAACCAAGCATGTATCGTGGACTTATAGATCAAAATTTGAGATTCGATCTTTCATTAAATTGCGGTAATGCCATTATATTACACGAATATAACAATAAAGTTTGAACATTATCGAAAATGACCTAAACCCTAAAACCCTAAACCCTCAACCCCACCTAAACGACATTGGCAAATGAGGTATCACATGCACTTGTAGATCAAAATTTCAGATAAACATTCCTCAAATTGTGCTAACATTATTCAATTCCATGAATATAAGAATATATAAAGCGGCTTGAAAATTATCGAAAATTCCCAAAAAACCTAAACCGTAATCACCTAAACCCCCTGACATGGGTATACCGTACAGGTACTCGAGCTTGGTATATACGGCCTGAATACATAGAGGCCCACGATGTCGCCAAGGCCCAAATGAAGAACACGAGTAACCTACGAACTCTCGATTACTTGAAGAACAAGAAGAAGCTAAAAGATAGAAAGTTCAAAGTGGAAAAGCCTAACCTATAACCGACTCGATCTGTCACCTGAGACCTAGCCTATCTATATAAAGGCTAGGAGGGGGCAGCGAGGAGGACACACGCAACCCTAGTTTCTAGAACCCTCGCCAGATTGCATCTGCGCACCAATGTAATCCTCGATTCCTTTGATAATTCCACGAGCAGACAAGCAGGAGTAGGGACCTCTACGAGGCCTGAACCTGGGTAAATCTTCGAGTCCCCTGTGTGCTTGTTTGCTAGCCGATATATGTCTCCAGCGCACCCTCCTTCTCCAAAACCCAAGTCCATAACAATGGGCATTGATGAGTTAAACCCTCGTCAATTGGTACCATCTGTGGGAACTAGGAGTGCTGATGTTGCGGATTCTTCAGCCCCATCAACAGCGATCTACAACTGCGCAATAGCGGAGATTCGCCAACTCTTCGGCGCGTTCGACTTCACCGTCCACACGCCAGCCACTCGGCCGGCTTTCGAGACTGTGGGCGACAGAATCAACTTGGCGATCGGGAGCCTCCGCTTTCAAGTTGGTCAGATGGGCATGCTTCGCATGCCTGACCAGCCGACAATACCATCGATTGCCCCCGCATCATGGTTCCCTCCGTCGATTGGCACCCTCAGCAAACGCAATGCCCCGGCACTCGCCCCGGCTTTCGAGTCTGTGGGAGTACGGACAGCGACAGCAGTCACGAATCTGATCTGGGAGATCTGGCAATTGAAGAAGGAACCTATGGTTCCGGATCTGAAAGTTGTGGGAGCAGCAGCTTCCCCAACCACTTCATGTGCGCCGTCATCAACGCATGTGACACCTCCGCCAATCGCGACAACACGGGCAACGACGGCCACGGAGCTGACCTAAACGACGACATACCCAACGGCGGACCACCTCCAACCGGCGGCATACCCAACGGTGTACCACCGCCAAACGGTGGGCCATCGCCAAATGGCGCCCCCGTCAACAATGGGGGAGCAGTCGAGCCTCCAACCATAATAAACGAGCAGACTGGCGAACACGTCGTGATCAGGCTCAACGAACTCGAGTGGGCTTGCTGCCACGAAACCCTACGGGGTAACCCTTTACCATTTGGCTCCCCGCAAGAGCTGCTAATGGGCTATCATTGGCTCCTAAAGGAAGAATTAAACCGTCAAGTGCAAACAATCACGCAACTCGAGGCGCGCAAAAAGGCGGGAGATAAGTCGAGTCTTCGACATGCTAGGCTCTCCTCCCACGGAGGATCCTCCTCAAAGGGCAACGAGCACATCGCAAACAAGAGCCGATCCCGGATGGCCCATCTCACCGAGCAAGAACGCATAGAAGCTGCAAACGTCCTCGACTTCAGCTCTATGACAGTAGACACACGGGCCAACGTGGTCTTGAAGACGCCGCAAGCTGCGGTGACGGTAGCCACCATGTACCTCCTGAACAACCAGCCGCCAGCTGGAGATCCCCGAGCCGCCATGCACCGATCTACGATAGCAGGCTTGGGACTAGTCGATGCCGCCCTCGATAAAGAGCCAGCACAAGAGCCAAAGAAAGGCAAGGCTCTGGCAAAAGGGTACTCCTCGCCCTCATCCAGCGATGACCGTCATGATCTGTCTCGACGTCGCCGCTCATGGCGACACGACCATGACTATGATGCGCGTGATGACCTCATGCAGCGCAAGATCGACAAATCAAGGGAGCTCTACGGCGCTAGATGCTTTAGCCAGGCCGTCAGGCAAAAGTGAATGCCCAAGGGGTTTAAGCTCCCGTCGGAGAACCCGAAGTTTGACAGCCTACAGGACCCAAAGATCTGGTTGGAGGACCACATCTCCTCCGTCAGGCTTCACGGTGGGAGTCGAAGCACGGCCATGCAATGCCTACAACTATAGCTGCAGGGCGTCGCCCGAGCCTGGCTCAACAACCTCCCAGGCGGATCCATCCGCAGTTAGGAAGAGCTGGTATACAGCTTCGTGCGCAACTTCAAGGGCACATACAAACGGCCCGCATCAATCGAAGAGCTGAGATGTTGTCAGCAAAGATCGGGCAAATCACTACGCTTCTACATCTAGAGGTGGTCCATCATCAAGAACTCCGAAGAGAACATCTCGGAGGATCGCGCTATTGACGCATTCAATGGCAGCATAAGCCGCATAGAGTTCAGGGAGGAGCCGGGCCGCTCAAAGCCCAAAACCATCGACCACCTGATGGAAATCGCGAATCACTGGGCAGATGGAGAAGATTCGGTGAAAAACCGCGTTAACTCCGAGGACGAGGAAGAACCCGAGCGCAGACGTGATCACCGAGGCAAACGCCGCATGCGCATCTACAATGACCACGACGACGTCAATATGGTCGTGGTCGGCTACGCCGATAGACGTGACGACAACCGCAACAGCAGCTACCATAGCGGTGGATACCGCGACTCCGAAAAAACCACGCAAGTATGGCAGCGCTGCAATCGCGACGAGGCACCCGCAACATGCATTGAAGACAAGCTGTCCGGGCCATGCACTGTGCACTTCTACATCCACAAGCATGACGGAAAGAAGAAGCCAAGTCACCTCCTCAAGGACTGCCGCTAGTTCCTCAAATTACGTGAGGGACTGGCTCGGATGAACCGTAGCACAGTCGAAAGGGGTACGGAGCCGCCCCAGGCGCCGTGCCACATGGAGCTCCGCCACCACCACCTGGGCCACCCCCGAATGCAGCTACGCCGGACCAGCACCACGGAGGCGAACCATACCCACGGGCCATGGGTACCATGATGATCCAAAAGGGGTGCCCCTCAAATCGGGTGCAGAAGGCCATCACTCACCAAGTCAACTTGGCCACAAACTCGCCACCATCTACCACTGAGTACCTCAGCGGAAGGGAGTCCTGCATCACCTTCGACAAGCGTGACCATCCGCCCCAAGTACCTCGCCTAGGCCATTGTCCCCTCGTACTCGAGGCGCAAATCGGAGGCTTTGAGATGAGCCGCGTCTTCATGGACGGCGGAAGCGGCATCAACCTTATATTCGCTAGTACCTTGTGAGCAATGAGGATCCCTCTGACTTGCTTAGAAACCTCAGACACAACGTTCCACGGCATCGTCCCAGGCAAGGGTAGGTATCCCCTTAGCAAAATCAACCTCGACGTCATCTTCGGCATGCCAAAAAACTTTCGGCGCGAGCGCATCGACTTCGAGGTCGTCGACTGGCCCTCGCAGTACCACTGCATCCTCGGACGTGTCGTGTTCGCTAGGTTCATGGCAGTACCACACTACGCCTATCTGCAGATGAAGATGCCAGGCCCTAACGGTGTCATCACAGTCAACAGGAGCTTCGAGAGAACTGACAGTTGCGACAGTGAATTCAACAGAATCTCCCAATCCTTTGGCATGCAAGAAGAACTCGCGAGACTAAAGGAGTCGACAGACAACAGTCTGCCTCCCCTAAGCCAGCCAAGCTCACCCGACTTGTCCTTCGACTCATAAGTGCACACGAAGAAAGTCCAGGTCCACCCATCAGATCCCGCAAAGACGACCCTCATCGCCAACAACTTGAGTCCTGCATAGGAACTCGCGCTCGTCGAATTCCTCCATGAGCACTGGGAAATTTTCGCCTGGTGTCCAACGGACATGCCAGGAGTTCCCAGGGAATTCGCTGAGCACGCACTCAATGTCAATCCAGACACAAGGCCGGTCAAACAAACAATTCGGCGATTGTCTGAACCAAGGGCAAAGGCAGTTGGAATGGAGATCAACAGACTCCTCGACGCCAAATTTATATGCGAGATCAAGGAAAGCACTTGGCTCGCCAACACGGTGCTAGTACCAAAAAAGGACACGAACATCCTACGGATGTGCGTGGACTTCACCTCTTTGAATAAGCACTATCTAAATGATCACTTCCTGCTACCGCATATCGACTAGATCATAAACTCCACCGCAGGATGCGAGCACCTCTGCTTCCTCGACACCTTCTCAGGCTATAACCAGATTCGAATGAAGGAGGAAGACCAAGAAAAAACAGTGTTTACAACACCCTTTGGTGTGTTCTGCTACAACACAATGACCTTCGGGCTAAAGAACACAGGAGCCACCTACCAGCGGTGCATGCAGGCTTGCCTCAAGAACCAACTCGGTCACAACATTCAAGTCTATGTCGACGACATAGTAATAAAGACGAAAGAGGAAGCCTCACTAATCAACGATTTGCGCGAAACCTTCGCCAACCTTGATCGCTAGCGGATCAAGCTCAATCCGGACAAGTGCGCCTTCGGCGTACCATCTTGGCAACTACTCGGGTACCTTATCTTCGCGAGAGGATTCGAGGCAAATCCGAAGAAAATAAAAGCTATACTGGCCATGGAGAAACATAAGAGGCGTCCAGCAGCTGGCTGGGCGAATCGCGGCTCTCAGTCGATTTATCAGTCGGATGGGTGAAAAGGTACTGCCCTTCTACCAACTCCTCCCCAAAAACGACAAGTTCGAGTGGACCAATGAGGTGCAGGAAGCATTTGAAGACCTCAAGCGCCTGCTATCCACCTCTCTGGTACTGGTGACCCCACGCGAAAAGGAACCATTGTTGCTATACATCTCCGCCACCAACCAGGTGGTCAGCATAGTGCTCGTAGTCAAGCGAGCCGAAGAAAACAAGGTCCACGGGGTACAACACCCAGTCTACTACCTCAGCGAGGTACTTACGCCAACTAAACAGCGGTACCCGCACTACCAGAAACTGGTGTACGGCGTCTTCATGACGTCTCGGCGATTGCACCACTACTTCCAAGAACACCCAATCGTGGTAGTCAACGACGCCCCGCTTGGGCACATCCTCAACATCCCCGACGCCACCGGACAAGTCGCACTTTGGGGAATCGAACTGTCTCCACGAGACATCACATATGAAAAACGCGATGCAATCAAGTCACAAGTTCTCCCTGACTTCCTCGTGCACTGGATGGACAACCAGCTCCCCGAGAAACCAAATATGTCCTACCTCTAGAAAATGCACTTCGACGGATCGAAGCGGAAGGACGGATCTGGTGCAGGTGTCATACTGACATCGCCCTAGGAAGACAAGCTGAAATATATCCTGCGAATGCAGTTCATCACCTCAAACAACGAAGCTGAATACGAGGCCCTGCTCCACGGGATGAGGATGGGAAAAGCCTGCGGCGCCAAAAGGCTCATAATATATGGCGACTCCAAACTGGTGGTTAATCAGACAATGCACAAGTGCGATGCCCTGAACGACAACATGATCATCTACCACGACCTCTACGACACAGTCGAAGGGGATTTCGACGGCTGCGAGCTACGACACATAGGTCGCGAAAGGAATGAAGAGGCGGACACACTCGCCAACATAGGCTCTACCTGCACCCCCATACCACCCAGGGTATTTCTCGAGCCATATGCGAACGCTCCATCAAGCCAAAGGCCGTAGAGAAGAAAACAAGCGCAGCAACGGACTCGGGGCCTACGCCGCCCAATGATCCAATGGCACTAGACGACTTCGAGCTGGATACAGGACTCAAAGGACCAATGAGAGTCATGATGATCGAGCCATCCTGGACTCAACCGTACATCACGTACCTTCTCAGCAAGAGGCTACCGGACGATCTGACGGATGCACGGCACATCGCGCGGTGATCCAAGGCATTCAGTATTATCAATGGCAAACCGTACAAGTGCAGCATCCTAGGAGTGCTCCAACGATGCGTCTCCACGGCCGATGGAAGAGTTGTTCTCCTAGACATCCATGATGGGACCTGCGGGCACCACGCCGGCAGTCGCGCCCTTGTTGCCAAAGCTCTACGAGCTGGATTCTACTGGCCTACGACCATGCGCGACCCCAAGGACATCGTCCAGAAATGCAACGCTTGCCAGCGATTCATGGACAAGCCACACGCACCTGGCATAGAACTCCGGTCAATTCCATTGGCCTTGCCCTTCGCGCAATGGGGACCTGACATGGTCGGCAAGCTCCCAAAATCCTCACGAGGAGGCTACGTCTACCTCCTGGTCGGAGTCGACAAATTCACCAAGTAGATAGAGGCCATGCTAGTGACTAATCAATCAGGGCAGAGCGTAGTCATGTTCTTCGAGTCCATCGTCTACCGCTTCGGAGTGCCGCATAGCATCATCACATACAATTGGACGAACTTCACATCCAAGGAGTTCCAAGAATTCTGTGAGAATCTGGGAATCAACGTCAGCTATGCCTCGGTAGCAAATCCACAAACCAACGGTCAGGTGAAAAAGCTAATGGGCTCGTCTGTAGTGGCATCAAGAAGCGACTTCTCCGGCCACTGGAACAAGCCGCGGGTTGCTGGCCAAACAAACTACAATCAGTACTCTAGAGCCTACGCACAACTCCAAACAGTGCTACAGGGTACACCCCGTTCTTCATGGTACATGGGGTTGAAGCGGTGCTACCTGCCGAAGTACGATACAAAGCACCGCGTGTGGTCGCTTACAGCGAGCAGGAATCAACTCTCGCACTCGAAGACTCCGTAGACCTCCTTGAAGAGGCAAGGGAAATCTCCGTGGAGAGATCAACGATCTACTAGCAGAACCTACGCAACTACCATAGTAGGAGGCTATGCCCCAGATCCTTCATCGAAGGTGACCTGGTACTGCGACTGAAGCAGCAAGGGCATCTCAAGCTCGAGTCCCCCTGGGAAGGACCATACGTGATTACAGAAGTAATCCTAGGTGGCGCCTATCGCCTTCAAAATTTAGAGACAGGAGTCGCATACTCCAACCCCTGGAACGTCGCGCAGCTGCGATGCTTCTACCCTTAGTCGTTTTTTACTTTTACGTTACAAATAAGGCTACTTAGCCACACATTATACTTCGTACTACCTAGGAAATAAATAAAGCTAAGTGCCCCGAAACTCTGTGTTTTTCTTTCATTTCTCGCAAATTATCCACTCAGGGGATGCACCACCCTGTACACATTTGTTTTACGAAATGAAACACAATATCCTGAGTAGCTGGCACACCAATCGAAACCCTTGACAAAACATCAACCCAGTTGCAATGCACCTGACCGGTTGACAAGGGACTGAGATAAACACAAAGCCAGGCTAACGAAAAGGAATCGCATAGTGCAACGCACTCAAAAACATACACGCTAACAAGCTCTTTTATACATCGTCATCAATCAATTATACACAACATATATACGAACCTTACAACATCGATACAACTCTGTGTAGGGTACAAACTAAACTACTGTTGTAGCAAGCGAACATTGGTCTGCTCCTCGAAGAAATCGACGATCTCCTCTATCGGGCGGTCCACTCCCTGATAATGCGGCACCATATTCCAAACAGAACCCATTGGAGGTGCAGGTGGCCTAGCCGCAATTGCTGCAACATCCACATCAGGCCTATGCAATCGTAGCAGTGACAGAGTAGCTTTGGCACCAGCCACTAATTGTTGCCGCACACACTCGCGGACCGCACTCAAATCCTGGAATCTAGCAAGAAGGGCCAGTAGGCTCGATGGAACAACATCCAGCGGCAACATCGTCTGCTAAATATTCTTCCAGCATGACTGTGACTTCTTCAAGAAATGAAGCAATCGCGACGCATGATCCTGCAGGGTCGCCAACGCGATCGCGCGATCATGATCTACCCAGAAGTACCCACTCGCCTGAAGCTGCTCTTGGGTCAAGTCATTCATACCTTCTGTCGGCCCCTACCGCTGCAGCCTTCGCTGCCTTCTTGGCTCGCTGCAACTCCTCAAAGTACTTTGCAACTGTGTTGATCAGCTGTGGCTCATACTTGCCACAAGCAGTCACGAAAGGAGCAAAGACTACCTGCTGGCCGTCCGCGCCAATAGGCATCGCCCTTGAGACTGCTGCAGGATCAACTTCGACTCTGTGGGCTTGCACCATCGTGAGTGACATTGACGCACCAGCCGCACGGAGAGAGTTCTTGAAGCTCACAGGAAGTGATTCCACCAGCTCATCCATATTTTCGATCAACTCAGCCTTGGATATCATCTCCTCCCGAAGAAGGCTGAGCACGCCTTTAGCCTTGGCGAGCGTACCCTGCACAGCAGTGCTGCGGTCTTCGACTGCCGAGATGGCACCCGCCAATGCGTCATCATGCCGGCGCGCCTGTGCGTCAAAGATCAGCCCACTAGCATCTACACAAAAATCGAGCATTGGCATAACATCAGCAGCAAATAACCACATCAAAGGCAATCAAAAAAGAGGAATTTGAGGAAATTGCAGACCAGCAAATACCTGAGAGAGCCTTGGCAATCAAAAAAAGCTGTTCTTCAAACATCTTCTCCCTGGCCGCGATGGAAACACGCAGATCCTCTTCGCACTTTTGCGACTCGTCACGCGCCACGATTGCCTCATCGCGGCTCTTCACAGCCACGGCGAGCGTCTTTTCCCGGGTGGCGGCATCGCGAAGAAGGGCATTATGTTCAGCTGAAAAAACAACCACAAATGATAGACTATCAGTTGAATACATAGCAACGATGCAAAAGAAGAAGTAAAAAGCTCCTACCTTCCACCATGCGATGGCGCGTATCCAACATTGCATGCTGGAGACCTATCGCAAGGACCTGCTCTGCCAAGTGAGCGACTTCCTTCACAAGGAGCTATCATAAAAGGGAAACAACAGAGGATCAACAGATGACATAGATAAAATCGACTACAACATCAGAAGAAGAGGTACTACACTTACATGATCCTCTAGTGACTCCGAAGTCGATTGGTCTGCAGTCATCTGGGCAACCATCTGATGCTCCCCATCGTGTGGAGACCTTGATGAATTATGCTCGGAGTGGGCTGCCAATGGAGGGGAAGGAGCACGTTCATCCTCTCTCTTGGCCCTGGAGGTCGCGACTCGAGATTCTTTCAAAAATTGTACGTCGTCAGAAGATGACGATGCTTATTGGCTACAAAACAAAACCAATGTCAAGAAAAGGCAACTCCAAAGAAGAACAAAAAAGGAAGACTCGAATACTTACCAATCAAACTTATCAAAGTCAAAGGTTTGATCCCCGCCTCTAACGATGATTCCTTAGGCAGCCGCATCTTCTTGCGAGAGGATGGCGCCATGGCACTCATAGGAACGGCAGGGATCGGTGAATCTACACCAACACCTGCACCTTCCAGAATCGAAGGGGACGACGCATATGAATCCTCGCTGCGCGAACGCTTGGGAGTATCCGGACTACTCGACTCGGGGGCTTCCTCCTCCACATCGGATGGGACGGTCGACTAAGACTCGTCCTCTTCCAAGGCTTCATGAGGGATAAACACCTTAGGAAGTGGGGCATACAAGGTCACACCGCCCAATCCTGCATGCAGGCAATAATTTAGCACAAAGTCAAGAAACAGCAAAGAAGCAATCGACGAACAAAGCTACTATGTAGCACAACTGTACCTTAGGAGGAGGGTTAGCAGCATCGAACGAAGGAATGACTAGTTCACTGGGGAGCACATCCTTGATGGTGTACTTGGTGACCAGTCGCACCCTTTTGTCTACCTCACTCGCAGACATGCCACCGGCAGACACGCGAGTGACATCGTCCGCGCCAGCCCAGTGAAACATGGGGTGGACTCTGGCCTGCAAGGGCTGGACGCGATGGCGCAACTATGTGCGAATGAGGGCGCAGCCTCCCTCCTCTCTGCCATGCGACTCTCGAGGTCGTAGACGCGCTCATACAACACATCTGTCTCCGTGGACTCGCCGGGCATAATCACGTTCTTCCTGGAACGCCTCCTCTTGCACAGCGTCGTGGGGTCGAAGGGCGCGAGTCCCTAGTGGTCTCCGTCGGCCTTCTGGTCGCGGACGTAGAACCACTTGTCCCTCCACCCTTGGACGGACATCATCAGCTTGATGTCGAACTACGTGGCGTAGGGATTGACGTGGATACTGCAGCCGCCTACATCATAGACTACGGAGCCAGACGCCGATTGGCGCTTCAACTTGAAGAGGCGCTTGAAGAAGCCGAAGTGCGGCTCGATTTCGAGCCAACACTCGCAAAGGGTAATGTAGCAAGCTACATGGAGGATGGAATTGGGGGACAACTGATGGAGCTGGATCCCGTAAAAACAGAGAAGGCCCCTTAAGAAAGGATGCAGGGGCAATGAGAGGCCGCGAATGATGAACACTAGGAACATCACCCGAAAGCCGGCAGGAGGAGAGGGGATTACCTCGCTGCTAGGGACATGCGCGTCAGCAACTGTGGATGACAAAACTCCGTCTTGGTGAAGAAGACGAAGCTCTGAGGACTTGATCACTGATGCACGCCACGTACCATTTGTGACGCGAGTACGCGTGCCCTTCTTATTTTCTCCGGCGGCGGTGCTGGTCCCCGCAGCGGCGGAGCCCTTCTTCTTCATAGCAGCAGCGACAGCAGCGGAATCGGCCGTAGTACCTCCCTTTTTCTTCCCCATTCCGCGGCGGTGATGTGACCGAAGAAAGTAGCTAGGAAATACGCGGAGTTGGTCCAGCACCGCGAAGGAAAGGAGCACAAAGAAGCAGAGGAGCAGTGGCAATGGCGATGGAGGCAAAGGCAGAAGAGAAGTAGATGTGAAATTTACCGTCGTTGCATCGCGACTTAACCCCTTGGAAGATGCAATCCAATGGCTAAGAAAAACCCTATCAGACGCGTCGCGTTCATCATGCTCGACACGTGGAGGACCTGAAGCGCGAGCCGTCCCCCACTACTGTTGGGGCCCCCAGATTAATCCTCCGAGAATCCCTGTTATACATACAACCACGATCCCCTGATCAGTTAGTCGTGGCACATAAGCGACAAGTATCATTACAACATCCGAGAATATACCAAATTACAAGACTTACATAACTGTCGTTATGGCTACATCAATAATTATTAACGGATCTTCATCATGCGCAGAGCCCGAGGCAACTGACTGGGAGAACGCCCTAGCTCGCATAGTCGCAAACGTCATCTTCTTCTTGAGATCTAGCCAAGTTAATAAAATGGTCCCACTTGTTAGTCTCTCTCTCTCTCTCTCTCAAGCACATGGGGCAAGGGAAAAAGGGTTGCTACAGTAATTGCTACAGGAGACACGACCAGGGAGGGGTGCTGGTTGCTGTGGTGAGTGGTGGTGAGCCTTGGGTGGTGATTGATTCTTGGTTTGGCTCATTAATGCCTTAGTTTGCTTAATTTGATCATATAGATGGTTATGAAGCGGGTCCAAAAACTTGCATTAGACAAAGTAGGGAAATGGTGCTAGTGGGTAGATGAGGTCAGAACACACCTCCAAGAATTATTTGGATTTTCAGAGTATTTTAAGTCCACTTAGATCTTTTTATTCAAAAAGGGCAGAAGTATTTCCTAGAAGCTCATGTGATATTTTTACATTAGGAAAAGTTGGTTTTTGGGGTGATCTGGTCCTAGATACCCTATTACACATTGGGGGATTTTATTGGGATTTATTGAGGTGGGAAAGTATTTTAAAGAATTATTTCTTATTTTTGCCATTTAAGAAAATGGGCAAAAAGAAATAATAAAGGTCTTCAAAAACATTTATTTTTGAAGTGGGAAGATAGGGTATGATATATGGGCCTAAAAGGTCTTAGAGTTGGGGAAGTGTTTTGGCAAAAACCAAACTTTCCCTTATGGAAGAGGTTTTGAAGAATTTGTCTATTAAAGAATTAAAATGATTTGGAGCCAAAATAATTATGGGTGATATTTGATAATTCTAGATGATCAAGGTAGATGATGTAGACAAGGTGTAGCAAGCATTTTCAACCTTGGGATTGGAGAGTCCAAGTTGATTTTGGTGAAATACCCTAGATTAAGGATCTAGGGTGATGTTAATTTCATACCATCAAAACCATGTTGGATCTTGGAGCTCAGAGCTCCCCTTGGGGCATGGAATATATGGATGGATAGACCAAGTTGTGTTAATCAACATGGTACAAGGGTTTGAGCTTGATCCTTCTTGAGCCCACCAAGATAAGCTTTCAAACATTGAATAAAATAAGCCTGCCAAAGCAGATTATCAACTAGCCTTCAAAAACTTGTGGGTTTGAGTAACACAAGGATCCACTTGGAACAAGTGAAGTAGATGTTGATAGAATTACATTAGTAGAACACAACCATGCAAATATTTGGTCCATAGAAGGTTGGATGGTGGTGTGAGCTTATACCAAGGAAGGCATGTTGACTAGATTTGCAGGAAAAGTTATTTTCTTGCCTGCAAAACCATCAAGAACAAGTGGGTAGGAGGATGAACTAACCAAGGAAAATAGTGGGCCTTGGTAGTCCATAGGATTATTAACAAGATGGTTCAGATGCATTTCCAAAAATGCACAAGGGTTGAGAAAGGGAGATATTCAAATTTGGCAGATTTAGGGTTTTAGACTAGAACATGAGAGGAGATGTTTTTGTTGGTTTACAAGGTACCCAAGCATCATTAAGTGAATGATGTTGGAGAGTAGATTGATAAGAAGGGATCCATGCTTGATATTGGTCTCCATTGACCTGTAAGCTTTTAGAAGTAGATCACTTTAGAGATGATCTGGTTAAGGTTTTTAGATGACTACTGAGTAGCTAGGGATCAGATCCAGATTGTATTCTTGCTTAGGGTGGAATGGTTTGGAGACATCTTGATCTGAGTGATGAGCTCCTATAGTAGCTCACACTATCTCCTAAGCAGACATTTCAAACATAAGATCAAGGCAACTCATCTTACAAACAAATCAATTACTACTGGGGTTACCATCAAGCTTAGCTTAGAACAAGGTAAGGTCCTTGGTAACTCTACCAAGAGTAGAATTCAAAATCTTACAAGAAGCCTTTGGAGATCCTAGAGGTAAGAGTAGTTGAAGGTTCTGTCTTGAAAACATAAGAAGATTTTGTTATATAACTCTCCATAGTTTTGTCAATAGAAGTTCCAAAAATAGTTTCGGTTACAAAAGCATCTTGGCTCTTATTTTGGAATGCCAGAACATTTGAGAATAAGAAAATTAAGCCAAGACTGTTTTGGGAAGTAACTTTTGTCAACTCGTGTTAAGGTAAGGAGTATATCATCTAATTCACATTCATATACATAAGAATATCCAAACAACAAGCAAACACTTCAGCATTAAACAGGAAAAAAGTTTTTGTTCCCCTGATTTTTGCATTCTGGACAACTAATCAGGGTTGCTGAACTTGGGATGTTATAGATCTTTCCCCCTTAAAAGAATCTCGTCCCGAGATTCAGGAGAGTAGGGTTAGGGGATTTAAAGTCAAGGTTAGCGCTACTGGTTTCAAGCATGTTATCTTACGGACTCTGTCTTTGAACGTCGTGAACCTGTCGATGAAGTTGAGCTTCAGTCTTCGGGGATGCACTAAGAGTTGAGCAGAGTCCAGTCTTGATTTTGAGAGATGACCTTCTTTTCCTTTCGGACTTTATATCATCGAGGGCTTAGACTGGGCAGACTACCTCGATGCTGAAATTCATGGAGTAGTCGTTGGAGGATAGAATCTACGGTTGGGGGTACCTCGCTCTAAGGGTTCACAGCTCTTCCTTAGGGTTGTAGCGTATCCTTGGGGTCCGAGCTTCTGGGTTTGCTCCTGGAGAGGGTTTACTCTATTTGTGAGGGAAAGACTTCTTTCCCCATTAGGATTTGATTAGGTTAGCTCAGAGATAAAGCATTCCTTCCTTCTTGACTTCATTGGTGGTGGTTCTGAAGATTGCCGTCCATCTTTTTCCTGTAGTCTAGGTCTTTGGAAATCTTCCGGGAATTATGACTTACTGGGATTTTATACTACTATTATTCGCACTTAGCCTGTTGAAGCCATCGGAGACTTACGTCTTCTAGGTAATTGGAACTGAGGGGTTGTCGGTGATGTGGTCCTTCCGGTATATCTGCAGCTAAAGACTTCGTAGGATCTTTAGTTAGTTTCTCCTCTGATAACTCTCGGGTTGCTATTTCATGAAAAGACGTTGGATCCTGGGATCTCTTCTGAAGCATCTTCTGGTAGGCGATCTTCTGGGGATTGAGTGGAAAAGATACAGTCTTTCGACCTTAGAGCTTCACTAAGGTGCTTCGGGAATGGTTTGGAGCTTCTGTCTTGGACGGCTGACTGGCTGTTAGCGGGAGGCTGTATCTTCCCGGAGTCTTGAGCTAGGGTCTTCGAGTGATGCCTTATTCTCGAGAGCCTTGGTGAGGGTGGTTTCCTAACGAAGCCTTAAGGAGTCAGCTCAGCACCAATTAGCGGTTTATGACTCCTCTTGAGAGTGCTCCATCATAGTTGTGGCATCTAGCTTCAGAGGAGTTGTCATTACTTGAACACGTGATGTTGTGTCGGGCGGGGTAGACTTGCTGTCTTCATGCTTCCTTATCATCTGGCTTCAGGGGTAGTTCTGACCTTCTGGGGAGGATCATTTCATTAGTTTAGGGTAGGGTCAACGAGATTAGTTGGTCTCCTGAGGTGGTTGGAGGGTCTAATATATTGGGGGACAGCATTGTTAGCTCTTTACTTCATGTCTTGGTTGAATTATCAGGTGGTTTCTCGTGGATATTGAGGATCCTTCGGTGATTGACTTTCGTCTTCAACGGGATTCTTGCTGTAGTCGGCTGACGAACCAAGGAGTGTGGTGTTATTGATGAGTCTTGAGAGGTGAGTTTGACGAGATATGCCATCCTGCTGATGTGAAATCTGCGAGTTGACTCTGACTTGACGATGTCGAACTCCTGGTTCTTGCGATGCTTTTCCTCTCATACACTCTCGAGGTTAGTCTGGGTCTCAATACCGACAGCTAACACAGGGGTTTCCTGAGTTACTAGGTGGGTTATCACTCCTCGAGTCACAATTTTAAGGAGGTCAGAGCAAATCGGAGCATACAAACAAGGCGAACAGAGCGAGAGAATCGCAATGTCCTCGGCAAACATCACACATTAAGCAACACAGGAGGCACTTAGGCAAGCAAACACGACCAATGCTAGGGACCAAGGAGTTACTACTGACCAATGCTAGGGACCAAGGCACTTAGGGAATCCTATTCTTAGGACTATTGACCCTAGATACCGTCTTTCCTCAGGTCGGAGTCACTATCTTGCAGATGAAGCCTTCATCGTATCTTGGATGCTACTTGATAGGGCAACACCTGAGGTCTTCTGATTGTGAGGATTCCGCGGGTAGAGCGATATTGTAGTCTCCTGGTGTTTGCTGGTAGTTGCTTGTCTTCATCTTATTCTCTTTGCCCTCACCAGGTTCTAGATCCTAGTTATTTAGAATGCGTAGGTTTGAAGTTTGGACGAGAGTTAGAGGAAACCATTTTGAAAACATTTACTTAGAGTCAGAGAAACTAGTTTGAAGTAGAACTTTTTGAAACTCTTTGAGCAACTAGTTTTCAAGAACCGGGGTTTTCAAAATAAGGTTCCTGTCTAGCGACTGTGCTAACTAAGGTTCTCCTACAGTCAGGATGGCTCTGATACCAAGTCTGTTGGGGCCCCCGGATTAATCCTCCGAGAATCCCTGTTATGCACACAACCACGATCCCATGATCAGTTAGTCGTGGCACATAACCGACAAGTATCATTACATCATCCGAGAATATACCAAATTACAAGACTTACATAACTGCCGTTATGGCTACATCAATAATTATCAGCGGATCTTCATCATGCACAGAGCCCGAGCCATGCCTTAACCTATAGGAAACTGACTGGGAGAACGCCCTAGCTCGCATAGTCGCCAACGCCATCTTGTTCTTGAGATCTGGCCAAGTTAATAGCCAGGTACAATGCCAATGAGTACTTTGAATGTACTCGCAAACCACCTTAAGATAATAAATTAACAGGAAGGTATGCAATATGGCTGTGGTAGTAGGAGGGCTCCAAGAGGGGTTCTTTTCTAAATTAGTTTCTCTTGTAGATATAGCATCTACATATCTTTGTTGAAAACTTTTGTAAACCATTTTGGAAACTGTTTTGAAAAGTTTTTGGAAAACCTTAGGACTGGGTCACACATTTATTACTTTCTTCCGGTCGTCCCACGACCAAACTCCTTCCATACCTTTCTGTCCATCCCATGGTCATATCAGGTATCCTTTCCGACCATCCCATGGTCAAAACATTTCCAAAACCATTTCTTTTTCCGAAATCCTTTTTGAAAACAAAACCAGCACCACTCTACATCAACCTTCCCAACCGTCCATGACCTCGGACGCGGCTATTCGAATAGATTTACACTCTGCAGAGGTTGTACACTTTACCCACACCATCCGGATACACTACCCTGATCTTCACCGATCGTGGGACGAGTAACCGATCAAGACTCTCCGGATATCCACTCCAATATGAGTGCCTACCCTATGAGTGTTAATCCCCTCAAAACCGGGACGTCAGGTGAGGACCAACCGGAGCACTTATTGCACGTCCCACGTGAGCGCTTTCAATGAGGGGCTCATAGTACCGCATGGAGGCTTGCCGACCCTTCATTCCTTCTCCAGGTCGATGTCCCACATGGACCTATATCGAAGAAGGCCAACCATCCAAGGATCCCCGATCCCCTAGAGTTGTTGCGAGGCAGCTTATACAAGAATAGACAAACTTCAAATCCATCCATGTCCCATACCAGAGTAATGTGATTGCACGGGTTAAATGTTCTAGCAAAACTGCAAAGAACCGGGTGCGTTTTTCTAAACCTTTTCCCTCTAGTTTTCTCCAGCATTTGGTAAAACAAAACCTTTTTCTTTCTCAATGTCTCTTGGGAGGTCCCACCTCGCCAAGGTTTTATTAGAAATCATTTAGTAAAACTTTGTCCGGGGTCTTCCCATCCTCTAGTTTTGCTTTGGCTAAATCAGGGGTCTCCCAAGGGGTATGGTGTAATACACCATCTATTATACTACGGGAAAATAAGTATCACCAAGGGGGTTGTACTTAATAGTACCAAAAGTAATAGTTCGGAGGAGCCAAACCACTACCTTATATATACAACAGCATATAGTAAAACAATGCAATTTCACAAATAGTAGACAAAGACATGCATAAGTAAAATAGTAGGACAAGGCTTATGAGCAACAAGGTGGCTTTCCTGAGATCAGAAATATGCAATAATTGTCCCTAGACTTCTTCTTTAGATAACCAAGAATACCCATACCAATAATAAATACCACTTCTTCTGCTCTCCGATTTCATCGCAACTATCGTCGTCAATACAACACATGCAAACAAACCAAGCCACAATCAATACAGGGCATACAAGCACCAATACAATATAGCAAGAGAATGGGCTAATAAAATATTACCAATCTTTAGGGCTTAGGGAGAAGGGATTAACGAGATTGGCCTTGTCTTGGGAATTATGGAAGAAAATCCTGTAGGATTTATAGTCTAGAAATTACCTAAGAGATGGATTTTGGACCAGGACATATTCTGTATGATACCATTGTATAAAAATGATACCTACAGATAGATGTTGATAAAATGAAACCAACCAGAGTGGTTTCACTATTTTATCACTTTCATTGGATTACTTATGAATATTCTAGTCCTAAAGGCTCTAGTTTTAGGTAATAATTCACTAGAAAAGTTCTGGAGCTCCAAAAATTATTTCCTTGAATGGTTAGGTAGGCCTTGATGTACTTGTTCACTAAGACTTGAAATCACTCCAAAATAATTACCATAATGGCCTCGGGGAATTCCCAAAGGCAGCTCCGTAGGCAATTTGTGTTTTTCACCAAATTAAATCTACAGAAGCTATTGATATGAAACCAAGGCCACCTAGTAGGTACTTCTAATATCTCTCCATAGAAATTGGAATCCACCTTCTTGAGTTACAGAGCTACTGGAGTGATTTATCTAGTGATAAAACATATACAAAATATTTAATGCATTATAGATCCTCAGAAATTCAATAATTATTGAGCTCCTTGATTTGATAGGTATTGATGTACCACATTACTGTGATGTGGAATCAACCCAAAATATGTTGTAGATTTACCTAGGGGTTTTTCTAAAGGCAGAAAGTATCTGTTTTTGTTATTTTTACTAAAGACAAACTAATGTTTACCTTGGCATGGGACCAAGGTGAAAAGATAGGTATGTTCAAAGGCTATCTGTGGGGCTTGATTTCATTCCATTTGGAGATGTGAAGCTTACAGAGGGATTTAATTAGTGGGATTGAGACACTTTGGTGGAAATAATGCCCATAAATAATAAAAAATATTTTGGGAAATGACCAGTTCTACATGATTAGGAAAACCCTAGGGGACCATGAAAAATTGTCATCTGGACGAAATCATGCAGTTTTATATTTTATTTGGATTTAAACTAACGGGTATATTTCAGATCTAGAATTCCAAGAGAAAAAAAGGAAAAAGCATTGGCGGGCCGGATCTGGAGGGGAGAACCGGCCCACCCGGGCGGGGCACTACGCGGGAGGAGTTTCAAAACGCTTACGAGTGGGGCCCGCTGGTCAGCGACCGCGGCGGCCGAAGCGGTACGGGAGGCCGTGGGCCGTTCGATCAAGTTGGGATTGACCGTTCCCGTGGTGTCTTATACCTCGCGTCGGCGACCAAGGGAGGAAACCCTAGGGAGGCTCGGAGATCACCTAAGGCGCGGAGGGACGCAGAGGAGGTGCCAAGGCGATGCGGTAGTCGACATCGGTCCTGGCGAGGTGTGGAAGGGTGGGTTTCAACGTCGGTAGGTAGCTCGCGAGTGCGCGTCCACTGAGGGGGGGGGGGCTCGGGAGCTCACCGACGTCGTCTCCTAGGACTACTGTAGGGGAAAAAGGGAGCGGGTTAGCTCGGGGAGGTGGAGAGGGGTCTGCGGTGTGACATGCAGCAAGGAAGATGCAGTAGGGAGGGAGCTTAGCTCGGCGGGAGGGAGAAGGCCGAAGCTTCTTCCTTGCCCTTTGTCGATCAAGGCAGAGCAGTGGAGAGGGAGTGGGGTGTCTGGGTGGTAAGAGGGTGCAGAGGGGGAAAATGAGCCTGTTGTGGGGAGCTGGGGTGGCCTCTGGCCGATTTATACCAATGGGGAGAGGTTGATGGGGTAAATGTCCTCTTTGGACATGGGGGAGGAGTGGGGCTGGCCTGGGATTGGCTCAGGGGCGGTGAGGAAGGGTAAGAGGGTCATCTGGTCGGCAGGGAGATAGGGAGAGAGTGGTGGAGGCTGCTATAATAAAATGGTCCCACTTGTTAGTCTCTCTCTCAAGCACATGGGGCAAGGGAAAAAAGGGTTTCTATAGTAACTGCTACCGTAGACACGACCAGGGAGGGGTGCTGGTTGCTGTCGTGAGTGGTGGTGAGCCTTGGGTTGATGATTGATTCTTTGTTTGGCTCATTAATTCCTTTGTTTGCTTAATTTGATCATATAGATGGTTATGAAGCGGGTCCAAAAATCTTGCATTAGACAAAGAGGGGAAATGATACTAGTGGGTAGATGAGGTCAGAACACACCTCCAAGAATTTTTTGGGATTTTTTAGAGTATTTTAAGTCCACTTAGATCTATTTATTCAAAAAGGGCAGAAGTAGTACCTAGAAGCTCATGTGATATTTTTACATTAGAAAAAGTTGGGTTTTGGGGTGATATGGTCCTAGATACCCTATTACACATTGGGGAATTTTATTGGGATTTATTGAGGTGGGAAAGTATTCAAAAAAAATATTCCTTATTTCTGCCATTTGAGAAAATGGGCAAAAAGAAATAATAAAGCTCTTCAAAAATATTTATTTTTTAAGTGGGAATATAGGGTATGATATATGGGCCTCAAAAGTGCTTAGAGTTGGGGAAGTTTTTTGGGAAAAACCAAACTTTCCCTCAAAATAATTTGTCTATTAAAGAATTAAATTGATTTGGTGCCAAAATAATTACAGGTGATATTTGATAATTCTTGATGATCAGGGTAGATGATGTATACAAGGTGTAGCAAGCATTTTCAACCTTGGGATTGGAGAGTCCAAGTTTATTTTGGTGAAATACCGTAGATTAAGGATCTAGGGTGATGTTAATTTCATACCATCAAAACCATGTTGGATCTTGGAGCTCAGAGCTCCCCTTGGGTCATGGGATATATGGATGGATATACCAAGTTATGTACATCAACATGGTACAAGGGTTTGAGCTTGATCCTTCTTGATCTCACAAAGACAAGGTTTCAAACTTTGAATAAAATAAGCCTACCAAAGCAGATTATCAACTAGCCTTCAAAACCTTGTGGGTTTGAGTAGCACAAGGATCCACTTGGAACAAGTGAAGTAGATGTTGATAGACTTATATTAGTAGAACACAACCATGCAAAGAGTTGGTCGATAGAAGGTTGGATGGTGGTGTGAGCTTATACCAAGGTAGGCATGTTGACTAGATTTGCAGGAAAAGTTCTTTTCTTGCCTGTAAAACCATCAAGAACAAGTGGGTAGGAGGATGATCTAACCAAGGGCAAGAGTGGGCCTTGGTAGTCCATAGTATGATTAACAAGATGGTTCATATGCATTTCCAAAAATGCACAAGGGTTGAGAAAGGGAGACATTCCAAAAGGTGATGTTGGAAATAGTTTTCTAGACTTTAGATGACTTTTGATAATTCAGAGATGATCTGGCTAAGGTTTTTAGATGACTACTGAGTAGCTAGGGATCATATCCAGATTGTATTCTTGCTTAGGGTGGGTTGGTTTGGAGACATCTTGATCCTAGTGATGAGCTCCTAGAGTAGCTCACGATATCTCCTAAGCAGACATTTCAAACAGTAGATCAAGGCAACTCATCTTACAAACAAATCAACTACTACTGGGGTTACCATCAAGCTTAGCTTGAGGTAAGGATGGGTATTTTTAAATAGGTTGGATTTTGAACAAGGTAATGTCCTTGGTATCTCTACCAAGTGTAGAATTCAAAAGCTTACAAGAAGCCTTTGGAGATCCTAGAGGTAAGAGTAGTTGAAGGTTCTATCTTGAAAACATAAGGAGATTTTGTTATATAACTCTCCATAGTTTTGTCATAGAAGTTCCAAAAATAGTTTCGGTTACAAAAGCATCTTGGATCATGTTTTGGAATGCCAGAACATTTGAGAATATGAAAATTAAGTTAAGACTGTTTTGGGAAGTAACTTTTGTCAACTGGTGTTAAGGTAAGGAGTATATCATCTAATACACATTCATATACATAAGCATATCCAAACAACAAGCAAACACTTCAGCATTAAACAGGAAAAAGTTTTTGTTCCCCCTGATTTTTGCATTCTGGACACCTAATAAGGGTTGCTGAAATTGGGATGGTACAACTACTCCCATTACGCGTGGAAATCGAGGAGGCGCAGTTAAAATAAAGATTACGCACACCCGGTCAAATCAGAGTCAAGAAATGGGACCCACCGCTCGTCATGTCATGTCAAACTCGCTCACGTGGACAACTGAGGTCATGGAATTGTCAGCACTGACGTTATCCCAAATTTTGCAGCAGAAGACTTCCACTACTTTAGTCCTTTCTTGAGTCTTTGACGCCACCAAGCACTCAGGGGCTACTCCCATAGGGAGCGCTGGTCGCGCACCCTACGATTTTTCTTTTTTTTCTTTTTGCAGGAACATGGACAATCAAAGCAAACCCAACCACTCGAAAACACGGTTCGACTATGGACATGGGTTACTCCCATAGGGAGCACAGGAAGAAAATTCGACTGAAACAAGCAAACAAAAGACGACAGCAGTCGCATTAGTCCCTGATGTCTACGCACTTCTATTCTTGTCGACAGTTGTTGGGCCTCCATGTGCAGAGGTTCGTAGAACAGCAGCAAGTTTTCCCTTAAGTGGATCACCCAAGGTTTATCGAATTCAGGGAGGAAGTGGTCAAAGGTATTCCCTCTCAAGCAAC
The DNA here is from genome assembly GCA_910589775.1 of Avena eriantha. Lineage (NCBI taxonomy): Eukaryota > Viridiplantae > Streptophyta > Magnoliopsida > Poales > Poaceae > Avena > Avena eriantha. The sequence goes on along the minus strand of OU342742.1, from coordinate 284,207,150 downwards.
CCTGCAATCAAGATACAAGAAGTCTCTTGTGTCCCCAACACACCTAATACATTTATCAGGTGTACAGGTGCACTAGTTCGGCGAAGAGATAGTGAAATACAAGTGGTATAGATAATTATAAGTGGTAACGGTGATAGATAATAACTTGATGGCGTGGAAGCGACTAAATGCAAACTGAATTGAAGATGGAAGCAACCAAACATGTAACACATCTAATTGCAAACGGTGTATCAATGCTTAGAAACAAGGCCTAGGGATCATACTTTCACTAGTGAGCACTCTCATATAAATATATTCTTCTTTATGATACTACGCTGAACTACTCTCAGGTTGGACACTCTAATCGTTGGTAGGGCTATAACAACACACCTCAAAGTAAGCTTTTCCCATGTAGAAAACCCCACACTGTCACCTTGAGCACTAGATGGTTCCAACAAACACCACAATTTCATAAAGACATCCAACTCCAAATATAACTCATAACAAGTATTTGTAATCTCTAGCCTAAGTGGCACCATGGTGTGCACACTGTGAACTTCACACACATGGGGAGAGCAGAGATCTAATAAAGCACTTGAGTAGCAAGGTAGATCTACTTGATTACAAAGCTCATGATCACAAGATGATCATGCATAGAGCGAGAGATGAACACATAGCTACCGGTAGAACCCTTAGCCTTCTAGCTCCATGAGTCTTCCGGGAAAATATCAACTTTGGCTTTTGTCCGATCCAATTCCGAGAATATTGATTTTCTGACTTTCCTGGAACCAAAAACAGCAGAAAACATGCAACTGGCACTGTGGCACTTGTTAATAGGTTAGTCCAAGAAATCATATGAAAAGTACACCAAAATGTGGACAAAACACAAGAAAGTAGATAAACCAAGCATGGAACATAAGAAATTATAGATACACTTGCAATGTAGCAACATCCCCAAGCTTAACTCGTGCTCGTCCTCGAGTAGGTAAGTGATAAAAAGAAAGAATAATTTTTGAGGTGACATGCACCATCATAAACTTGATCAAAGTATTTGTAAAACATTCAAAGCTGGGATCATAGTACTTCAATCATAACATGAAAGACAAAGTTCTTGCAATAAGACAAAGAAACTATGTTGCAACATGAAAAAGTCACAAACAAAAGATTCATGAATACCAATGCTTTGCAAGACGTTTGTTTGTTTCACATAAATAAAACATAGCATAATGGTATTCAGCTTTTCCCTCATAGAGTAGCAAATATATATGCATAGGAAACCTTCAAAGTTCATAAGAGTGACTAGATACAAATAGTTTAAAACAAGCAATATCAAGTTATACATCAATCAACTAGTCTTGGGACAATGGACATGGAACTAAGAATGGCCACTATGCTCTCAAAGTAGGTGCATAAAGGTAGACGATGGAGACTCATTGTAATGGTGGAAGAAAGGCTTTCATAGAAGTAAGCAGAGATTCAAGTTTCATAAAGAGCTTCCAAAAATTATGGTACTTATAGCTTTCAGCTCTCATTGCCCCTAACATAAGCATCTTGAAGTGATTAAGGTTAAAGTGAACAAACTATGGAGTATATGCTTGACGATGTATAAGTTGGAAATCTCATGACCCTTGAATACGAGGGCCACTCCTCATGCTACTCAAGTTTAGTCATTGGTAATTTCTTGGCATCGTAAGTACATGTGTATCATAGAGAACCGCCAATGGGGTACCCCTTGCCTGATGATACGGAAGAATGCCCATATCAAAATGACAAGGCAAGCAGACAACAAGCATCTCAACAATATTCTTATTTACCATCGGAATATGGTGTTTTTTCTCTCTTTCCTCTTTTCATAATCTCTTTTTTTCCTTTTCTCTTTTTTCTCAATATAGGACTCTTTTTTTATAAGAATAATGCTTCATAGACAGCTCATTATGGTTACGCTGCAGGTTTCCACCATGTCAGCATGGATTAGACCAGCGACCCAGGCATTTCTCCCCTTTCATTTCACACCGACGACATTGATGTCTATGCACTTCTATTCTTGTAGACAGTTATTGGGCCTCCAAGTGCAGAGGTTTGTAGAATAGCAACAAGTTTTCACTTAAGTGGATCACACAAGGTATATCAAACTCAGGGAGGAAGTGGTCAAAGGTATTCCCTCTCAAGCAATCCTGCAATCAAGATACAAGAAGTCTCTTGTGTCCCCAACACACCCAATACACTTGTCAGGTGTATAGGTGCACTAGTTCGGCGAAGAGATAGTGAAATACAAGTGGTATGGATATAAGATAATGGTGCTAGAAAGTACTTTGATGGCGTGGAAAAGACTAAAGTAAAACTGAAATAAAGATAGAAGCAAGCAAACATGCAATAGATCTAATAGCAAACGGTGTTTTAGTGCTTAGAAACAAGTCCTAGGGATCATACTTTCACTAGTGAACACTCTCATATAAATATCATCTCTTTATGATACTACTCTTAACTACTCTCCGGTTGGACACTCTAATCCATGGCAGGGCTATAACAGCACACCTCAAACTAAGCCTTTCCCATCTAGAAAACCTCACACTGTCACCTTGAGTACTAGATGAGTCCAACAAACACCACAATTTCATAAAGACATCCAACTCCAAATATAACTCATAACAAGTATTTGTAATCTCTAGCCTAAGTGCCACCATGGTGTGCACGCTGTCACTTTCACACACATGGGGAGAGCATAGATCTATTAAAGCACTTGAGTATCAAGGTAGATCTACTTGATTACAAAGCTCATGATCACAATATGATCATGCATAGAGAGAGATGAACACATAGCTACCGGTAGAACCCTTAGCCTCGAGAGAGAACTATTCCCTCCTCATCATGGGAATCAGCAATGGTGATGGAGATGGTGGTGGCACTACTAGGAAATAGCTTATCACTGGCGCGCCTTTTTTCACTATCCGTGGCGCATTTCCTAGTCGCAACTGATACCTCGCCAATGATAACTATCTTCTGTGGCGCATTTCAAAATGCTCCATAGAAGTCTCAAACTTCAGTGGCGCATATGGCCAATATGGGCCACATAAGTTTTTTTCCAAAATTCAAAAAAAAGGCGGGCCAGATCTCAAACTTCTGTGGCGCATATGGAGAATATGCGCCATAGAGGTTATTTTCAAATTTCAAAAAAAACCGGGCCAGATCTTGATCTGGCCGGAGTTGGTGGTGGTGGTGGTGGCTGGTGGTGGTGGTGGTGGTGGCTGGAGGAGGGCTAGGAGGAGGTTGCCGGAGTTGGTGGAGAAGGAGGAGGAGGTTGCCGGAGATGGTGGTGGAGGAGGAGGAGGTTGTTGGAGTTGGTGGTGGAGGAGGAGGATGTGGTGGTCGCCGGAGTTGGTGGTGGAAGAGGAGGAGAAGGAGGTCGCCGAAGTGGTGGTGGAGGAGGTCGCCGGAGTTGGTGGTGGAGGAGGAGGTCACCGGAGGTCGCGAGAGTTGGTGGTGGAGGAGGAGGAGGAGCTGGTGGTCGACAGAGTTGGTCGCCGGAGTTGGAGGAGGAGGAGGAGGAGGATGAGAAGTGGGGAGGGGAGAAGTGTGGAGGGGAGGAGAAGTTGGGAGGGGAGAATAAGTGGGGAGGGGGAGAAAAAGGAAAAAAGGGAGGGAGAAGGGCGCTGGCGGGATTGAAATTTCGAATCCCGCCCAAGACATCTGTGGCGGATATGGGGGAAATGCGCCATAGAAATTTCTCCCCTATTTTATTTTTTTTGCAGTAAAAAATCTTCCGTCTACCATAACTTTTTACTCTTGTGTAATTTGGGGAATCTAGAAAATCTTCAACAGCTTCTAGCGGTTAATATCGAGTAGAAAATTTCGAGACAATCATTTTGATAGGTTAAAGATTTTTTTCCGACATCGTATGCAAAAGTTATAGCCGTTTTACAGTGCCATGACCTATTTTTGCAAAATACATCGAAATTCATGTTTTTCAACTTTGTCTAGATCTATACCCTAAAATCTAACTACAACTTAAAGGAATTATTTTTGTGAAGTTTCTATCATTTTTGTTTACTTTTTACAAAACTGAAAAGGCGATCCACAGGGGAGGGGGTGGGATGTGTTTTCCCCCCTATATGCTTGTTATGTGGCGCATACACCTATATGCGCCACAGAAACATCACTTTCTGTGGCGCATATGGACATATGCGCCACATAATTTTTTCCCCCTTTTTTTGCTGCTTGGTCCCATCAACCTTCTATGGCGCATACGTCTATATGCGCCACAGAAGTTTGACACTTCAGTGGCGCACATGAAAATATGCGCCATAGAAATATGGACTTCTGTGGCGCATATTGGTTTTGTGCACCACTGAAGTGCCAAACTTCTGTGGCGCATTATTTCGTGTGCACCACTAATATATATTTGTGGCGCATAGTTTTACATATGCGCCACTGAATATCTTGTCTATCTATAAGTTGTTTCCTAGTAGTGTGGAGATCGATGGAGATGGCTCCGGGGGCACTTCCCCGTCCCGGCAGGGTGCCGGAACAGAGACTTTCTGTCCCCCGAATCTCCCCTTTGGTGGTGGCGGCGCTGCGGAAGTTTTCTGGCCAGAGGCTTAATTATTTAGGGTTTATGCATCAGGAGGCTCTTGTAGGCAAAACGGGAGACCGAGGGTGTGCCGGAGGGGCCCACACCACCCCCTAGCGCGGCCTGGCCTGGCCCGCGCCACCAGGTGGTGTGGCCAGCCCCTGGCCCCTCTCCATCTCGTCTTCTGGCTCCGTGAGTCTTCGGGTAAAATATCGACTTTGGCTTTTGTCCGGTCCAATTCCAGGAATATTGATTTTCTGACTTTCCTGGAACCAAAAACAACAGAAAACAGGCAACTAGCGCTGTGGCATCTTGTTAATAGATTAGTCCAAGAAAGTCTATGAAAAGTACTCCAAAGTGTGGACAAAACATAAGAAAGTAGATCAAACCAAGCATGGAACATCAAAAATTATAGATACATTTGCAACGTATCAACATCCCCAAGCTTAACTCTTGCTCGTCCTCGAGTAGGTAAGTGATAAAACGAAAGAATAATTTTTGAGATGACATGCACCATCATAAACTTGATTAAAGTATTTGTAAAACATTCAAAGTTGGGATCATAGTTCTTCAATCATAACATGAAAGACAAAGTTCTAGCAATAGACAAAGAAACAATGTTGCAACATGAAAAGGCACAAACAAAAGATTCATGAATAACAATGCTTTGCAAGACGTTTGTTTGTTTCACATAAAGAAAACATAGCATAGTGGCATTCAGCTTGTCCCTCATAGAGTAGCAAATATAAATGCATAGGACACCTTCAAAGTTCATAAGTGTGACTAGATAAAAATAGTTTAAAACAAGCAATATCAAGTTATGCATCCACCAACAAGTCTTGGGACAATGCACATAGAACTAAGAATGGCCAGACTGCTCTCAAAGTAGGTGCATAAAGATAGAAGGTGGAGACTCAACATAAAAGTAAAAGAAAGGCCTTCATAGAAGGAAGCAGAGATTCAAGTTTCATAAAGAGCTTCCAAAAATTATGGTACTTATTAGCTTTCAACTCTCATTGCCCCTATCATAAGCATCTTTAAGGTGATTAAGGGTAAAATGATACAACTAAGAGGATATGCTTGACAAGTTATAAACCGAAATCTCATGCCCCTTACTTACGAAGACCGAACCTCATGTTACTCAACTTTAGTCACAAGTAAGCTCTTTTCATTGTAAGTACATATGTATCATAAATAACCGCCAATGGGGTACCCCTTTCACATGATACAGGAGCTATCCCATAATCAAAATGACAAGGCAAGCAAACAATGATCTTTTTATTTGCTATTTGCATAGGTTTTTATTGAGGATGCTTCATAGAGTGCTCATTATGGTGATGCTGCAAGTTTCCACCATCATTAGGCATGGTTTAGGCTCGTGGCCCAGGCGTTTCTCTAACACCCATACAAACTCCATGATGTCAACGGTGTACAAAGTACAAGTGCAATGTTGAAAGCATTACCCATGATACATGGTTCTGCTAATTTCAACTTATAAATCGCAAGCATATACGCAACAAAGAAGGACCCAATGGTTCAAGTTTATTAAATGTAGAAAGTAAAGTGTGCCATCAAGTTCGTGAGAGCTTTAATCACTAGTTTTCTCATAACAAGTTTAATTTGGAAGGTGATAAAACATGAATATACTTGGAATAGCATATGCTAGTAGGTAGGTATGGTGGACTCTTTGGAATAGCTTGGTTTAGGGAGTTGGATGGATGAGTGGAACTCATACTTGGTTGTGGAGGCTAGCAAAAGACTAGGAGCGACAAACTAAGAGAGCAATAATGGTCATAATCATGTAGAGCGACAAAACATCATTGATCAAAGCATAAAGTGATACTACAAGTTGAAAAATAAAGGATCATAAAGGCTATGGTGACTTGAGATAGTCATAACATGGTGTGCGAATGCGCCAAGTCAACCCAAATAAAGCATCAAAGGAGAATACGACTATACTATGCTTTAATATGCTAAAACAACGCATGATTCACCCAAGGCACATTAAGCAATCTCAATTGTTTATAACAAGTCATGCTACAACAAAGAATACTAAGCATAAATCCAAAACAATATCAAGCATGGCATGACAGAGCATAGGCCACAGTCAAAAACAAGCTCTTTCTACCACATAAGCATGAACTTTCCTACTCTTTTCCAAACCAAACCAAACTATTTGAAAACCAATGTATGAAAGAGGGGGTCCAACTAATTTATTCAGCAAACTAATCAAACAAAGGAAACGAAAACCAAAAACAAAAATTAAAAAGAAGACGCTCCAAGAACAACACAACTGTGCATGAAACAATAAAAATGAAGCATTTGGAAGAAACCTGAGATTTTTATTGATGAAGAGGGGGATGCCTTGGGCATCCCCAAGCTTTAACGCTTGTACTTCTTGGATATTTCTTGGGGTGACACGTGTGGCATACCAAAGCTTGAGCTTTAGTCCATCCTTCATCTCATTACTCATTCCTTCCATACACCTGAATTTTTTTTCGTCATACAAAACTTCACACAATCTTTATTAGCAACATTAGTGCACTCAAGATAAATAAGTCTTAAGGTTCAGTTATAACACCAATAAACTTCCATTAGAACACTAGCTACTGTATCACTTCCCTCAAAAAGCTAAATTCCCCAAAAGAACTCAAAAAGGAACCAACAAGAAGCTAATGCAGAAAACGGCAGAAATCTGTTAAAACTGACCAGCAGGTAAAGACGATTTTTTTCGAAGACCTTCTGTTGGTTAAATCAGAAAGTTTTGAACTAACGGAATTTATATAACAACCTGGGTCAGAAGCACAAAAATTCACGCCTCAAAAGGACGTACAGATATTTTACAGGAATTTTTACGGTAAAGCACACAAATCTGTTTTGGGACAGCAACTTTCCCAATCATTACTTCTCTCTCAGTAGAGGTTACTCTTGGGACAAAAAGCAAAATAAAAAAGATAAGGAGCGGTTATTACAGAGGTAATAACTTGCAAGACTCATCTAAAACTTTTGGGTTATCTCCAAATAGGTACATTTCTTTAATGCCTTTAAGTTAGTCCTGATAGTTTGAGAAGATGCTCACATAAGATATATGAATTGAAGTAAAATAGAGCATCAAGAAGCAAATTCAAAACACATTTAAGTCTAAGCCACTTCCTATGCATAGGAATCTTGTAGAAAAACAAGTCATGAAAGCACAAAGAAACAAGCATAGGAAAGCAAAACAACTGCAACTTCAAAATTTTCAACCTAAAGAGGGGAAACTTAATATTATTGAGATGCATAGAACCATGTTTCCCTCTCTCATAATAACTTTTAGTAGAAACATGAATAAAATTAACAATTATAACTATCACATAAAACATTCTTATCATGAGCCACATGCATAAAAGAATCCATACTCCCCACATAAACATAGTCATTCTTATTAATTGGACTGGGAGCAAATTCAACCAAATAGCTATCATTATTATTCTCATCACCATAATCATCAAATATAGGAGGCATATTGTAATCATAATTAATTTTCTCCTCAATAGTAGGTGGACTGAAAATGTCATATTCATCATTGCAATCATCATATATTGGGGGTATAGTATCATCATAAGCAATAGAATAGTTATCTCCCAAAGTGTGTTCATTTGTAAACATATCATCGTTGGAAGGAACATGGATAGAACTAATAGTACAACAATTATCATCATTTTCATATTTGGTACCGAACAGATTTTTAATATCAAAAGTAGTGTGCTTTTCCCAATCATGATCACTACTATATGTAATAGGCACAGAAACATCATCGAGTTCAGACTCATAAAAAACTATAATAGGAGCAACTTTCTTAGGGGAAAATACCGGTTCCTCTCTCCTTTTACTTCTCCTCTTCTTCTTTCTCTTCTTCTCTTTAGGAGGGAGAGGCTTGAAAGGAAGCTTCCCCATATACCCTGGTTCATTGCTAGAGACAATAGAAGAAACTTTGGAGGATTCCTTCTTTTCATTAATAAGATCAAAACACATATTAGTCCTATCATATTTTTGTAAAATCTCATCTTCTATAATATTTTGTATGTAAGTATTTGTGGCAATTATCAACACAATAAAGATGACAACCATGCAGGACACTATTCATATGAAAAGCACCCATATCTACCAAAGAGGGTTTTCTTAATAACTCTTCACACCCTAGAAATAATGTAAGTTCATCATGCTGACTAGGAGTGATCATGTCATCACAATACAAACTTGTAGTACTCATTGGATTAGAAGGACTATTATTATGGCCTGAGCACTGAAAATTGAAATGACCCACTTCGAAGCAAAGTTCACAAATAAAAGGATAAAGGGCACAAACTTTTTTACCAAGATCATTTAAAGCCCTACACCACATTCTAGTTTTTACATTCATGTGGGTGATACAATATTTTCTACAATTTGATTATTCTCACAAGGTCTATGTATTCCACAAAAATTAACATGCTTATAAGAAATAGTACTTTCATAGGTTTGAGCATGTTTATTGCTATCATTAATAACAATTTCATTTTCCATGCAAGTGTCTTTAAAAGGCTCATGATACATATCCCATTTTTCTTTAGGAGCATTAATATGAGAAGCAAAGGTTCTATAACAATCAACAAGAATTTGAGGATCAAGACCATATTTAGCACTAAGATCTTGAAAATCCGCAGTTTCAACGAAAGACTTAATGCAATCATACTCATAGTTTATACCTGGTTCTTTAACTTTGTTGTTATCCCAATCTTCGGTATTGCTTTGAAATGTTTCAAGAAGATCCCACTTAGCTTTGACCTCCTTACTTGTGAAGGATCCCTCTAAACAAGTATCTAGATAGTCTTTGTAATGACCTGAAAGTCTTGCATCGAAATTATTGATAACAATATTTCTAGGGAGCTCATGAATTTGACATTTGAGCATTAGTGACTTCAATCTCCCCCATGCTTGGGCAATACTTTATCCATCATGTGGATGAAAATTAAAAATGTAATTCCTATATTTATGAACTTCATGAGGAGGATAAAATTTAGAGTAAAAGAGAGGTACTATTTCCTCCCATTCAAGAGCTTGGCCATTCTTCAGCAGCTGATACCATTCTTCAGCTCTTCCTTTCAGTGATAATGAGAATTACTTCTTCTTAAGTTGATCTGTTGTAATACCTGCACACTTGAACAACCCGCATAATTCATCTATAAAGAGCAAATGATCACCGAGATGGACAGTTCCATCTCCAACATAATAGTTGTTTATAACACGTTCAACAATTTTTATAGGTATTTTAAAAGAGATGCTTTCAGTATGTGGATCTAAAATATCACAAGTATCATTAGAATTACCACATATGGGAGATAAAGTATCATTAGAGCAAATTTTCTTCTTTAAAGCTGGGGAATTAAAAAGATCATTTTCATAAAAACTAACTTCCCCAAGCTTAGAAGTTTCCATAGAATTAGTAACAAAGGTGTTCAAAAGATTCATACTAATAACATTGTTATTAGCATGCAAAGAAAGTTCCATGGGTTTTTTAATTTTCTTTTCAGACAATTCGAGTTCTAACTTGGGAAAAATACTAAAAAGCTCTCTAATTTTGTTGTTATTTTCCATTAAGCCTAACTAGTGTAAACAAGAAACAAAAAGACAAAATTGCAGAATCTGAAGGAAATATCTTCGAGCACTCACACCAGAGGATTGAGTACCTTTTACCTTACCTCCCCGACAACGGCGCCAGAAAATACTTGCTGGTGCATGGTTAACGTGGGAGCTTCTTCTTCTTTAGTCCCCGGCAACGGCGCGTGAAAATAGCTTGATGTCTACGCACTTCTATTCTTGTAGACAGTTGTTGGGCCTCCAAGTGCAGAGATTTGTAGAATACCAACAAGTTTTCACTTAAGTGGATCACCCAAGGTGTATCGAACTCAGGGAGGAAGTGGTCAAAGGTATTCCCTCTCAAGCAATCCTGCAATCAAGATACAAGAAGTCGCTTGTGTCCCCAACACACCCAATACACTTGTCAGGTGTATAGGTGCACTAGTTCGGCGAAGAGATAGTGAAATACAAGTGGTATGGATATAAGATAACGGTGCTAGAAAATACTTTGATGGCGTGGAAAAGACCAAAGTAAAACTAAAATAAAGATAGAAGCAAGCAAACATGCAATAGATCTAATAGCAAACGGTGTTTCAGTGCTTAGAAACAAGGCCAAGGGGTCATACTTTCACTAGTGAAAAATCTCATATAAATATTGTCTCTTTATGATACTACTCTTAACTACTCTCCGGTTGGACACTCTAATCCATGGTAGGGCTATAACAGCACACCTCAAAGTAAGCCTTTCCCATCTAGAAAACCTCACACTGTCACCTTGAGTACTAGATGAGTCCAACAAACACCACAATTTCATAAAGATATCCAACTCCAAATATAACTCATAACAAGTATTTGTAATCTCTAGCCTAAGTGCCACCATGGTGTGCATGCTGTCACTTTCACACACATGAGGAGAGCAGAGATATGTTAAAGCACTTGAGTTTCAAGGTAGATCTACTTGATTACAAAGCTGATGATCACAATATGATCATGCATAGAGAGAGAGAGATGAACACATAGCTATCGGTAGAACCCTTAGCCTCGAGAGAGAGATACTCCCTCCTCATCATGGGAATCAGCAATGGCGATGGAGATGGTGGTGGAGATCGATGGAGATGGCTCCGGGGGCACTTCTCCATCCCGGCAGGGTGCCGGAACAGAGACTTTCTGTCCCCGAATCTCCCCTTCGGTGGTGGCGGCACTGCGGAACTTTTCGTGGCCGGAGGCTTAATTATTTAGGGTTTATGCATCAGGAGGCTCTTGTAGGCAAAACGGGAGACCGAGGGGGTGCCGGAGGGGCCCACACCACCCCGTGGCGCGGCCTGGCCTGGCCCGCGCCACCAAGTGGTATGGCCAGCCCCTGGCCCCTCTCCATATCGTCTTCTGGCTCCATGAGTCTTCCGGTAAAATATCGACTTTGGGTTTTGTCCGGTCCAATTCCGAGAATATTGATTTTCTGACTTTCCTGGAACCAAAAACAGAAGAAAACAGGCAACTGGCACTGTGGCATCTTGTTAATAGGTTAGTCCAAGAAAGTTTATTAAAAGTACTCCAAAGTGTGGAAAAAACATAAGAAAGTAGATAAAACCAAGCATGGAACATCAAAAATTATATATACATTTGCAAAGTATCACACATCCATAGACAAAAGAGCGTGATATCAACTAGGTACAAGTACCAAGTGCAATGTTGAAAGCATTCCCCATGACAGCATGGTTCTGCTAATTCCCAACAAATAAGTGCAAGCATATACAACATAGACGACACAATGGTTCAAGTTTATTAAGGGCAAGAAAAATAAAGTGTGCCATCAAGTTCGTGAGAGCTTTAATCACTAGTTTTCTCATAACAAGTTTAATTTGGAAGGTAAACAAAAACATGACTATACTTGGAATTGCATAAGCTATTAGGTAGGTATGGTGGACTCTCTAGAATAACTTGGTTTAGGGAGTTGGATGGATGAGTGGAACTTATACTTGGTTGTGGAGGCTAGCAAAAGACTAGGAGCGACAAACTAAGAGAGCAATAATGGCCATAATCATGCAGAGCGACAAAACATCATTGATCAAAGCATAAATTGATACTACAAGTTGAAAACTAAAGGATCATAAAGGCTATGGTGACTTGGTATAATCATAACATGGTGTGAGCATGTGCCAAGACAACCCAAATAAAGCATCAAAGGAGAATACCACTATATTATGCTTTAATATGCTAAAACAACGCATGATTCGTCTAAGGCACATTAAGCAATCTCAATTGTTTATAAAAAGTCATGTTACAACAAATAATACTAAGCATAAAGCCAAAACAATATCAAGCATGGCATGACGAATCATAGGCCACAGTCAAAAATAAGCTCTCTTTAACACTTAAGCATGAACTTTCCTACACTTCTCCAATCCAAACCAAACTATTTGAAAACCAATGTATGAAAGAGGGGGTCCAACCAATTTATTAAGAAAACTAAGCAAACAAAATCAAACCAAAAACACAACTGTGCATGAAACAATAAAAATGAAACGTTTGGAAGAAACCTGGGATTTTTATTGATGAAGAAGGGGATGCCTTGGGCATCCCCAAGCTTTGACGCTTGTAATTCTTGGATATTTCTTGGAGTGACACGCGTGGCATCCCCAAGCTTGAGCTTTAGTCCATCCTTCATCTCATTACTCATTCCTTCCATACACCAGAAATTTTTCCTTCATACAAAACTTCACACAATCTTTATTCGTAACATTAGTACACTCAAGATAATAAGTATTTGGGTTCAGTTCCAACACCAATAAAACTTCCATTAAAACACAAGCTATTGTTGCACTTCCCTCAAAAAGCTCAATTCCCCAAAAGAAGTCAAAAAGGAAGCAACAAGAAGCAAATGCAGAAAATGGCAGAAATCTGTGAAAACAGACCAGCAGGTAAAGACGAATTTTTTCAAAGACCTTCTGTTGTTCAAATTGAAAAGTGTTGAACAAACGAAAGTTAGATAACAACCTGGGGCAGAAGCACAAAACTTCACGCCTCAAAAGGACGTACAGAGATTTTACTCGAATTTTTACGGTGAAACATAGAAATCTGTTTCGGGACAGCAACTTTCCCAATCATTACTTCTCTCTCATTAGAGGTTACTCTTGGCACAAAAAGCAAATAAAAAGGATAAGGAGAAGTTATCACAGAAGTAATAACTTCCAAGACTCATCTAAAACTTTTGGGTTATCTCCCAATGAGTACTTTTCTTTAAAGCCTTTAAGGTAGGCATGATAGTTTGAGAAGATGCTCACATAAGAAATATTAATGGGAGTAAAAGAGAGCATCAAGAGGCAAATTCAAAGCACATTTAAGTCTAAAACACTTCCTATACGTAGGAATCTTGTAAAGAAACAAATCATGAAAGCACAAAGAAACAAGCATAGTAAAGCAAAACAAGTGCAACTTCAAGACTTTCAACATAAAGAGGGGAAACTTAATATTATTAAGACACATAAAACCATATTTCCGTCTCTCGTAATAACTTTCAGTAGCATCATGAATAAAATTAACAATATAACTCTCACATAAAACATTCTTATCATGAGCCACATGCATAAAAGAATTAATACTCTCCACATAAACATAGTCATTCTTATTAATTGTAGTGGGAGCAAATTCAACAAAATAACTATCATTATTATTTTCATCACCATAATCATCAAATATAGGAGGCATATTTTAATCATAATTACTTTCTTCCTCAATAGTAGGTGGACTGAAAATATCATATTCATCATTGCAATCATCATATATTGGAGGTATAGTATCATCATAAGCAATAGAATAATTGTCTTCCAAAGTGTGTTCATTTGTAAACATATCATCATTGGAAGGATCATGGATAGCACTAATAATATAGCAATTATTAATACCATCATTTTCAAAATTGGTACCGAAGAGATTTTCAATATCAAAAGTAGTGTGCTTTTCCCAATCATGATTACTACTATAGGTAATAGGCATAGGAACATCATCGAGTTCAGACTCATCAAAAACTATAATAGGAGCTACATGCTTAGGGGAAAATACCGTTTCCTCCCTCCTTTTACTCCTCCTTTTCTTCTTTATCTTCTTCTCTTTAGGAGGGAGAGGCTTGAAAGGAAGCTTCTCCATATACCCTAGTTTATTATTAGAGAAAATAGAAGAAACTTTGGAGGATTCCTTGTTTTCATTAATAAGATCAAAACACATATTAGTCCTATCATATTTTGGTAAAATCTCATCTTCTATAATATTTTGTATGTAAGTATTTGTGTGGCAATTATCAACACAATAAAGATGACAAACATGCAGGACACTATTCATATCAAAAGCACTCATATCTATCAAAGAAGTTTTTCTTGATAATTCTTCACACCCCAAAAATAATGTAAGTTCGTCATGCTGATTAGGAGTGATCATGTCATCACAATATAAACTTCATTGCATTAGAAGGGATATTCTTCACACCCCAGTACTCATTGCATTAGAAGGGCTATTATTATGGCCTGAGCATTGAAAATTGAAATGACCCACTTCGAAGCAAAGTTCACAAATAAAAGGATAAAGGGCACAAACATTTTTACCAAGATCATGTAAAGCCCTATACCACATTCTAGTTTTTTCATTCCTGTTGGTGATACAATATTATTCTTCAATTTGATTATTCTCACAAGGTCTATTTATTCCGCAAAAATTAACATGCTTATAAGAAATAGTACTTTTAGAGGTGTGAGCATGTTTCTTGCTATCATTAACAACAATTTCATTTTCCATGCAAGTGTCTTTAAAAGGCTCATGATACATGTCCCACTTTTCTTTAGGAGCATTAATATGAGAAGCAAAGGTTTTAAAACAATCAATAAGAATTTGAGGATCAATACCATATTTAGCACTAAGCTCTTGAAAATCAGCAGTTTCAGCGAAATACTTTTTTGTTATACCTGGTTCGGACCTTTTTTGTTATCCCAATCTTCGGTATTGCTTTGAATTGTTTCAAGAAGATCCCACTTAGCTTTGACCTCCTTACTCATGAAGGATCCCTCTAAACAAGTATCTAGATAGTACTTGTAATGTCCTGAAAGCCTTGCATAGAAATTATTAATAACAATATTCCTGGGGAGCTCATGAATGGGACATTTGAGAATTAGTGACTTCAATCTCCCCCATGCTTGGGCAATACTTTCTCCATCATGAGGATAAAATTTAGAGTAAAAGAGAGATTCAAGTTCCTTCCACTCCAAATGATGAGGATCATCTAGTAGCTCATACCACTCCCTTGCTTTGCCTTTATGTGATAAAGAGAATAGCTTCCTCTTAACTTGGTTCATTGAAATACCTGCACACTTGAACAACCCGCATAATTCATGTATAAAGAGTAAATGATCACCAGGATGGACAGTTCCATCTCCAAAATAAGAGTTGTTCATAACACGTTCAATAATTTTTATAGGTACTTTATAAGGGATGCTTTCAGTAAGTGGATTTAAAATATCACAAGTATTATTAGAATTACCACATATGGGAGATAAAGTATCATCAGAGCAAATTTCCGTCTTTAGAACCGGGGAACTAAAAAGATCATTTTCATAAAAACCAACTTCCCCAAGCTTAGACGTTTCCATAGCATTAGTAACAAAGGTGTTCAGAAGATTCATACTAATAACATTGTTATTAGCATGCAAAGAAGGTTCCTAGGGTTTTTTAATTTTCTGTTCAAAGAATTCATGTTCTACATTAGGAAAAAGACTAAAAAGCTCTCTATTTTTTTTGTTTTCCATTAAGCCTAACTAGTGAAAACAAGAAAAAAAAGACAAAATTGTAAAATCTAAAGGAAATAACTTCGAGCACACACCAGAGGATGTGAATACCTTTTACCTTACCTCCCCGGCAACGGCGCCAGAAAATAACTTGATGTCTACGCACTTCTATTCTTGTAGACAGTGGTTGGGCCTCCAAGTGTAGAGATTTGTAGAATAGCAGCATGTTTTCCCTTAAGTGGATCACCCAAGGTTTATCGAACTCAGGGAGGAAGTGGTTGTAGAACCCTGGTAAAACCACTACTAGAAAATCGTTGTGTTTTTGTTGTGTGCATCATCATGACCGCATGCTCATGTCATCATGCCACATTGCATTTGAGCATCGTCGTGTCATCCTGCATTTGTTTGCCTAGAACTATTTTTAAAAGTCTATCTTTGTTTTCTAAATATCCCCCACCTTTATTTCAAATCAAAACCCAGGTTCTTTGCAGATCTTTTATTTTTCTAAAAACTAAATACAAAAGACTTTTAAATAAATCAATAAAACTTATAATATTTTAGGGGAGGCCGCCAGCCGCCAGGTCCAAAGCCCAGCAGCCAGCAGCCTACTACCCTACCAACCAAACCCTAGTCTTACCCCAGCCACCACCACCCTGTCGCATACACCACCCCCACCCTGTCGCCGCTAACCACCCACACCACACCCGGCTGCACTCACTTGGCCGCACAAATGCCTACACACACCACACCTCACGCGCGGCAGCTACAGTGTAGCCCCGCCCGCTAGCTGGCCCCACCTCGCGCGCCCTCACGTTGCCTGCATGGGAACCGCCCTCCTCGCGGTCAACCACCCAACCCCGCTACCCTGTGATCCCCTTCTCCCCATGACCCCGCATCGTTGACCCGGCCCCACCATCGTGATCGCACCCCACCCCCACACGTATCGCACGCCTCCTTCGTGTTAATTCCCACCTACCCCCGATCTTCTCCTCCTCGTTCCCAAGCCCAAGCCGAGCGCCCCATCCCTGATCGAGTCACCGCCGCCGCTCTCTCAGCATCGCCGCCTCTCCACTCTGGTTGCCGTCTCCTATCACGCTGCCGCCTGGCTCTCCTCTACCTCCTCGCTAGCGTTGGACCCCACCTACCTATCGCCGCGCGAGGCCCCGCCGAGCCGCGCCGTCGTCGGTCTCGTTGACCCCTGTCCTTGGCTGCTCCTCCCCAGCTCGCGCAGAACCACCACGGCCCCGCCTCCATGGCCGGCCTGACCTCGTCTCACCTCGGTCGCCACCGCGGTACACAGCGTCGTCCCTGCCGCCTCGGATCCCCGCCAGCGAGCTCCTCCATCCCGGCCGATGAGCCCCTGCCCGCTTGTTGCCTTCCAGGACCCCAGCTGCCGGTGGACGGACCTCGTCGAGCCCACGGTCACCCTAACCCATATGCTCCACCGCCGTCGCTTCTCCACCGTCGTCGACCTCTGCCCGCGTGCCTCCGCACCCCACCTCCGCAAGGTCGCCCAGTGCCGCCTTGGCCGCCGGCCGTCCACCTTCCTTTCGTCCACGACATTGGGCATGCATGCCATGTGTGTCTACCTCATCGCGGAGCCCGCCCTGGCCGCGTCCCCTGCCCTGAACGCCACCAAGCTCCCATCGTCGGTTCATCATCGTTGTGTTTAGGCTCTCTACCACGCGTGACAGCATCGTCCCCATGACTGCCTTCCCGACAGGTCCTACAATCCTGCTGGCATGGTAAGCAAGCCCCGTTGGAGTGCTACAGGGTGAGAAGTACAGTGGTGTTTTGGTACTGATGTGAAGATGTGATATGTCGGTACAGTGGCAACCGTGAGGTGTGATGCCCATGTGGTGATATATGATACGAGTGGGTGATATTCGGCTATTCCAACACCGACGAGTACAGTCTAATGTCAAGTTCTTTCGAAGACCAATCCTAGTGCCCGAACACCTCCAAAACCAATACCTTCGCTCCTAATGTGTGACCCCTTTTTCTGAGACCCATATTTTTTATAATATATGATATCCACATGTTTCATATAATTATTCGTACTTGCATGCATATTGTGGGGTTTGGGGGCATTATGATGATTCACTCATAATTAAATATGGAGGCCATATGAGGGCTATTCTAGTCTTATATTGGCCCCCATTTAAATTTGTGTAGAAAATCTATGCCATGTTTTGTCTTGTGAAGTCAACATTTAAATTGCGGGGTAACTAAATAACTTGGACCTTCTAATTAATTGCCGGGATCCTGATTCCGCTTAATATTGCCTAATTGCATCGCATCTTTGCGATGTCCTGCATCATACATGCATCATGCCCAATCTTCTACCGTAGTATTAAATAGTGCACCCGGTGTTTCTTTTAGTGTTTTGCTTCTTCGCAGATTAGGACGATGAGTTGGTGTGAGTGTCGACCTAATCTTTGGATGAACCTTCGGCAATGTTTCCCAGGCGAGCATTCTCCCCCTTTCTACCTATTTTGCATTTGTAGTCTTTATTTCCTCCTGTTGATCTATTGCTATCCGTGTCGTGATGCTTTAGTGTTCCGTACCAGATATATTCCGTGTAGCCTTTATATTGCCTTGGACACCTCCTATCACCTGTTGTTTGGTAGATAGATGGTCTTGCGAGTCGTAGTCACTTCCTCAGGTGTGATCCCGTGTCATGAAGTACCACACAGTTGTTGGAAGGTCGTCATATGCTTTACGGTGGAGAGGATGACGACTTTAAATACAACTATTAAATTGCTGGGATAACTAATGAAAGAGGCATCGGTGGGCAGTATATTGTATTTGGTTTTTCTTGTCCACTTGTGTCCCGTAGGCCCCGAGTACTCGATACTTGTTCCTTGATTATTCGCACTATGCACACCCGGAGACCCTATGGATCCCCCTTAGCCAGAGCTTGATTCATTTCTTATTTCTTGGGGCCACAAACTAGTTTGGAGCTTTATTACTATCCTGTACTTATGCCATGCTTCACTGCTTTATTTACGATTGTGTCTGGAGCACCTGTACTGTTTTGGAACGTGGAATCTTTTCGCTGTATCGACAAGACCAGTCACACTTTCGGGTTACCAGTCGTTTATAGCCATTTTCACAAACCCTGGGTCCGTCTCGGAGCCGGCCAACTTTGTTGCGGGTAGCTTAGTGGGGTGGCCCCCTGAAATATTTTATGAATCCTGTGATTGCTTTGTCGTGAAAGCCTCGTTGGGTTTTGATTTGGTTTTTTTGAGGTTGATCGTGGGTGTGTTTCTATTTGTGCACCCCTGCAGGGTAAATCTTTCTGAAAGCCGTGTATAAGGTTATGGACGACTTGGAGCACAGTATCTAGATCATAGACAAGTATAAATAAAGTAGTGCTATGCATTGGACTTAATATGTGACTAGTAATCAGCTTCACTACAATGGAATGGATAATAAAACTGCCAACAATTGGTGGAACTGGGGTGTATCGTGTCATGTTATACCTGCCTAGTAAGTATCGCAACTCCAATGGAATGAAATAAAAGTGCCAACAACTGCTGGTTTTGGGATGTCCCATGCTAATTGTATCTAACTAGTGAGTACGGAAACTACAACTAAATGGTTAACTAAAACTGCCCACTACTTTTGCTATCAGGATGACTCATGCTATCCATATCTGACTAGTAAGTGCTTCAACTATAATGGAATGAATAAAACTGCCAACTATGTGAGTTCCTCATTTGACTTCCTCGTTTGGTCTCGAGGGGGGAATGCCAGGATGGGTATGTTTGGTGTTACTATCAGGTTGGATCCGAATAGGTCTTTCTTCTCCCTCTCTAATAGCCGACAGTTGAATCGAGTCTCTATAGATTGTTTAGTGCATGCTGCGCTGCCGCTTCTGTCCACCATACCTATGTAGGCGAGAGCCGCCGAATTTCTAGCCTCGTCGTGTACTAGCCTCAGTACTGACCGCTCCCTTTTTCCTTGGCCCTTTGTCGGCACCCCTTTTGTCTAACAGGTATAAGTTCGACGTCGTTAGCAGGGTTACACTTCCGGCTTGGCCTAGGCAGGGTTATGGATGCCATTGGTTATTCTTCAGGGCTCTTAGCCCCATCTACATCTTGTCCGTAGTCGGACACTCTATCGTTTTCAAGGTGATTTGGATCTTTGTACTGTATATTTGTATTCTTGACTCAGTAAGTCGTTGTTGTATATATATATCTGTTCTATGCGTTCCATCATGGACTATTGTGTAATGTCGACCCGCACGAAAGTGCATGGTGGGCGTCCTTGAAGTGTTTCTATGTGGGTTGGGCGGAAAGCACTGAAATTTGCATAGGGCCGATTCGAGGGTGTTACAAAGTGGTATGAGAGCACAGTAGTTATGATGCCCCACTGGTCTAGCCTGTAGGATAACCTAGCTAATGGACGTTGTAGAGTGTCAAAACTATTTTTGCAAAACCGGTTGGATAGATCTGATTAGGTCTACTTTTACTTCTTACCCCTATGCTATTCTCCTCTTACCTTCGCGTGTTTTGAATCTACCCTTATCTTTTCTTCGAGTCCAGGATTTCTCGTGGTTGGGATTCCATCGTACCTTTAGGGTTTCGCTTCCTTCTTTTTATAATGGTGGCGCTACAATCATCTAATTTGCATCTCGTTTGTTGTAACCTTTATCCAATCTTTGGTCCTTGAACTCTTGATCTGTATGTGCATCTTGACGAACATCCATATCGTTGAAAAGCATATGAGAAGGATGAGCATGTTTTTGTCATGCTAATGGAACCATCACGGAACCTAATCATTGTGTCTTTTCATACGATTTCTTGTATCTTCCAGTGGTTTCCAACGTGACGACATCATCTACGCTAGATCCGATGAAGATACTGCATCACTCCTTTGTTTTCAGGACACCGCTTTTGAAGATCTTCAGTCTAAAATTCCGAGAGTTGGTTGCATAATTCTCCTATTCATGTGCAGAGTAATGCTTCGGGTGCATGATGGACTGATCACCATCCGACTACTCTTATCATTCGCTCTGTACATTGAATCGATGGATCAATGCGATTTTATTCCTTCCATGGAAGTTAGAGGTGGCCTTTTCTTTTGAGACATCTCCCTTTGTCCTTTGTTTTCTCTAGAGTGTTCTCTCAGCGAACGTGAACAATGACCCCTTGTTGGTGGTGTCACCGATTTCAAGATGTAGAAAGAACCATTGTTAGTGGTGTCGTGTGGATCTACACAAAGCGAGAAGATTCAGATCGCCGGCCTTCTTCCCTGTACCATCAGGCGGATCTCGAGGGCGAGATACATTGTTAGTGGTGTCGAATTGTAGCACCCTGGTAAAACCACTACTAGAAATTCGCTGTGTTTTTGTTGTCTGCATCATCATGACCGCATGCTCATGTCATCATGCCACATTGCATTTGAACATCGTCATGTCATCCTACATTTGTTTGCCTAAAAATATTTTTAAAAGTCTATCTTTGTTTTCTAAATATCCCCCACCTTTATTTCAAATAAAAATCCAGGTTCTTTCCAGATCTTTTATTTGTCTAAAAACTAAATACAAAAGTCTTTTAAATATATCAATAAAACTTATAATATTTTAGGGGAGGCCGCCAGCCGCCAGGCCCAAAGCCCAGCAGCCAGCAACCTACTAGCCTACTAACCAAACCCTAGTCCTACCCCAGCCGCTACCACCCTGTCGCATACACCACCCCCACCCTGCCGCCGCCAACCACCCACACCACACCCGGCTACACTCACCTGGCCGGACAAACGCCTAAACACACCGCACCTCACGCGCGGCAGCAGCAGTGCAGCACAGCACGCACGGCAGCAGCAGCGTAGCCCCGCCTGCTAGCTGGCCCCACCTCGCCCACCCTCACGTTGCCTGCACGGGAACCGCCCTGTCCTCGGTCTACCACCCAACCCCGCTACCCCGTGATCCCCTTCTCCCCATGACCCCGCGTCGTTGACCCAGCCCCACCATCCCGATCCCACCCCGCTCACACACGCATCGCACGCCTCCTTCACGTCAATCCCCACCTACCCTCGATCTTCTCCTCCTCATTCCCGAGCCCAAGCCAAGCGCCCCATCCCCAATCGAGTCACCGCCGCTACTCTCTGAGCGTCGCTGCCCCTCCTCTCTGGTCGCCGTCGCCAGTCACACTGCCGCCTGGCTCTCCTCGTCCTCGTCGCTAGCGTCGGACCCCACCTAACTACCGCCGCGCGAGGCCCCGTCGAGCCGTGTCGTCGTCGGCCTCGTCAACCCTTGTCCCTGGCTGCTCCTCCCTACCTCGTGCAGAACCACCACGGCCCCGCCTCCTTGGACGGCCTGACCTCGTCTCACCTCGGTCGCCACCGCGGTACACCGTGTCGTCCCTGCCGCCTTGGATCCCCGCCAGCGAGCTCCTCTGTCCCGGCCGATGAGCCCCTGCCCGCTCGCTGCCTTCCAGGACCCCCGCCGCCGGTACTCGTACCACGTCGAGCCCACGGTCACCACGACCTAGATGCTCCTCTGCCGTCGCTTCTCCACCGTCGTCGACCTCTGCCCGCGTGCCTCCGCGCCCCACCACCGCAAGGTCGCCCGGCGCTGCCTTGGCCGTCGGGCGTCGGCCTTCCTTTCGTCCACGACATTGGGCATGCCTGCCGTTGATATCTACCTCATCGCGGAGCCTGCCCTGGCCGCGTCCCCTGCCCCCAACGCCACCAAGCTCCCATTGTCGGTTCATCATCCTTGTGTTCAGGCTCTCTGCCACGCGTGACAGCATCGTCCCCATGACTGCCTTCTCTACAGATCCTACAATCCTGCTAGCACGGTAAGCAAGCCCCGTTGGAGTGCTACTGGGTGAGAAGTACATTGCTGTTTAGGTACTGATGTGAAGATGTGATATGTCGGTACAGTGGCAACCGTGAGGTGTGATGCCCATGTGGTGATATATGATACGGGTGGTGGATGTTCGGCTATTCCAACACCGACGAGTACCATCTAATGTCAAGTTCTTCCGAAGACCGATCTCGGCGCCTAAACCCCTCTGAAACCAAGACCTTCGCTCCTAATGTGTGACCCCTTTTTCCGAGACCCATATTTTTATAATATATGATATCCAAATGTCTCATATAATTGTTTATACTTGCATGCATTTTGTGGGGTTTGGGGGCATTATGCTGATTCACTCATATTTAAATATGGAGGCCATATGCGGGTTATGCTAGTCTTATATTGGCCTCCATTTAAATTTGTGTAGCAAATCTATGCCATGTTTTGTCTTGTTAAGTCAACATTTAAATTGCGGGGTAAGTAAATAACTTGGACCTTCTAATTAATTGCCGGGATCTCGGTTCTGCTTAATATTGCCTAATTGCATCGCATCTTTGCCATGTCCGGCATCATACATGCATCATGCCCAATCTTCTGCCGTAGTATTAAATAGTGCATCCGGTGTTTTTTTAGTGTTTTGCTTCTTCGCGGATTAGGACGATGAGTTGATGCGAGTGTCGACCTGATCTTCGGATGAACCTTCGGCAATGTTTCCCAGGCGAGCATTCTCCCCCTTTCTACCTATTTTGCATTTATAGTCTTTATTTCCTCCTGTTGATCTATTGCTATCCGTGTCGTGATGCTTTAATGTTCCGTACCAGATATATTCCGTGCAGCCTTTATATTGCCTTGGAGACCTCCTATCACATGTTGTTTGGTACATAGATGGTCTTGCGAGTCGTAGTCGCTTGCTTAGGTGCGATCCCGTGTCATGAAGTACCACACAGTTGTTGGAAGGTCGTCATATGCTTTACGGTGGAGAGCATCACGACTTTAAATACAACTATTAAATTGCTGGGATAACTAATGAAAGAGGCACCGCTGGGCAATATATGCTATTTGGTTTTTCATGTCCACTTGTGTCCCGTAGGCCCCGAGTACTTGATAGCTGTTCCTTGATTATTCGCACTATCCACATCCGGGAGACCCTATGGATCCCCCTTAGCCAGAGCTTGATTCATTTCTTATTTCTTGGGGCCACAAACTAGTTTGGGGCTTTATTACTATCATGTACTTATGCCATGCTTTACTGCTTCATTTATGATTGTGCGTGGAGCACCTGTACTGTTTTGGAACGTGGAATGTTTTCGCGGTATCGACAAGCCCAGTCACACTTTTGGATTCCCAGTCGTTTACAGCCATTGTCACAAACCCTGGGTCCATCTAGGAGCCGGCCAACTTCGTTGCGGGTAGCTTAGTGGGGTGTCCCCTGAAATATTTTATGAATCCTGTGATTGATTTGTCGTGAAAGCCTCGTTGGGTTTTGATTTGGTTTTTTCGAGGTTGATCGTGGGTGTGTTGCTATTTGTGCACCCCTGTAGGGTAAATCTTTCTGAAAGCTGTGTCCGCGGTTATGGACGACTTGGAGCACAGTATCTCGATCATTGACAAGCATAACTAATGTAGTGCTATAAATTTGACTTAATATGTGACTAGTAATCAGCTTCACTACAATGGAATGGATAATAAAAGTGCCAACAACTGGTGGAACTGGGGTGTATCGTGTCATGTTATACCTGCCTAGTAAGTATCGCAACTCCAACGGAATGAAATAAAAGTGCCAACAACCGCTGTGTTTGGGATGTCCCATGCTAATTGTATCTGACTCGTAAGTACTACAACTACAACTAAATGGTTAACTAAAACTTCCCACTACTTATGCTATCAGGATGACTCATGCTATGCATATCTGACTAGGAAGTGCTTCAACTATAATGGAATGAATTAAACTGCCAACTGTAGGAGTTCCTCGGTTTGACTTCCTCGTTTGGTATCGAGGGTTGAATGCCAGGATGGGTATGTTTGGTGTTACTATCAGGTTGGATCCGAATAGGTCTTTCTTATCCCTCTCTAATAGCCGACAGTTGAATCGAGTCTCTATAGATTGTTTAGTGCATGTTGCGCTGCCGCTTCTGTCCACCATACCTATGTAGGCGAGAGCCGCCGAATTATAGCCTCGCCGTGTACTGGCCTCAGTACTGCCCGCTCCCTTTTTCCTTCACCCTTTGTCGCCATCCCTTTTGTTTAACAAGTATATGTTCGCCGTCGTTAGCAGGGTTAACCTTCCGGCTTTGCCTGGGCAGGGTTATGGATGCCATTGGTTATTCTTCAGGGCTCTTAGCCCCATCTGCATCTTGTCCGTATTCGTACGCTCTATCGTTTTCAAGGTGATTTGGATCTTTGTACTGTATATTTGTATTCTTGACTCAGTAAGTCGTTGTTGTATATATATATCTGTTCCATGCGTTCCATCATGGACTATTGTGTAATCATATTACTTCGTTTTCCACCCGCACGAAAGTGCCTGGTAGGCATCCTTGAATTGTTTCTATGCGGGTTTGGCGGAAAGTGCTGAAATCTGCATAGGGCTGATTCGAGGGTGTTACAGTGGTCAAAGGTATTCCCACTCAAGCAACCCTGCAATCAAGATACAAGAAGTCTCTTGTGTCCCCAACACACCTAATACACTTGTCAGGTGTATACGTGCACTAGTTCGACGAAGAGATAGTGAAATACAAGTGGTATAGAAAATTATATGTGGTAACGGTGATAGAAAATAACTTGGAAGAAACTAAATGCAAACTGAAATAAAGATGGAAGCAAGCAAACATGTAACATATCTAATTGTAAACGGTGTATCAATGCTTAGAAACAAGGACTAGGGATCATACTTTCACTAGTGACACTCTCATATAAATATATTCTTCTTTATGATACTACGCTGAACTACTCTATGGTTGGACACTCTAATCGTTGGTAGGGCTATAACATCACACCTCAAAGTAAGCCTTTCCCATCTAGAAAACCCCACACTGTCACCTTGAGCACTAGATGGTTCCAACAAACACCACAATTTCATAAAGACATCCAACTCCTAATATAACTCATAACAAGTATTTATAATCTCTAGCCTAAGTGCCACCATGGTGTGGACACGGTCAACTTCACACACATGGGGAGAGCAGAGATCTAATAAAGCACTTGAGTAGAAAGGTAGATCTACTTGATTACAAAGCTCATGGTCACAAGTGATCATGCATAGAGCGAGAGATGAACACATAGCTACCGGTAGAACCCTTAGCCTCGAGGAAGAACTACTCCATCATCATCATGGGAATCAGCAATGGTGATGGAGACGGTGGTGGAGATCGATGGAGATGGCTCCGGGGGCACTTCCCTGTACCGGCAGGGTGCCGGAATAGAGACTTTTTGTCCCCCGAATCTCCCCTTCGGTGGCGGCGGCGCTGCGGAACTTTTCGTGGATTTCTGATTGACTATCTAGGGTTTATGCCTCAGGAGGCTTCTTATAGGCCAGAGGGCAAGGTCGGTGGGAGGCCAGGGGGCCCACACCATGCCCTGGCGCGGCTTGGGGGACCTGCACCATGGGGTGGTCTGGCCACCCTGTGGACCCTCTCCGACTCTCCTTCTAGCTCCGTGAGTCTTCCGGGAAAATATCAACTTTGGCTTTTGTTCGGTCCAATTCCGGGAATATTGATTTTCTAACTTTCTTGGAACCAAAAACAGCAGAAAAAAGGCAACTGGCACTGTGGCACTTGTTAATAGGTTAGTCCAAGAAATCATATGAAAAGTACTACAAAGTGTGGAAAAAACACAAGAAAGTAGATAAAACCAAGCATGGAACATCAGAAATTATAGATACATTTGCAATGTATCAGTCCCTGCCTGAGTCTTCGACTGAACCAGGCACTCGGGGGCTACTCCCACAGGGAGCGGTAGTCGCGCACCCTATGATTATTTGTACAAAGTATTGTGTGTTGATAACATCCACACTCGAAGCTTATGGCGACACCGCCTCATGATTTTTCCCTACAAAGAGACTGCTTCTCCTGGGTCACCCGAATCCTCTCCGCGATGACAAAAATTTGGATGCCGCGCTTAAATCGTGAAGATAAGACCTGAATAAGGAGTGGCAACGCATTCACTGCGCACTACCAGAAATATAACCGTGCCTACAGGCACGATGAACATTCCTTGACGGACGCTTCGAGTGCTCACACCCATACACTAGAATTCAACTCCTGTAAGACCTTTGTGGCTTGAGTCGAATTACACCAGCACTTTTCCGGATTCGAGTCCGGGGACTCGAGTTCGAGTAGATCGCATTGTTTTACCCTAAGGTAGTTAACTGATACTGATACATCGGTAAAATCAGGCACACACATCAACAATCCCTAAGACATAAATAAGGCAGTCGAAAAACATACTCGGTCATGCACTCAAAAGGATTCATAAACTTCGCAGTCGAATCTGCGATTCCACTGGACACTCGGGGGAACTGACATGGGTATACCCTACATGTACTCGAGCTTGGTATATACGGCCTGAATATATAGAGGCCCACGGTGTCATCAAAGCCCAAATAAAGAACTCGAGTAACCTACGGACTCTCGATTATTTGAAGAACAAGAAGAAGCAAAAAGATAGAAAGTTCAAAGGGGAAAACCCTAACCTGTAACTGACTCGATCTGTCACCCGAGACCTAGCCTATCTATATAAAGGCTAGGAGGGGGCGGCGAGGAGGACACATGCAACCCTAGTTTCCACAACCCTCGCCAGATTGCATCTGTGCACCATTGTAATCCTCGATTCCTTTGATAATTCCACGAGCAGACAATCCGAAGTAGGGACCTCTACGAGGCCTGAATCTTGGTAAAGCTTCGAGTCCCCTGTGGGCTTCTTTGCTAGCCGATAGATGTCTCCAGCGCTCCCTCCTTCTCCAAAACCCAAGTCCATAACAATGGGGATTGTTGATTTAAACCCTTGTCACCCCCAAAACTGTAAAATACCTAAACCCTCAACCCCTTACCAAGCAGGTATGATGCACTTATAGATCAAAATCTGATATACTTTCATTAAAGTGTGATAACACGAGTCTATTCCACGAATATATATAAGCATATATATAAGCTTGAACATTATTATTGAAAATTCATAAACCCTAAAACCTAGAAAACCCTAAACCCTAAACCCTAAATACCAACCTTAAACTCCTAAGCCCTAAACACTAAAATCCTAAATCATATACCATAAACCCTAAATCCCTAAACCCTCAACCCAAAAAACACAAGACCTAAACCCCAGGCTATATATATCTTGTGTGGAAACTAGGGCAATCGGATTTTGAGCCATACTTATTTGTAGTTTCTTCATGACAAAAGCCATTGGCATCGCTTAAAAAATTGAAAATACCTTCAAATTCAGAAGCTTCCTTTCTAAACAATATTTAAAATGCCAATAATATGGACCAATATACCAAATACAAACATGTTGTTATAAACTATAGCAAAGGTGTGGCCATGACCTTGGTCACCTGGTTTGAAAGCCATGCAAATTCATACATGGTACGCCATATATCATATGACAAAATTAAAGCCATTATTATCGATTAGAGCTTTTAAAATAACTCCAAATATGGAAGCTCTTTTTCTAAACAATGTTGAAATACCAATATGCACCAATCTACCAAACATTGTTACATTATCATAAAGTATGGTAACACATATGGCCTTGACATTGGTCATCTAGTTTTCGAAAGCCATGAATGTTCAAACATAGTACGCCATATTGTGAAATGAGTTTTTCAAAATTTATCAAATTTTATATATTTCCATGGAAACTAGCCAATGCACAGAGTGAGACACCAATGGAGAACCGAATGGTTCTATTTCGTTTTATATTTTGTTTCTTTATTTTTTTAAAGACTGGCCCAAATTTGGTGTCATTACTATTCACATCAAAAAATTGAAATCTTGCAAAACTCTTGGTGGTTCTCTAATATTTGACTAATTCAGTACCTGCAAACTATTTTTAAAAAGTCAAGAGAAAGCTATATCACCCACTTTGTAGTACATAAATATACTTACTGTCAATCGTCAAAAAGTTATTTAATTTCAGCATCTTCAGCTAGGAAGTTTGGAAACTCATGAAAGTAGGGCATTATCCATCAAATCTGGAATGTCCTTTGTAAACAATTGCTTGAAATGCCAAGATGCACTGATCTACCAAATATGGCTAGGTTTGTAAGCTTGGTTAGCGAAGATGCTTCAATGTACCGAGTAGTACAAAAGATGAAAAAGGTACAGAAACTATGGTTGTGACCTTGCTCCTCTTGTTTGAAAGCCTTACATTAATGTTCATTAGTTTTGGCAGATGTCTATAAACTCATTAAATGATCGAAAGCATACAGGCCTGTAGGTCTATCTGACGGGGACAACATTCCGAGTGGGAGTAGCGTACCTTAGAAGCTTCAACTTCAAAATTTTGGCATAGCGCCGAAATATCCCGCCCACCCATTCAAACATCCCACCCATCCATTCAAACATCCAGCTCCAAAAAAACATCCAGCCCAAAAAATTATTGTATTGCACAAATTTAACCTGGAAGCTTGAAATGGCGTTATACACTGTGTGAAGAAAGGGGCGGTGGCATTTTGAGCCATCATCTTTGTAGTTGCTTCACGAAAAAACACATTGTTGTTACTTGGAAATTCGAAAACAAACTTCAAATTTGGAAGCAGACATATTGGTTGATTTGCAAAGATGCACCGATCTACCAAATACGGACACGTCATCATAAACTATTTCCATGACCTTGGTCACCTTTTTTGGGACGATGGTGATCTTCTTGGAAGCCTTAAATTGTTTGAAAATTCATCAAATGCCTTGAAACTCGTTTAATGCTGGGAAGTAACCCTTGCTGGCGTGTGGGCCTAGACGGTGACAACGCGTCTGAGAGGCCCCACGCCGGACTAGCGTATGCGAGAAGCTTCGACCTCAAAATTTATTACAACGCCCAAACATCGCACCCATCCATTAAAATATCTCGCGCATCCATTCAAACATGCTTCACCTCTTTCTAGAATGCAATTCCTCTTCTATCCCTGCTCAAACAAGAATCCGAGGGAGCACTACAATAACAGAGGGATATAGGTGGTAAATTTGCGTTCTCCCAAGTGCATCACCCCATCCACGTTTCCTAGCCCTTCTTCAATATTTACCTTCCCGCCCACTCTGACCTACACCGACTTTTTGGACCCACTATGTAAGTGACCCACATGTTAGTGAGCCAGAATTACGGGAAGTAGAGATTCCCATCACTTGTTGTTCAAAACTCGAACATTTTTCGCTCAACCGAGCTAAAATCGTTAAAATCATCCAACCTGGCTTATTATTGAGAATTCATGGAGTCCAAAACCATAAAATCTAAACCCCTAAACCATGACCAAGCAGATATCATGCAACTAT
Source organism: Avena eriantha (assembly GCA_910589775.1). Taxonomy (NCBI): domain Eukaryota; kingdom Viridiplantae; phylum Streptophyta; class Magnoliopsida; order Poales; family Poaceae; genus Avena; species Avena eriantha. The sequence continues at coordinate 284,176,946 of OU342742.1, read as the reverse complement.
AGATCAAATTGAGATACTTTCGTTAAATCAGGTAACACCATTCTATTAGACGAATATAAGCATAAATCCTAGGGATTACCAAAAATTCTCTAAACCCTAAACCGGAAACAACCCATAAAACTAAACTGGAAAACCCTACACCGTCGACCCATAAACCCTAATCAAGCAGGTATCATGCACTTATATATAAAAATTTATTCCACGAATATAAGCATAAAGCTTGAACTTTATTTAAAATTCGTGAAACCCTGAAATCTAAACACTATACCCTAAATCCTTACCAAACACGTAGCATGCACTTATCAAACCAAATTCATATATTTTCATTAAACTGGTAACTCCATTCTATTCGATGAATATAAGCATAAATTTTGAGCATTTTCGAAAATACCCTAAACCCTAAACAACCCCTAATAAAACCTAAGCCTAAAACCCCAACCCTCAACCCATAACCCTAACAGATCAGGTATCATGCACTTATAGATCAAATTTGGAGATACTTTCAATGAGTTAGGTAATGCCATATAAATTCTATTCGACGAATATAAGCATAAAGCTTGAGTATTATTGAAAATTTGATAAACCCCTAAACCCTATTCAGTCCATAAAACCTAAATCGTAAAACCCTAAAACCATAAAACCTCGACCCATATAAAAACCCTACCCAAGCAGGTATCGTGGACTTATAAGTTTGAGTATTATTGAAAATTCCCGAAAACCGAAATCTGTAAAAACCAAATCCTAAACCCTACAACCCTAAACCATAAACCCTCACCAAGCACGTATCATGCACTTATAGATCAGAGTTTAAGATAATTTCATTAAATTGGGTAACACCATTATATTTTGACGAATATAAGCATAAATTCTGAGTAATATAAAAATTTCCCTAAGCCCTAAACATCCCCTAAAACATAAACCCTAAAGCCCTAAACTCTCAGCCATAAACCCTAACCAAGCATGTGTCATGCACACATCGATCAAAATTTGAGATACTTTCGTTGAATCAGCTAACACCAATTCTGTTCTATGAGTATAAGCATAAATCTTGAGCATTATTGAAAATTCGCTAAACCCTAATTCCTAAACAACCCATAAAATAAACCGTAAAAACCTATAAGCCTAAACCCTCGACCCGTAAACCCTAACCAAAGCAGGTATTGTGCACTTATACATCAAAATTTGAGATACTTTCAATAAATTGATGTAATGCCATTCTATTCAACGAATATAAGCATAAAGCACCTTGAACATTATCGAAAATTCCTAAAACACAAAACCCTAAACCCGTACCAAGCACGTAGAATGCACTTATAGATCAAAATTTGATATACTTTCGTTTAATTTTCTAACGCCATTTTATTCGACGAATATAAGCATAAATCTTGAGCATTATCGAAAATTCCCTAAACCCTAAACCCTAAACAACCCCTAAAACCTAAACCCTAAAACCCCAAACCCTCAACCCATAAACACTAACCAAGCAGGTATCATGCACTTTATAGATCAAAATTTGAGATACTTTCATTAAATTAGGTAATGTCATTCTATTCGACAAATATAACAATAAAGCTTGAGAATTATTCTAAATTCCCTGAACTCTAAACCCTATACAATGATAAAACCTAAACTCTAAAACCCTAACCAAGCATGTATCATGCTGTTATAGATCAGCATTTGTGAGACTTTCATTAAAGCAGGTAACGCCATTCTATTCGATGAATATAAGTATAAATCTTTGAGCATTATAGAAAAATCGCTAATCCCCAAACCCTAAAGAACCCATAAAACCTAATCCCTGAAACCCTAAATCATTGACCTATAAACCCTAAACCAGCAGGTACCATGCACTTATAGATCAAAAATTGAGATACTTTCATTAAATTGTGGTAACGCCATTCTATTACATGAATATAAGCATAAAGCTTGAACATTATTGAAAATCATAAACCGTTAACCGTAAACCCTAATAACCTCCTAACCCTAGAACTCTAACTTCCTAACCCTAGAACCCTCAACCCTTACCAAGGAGGTATAATGCACTTACAGATCAAATTTTGAAATACTTTCATTATATTGCGATAATGCCATTATGTTCCATGAATATAACCATATGTATAAAGCTTGAACATTATTATTGAAAATTCCCTAAACCTTGAATCCTAAACTATCATAAACCCTAAAACCTTGAACAACCCTAAACCCTAAACTACTAAACCCTAAAAGCCTAAACCCTAAAATCCTAAACCATAAACCATGAACCCTTAAACCCTCAACCTAAAATAAAACTCTCAACCCTAAACTTAATTAATCCTAGGCTATATATACATTGAGTGAAAACCGGGGCAATGGGATTTAAATCCATGTTTTGTAGTAGCTTCATGTCTAAAGCCATTGTCGTGCATTAGAAAATTGAAATAACTTCCATTTCGGAAGCTTCCTTTGTAAATAATATTTTAAATGCTAATACAGACCATAAATTTTTTGGATAGGTCATTATAAACTATAGAAAAGATATGGCCATGACCTTGGTCTTCTTGTTTGAAAGCCATGCATATTCTTACATGGTACTCCATATATATTGTGATACAATTTTTTCTCAGAAATTATCAAATTTCAAGATTATATTTTCCATGGAAACTAGCTAGTGCACATAGTGAGACATGAATAGAGAAAATAATGGATGTATTTCTTTTTATATTTTGTTTCTTCGTATTTTTTAAAAATGGCTGGAATTCGGTGTCATTACCATTCATATCAAAAAGTTGAATTTGCCAAAACTCTCGGTGGTTCTCCAATATTTGATTACTTGATATCTTTGAATTAATTTAAAAAGTCAAGAGCAAGGTATATCACACACGTTCTAGTTCGAAATTAGACATATTTACTTCAGATTGTCAAAAAGTCATTTTATTGCATAGATTTAGCTAGAAAGTTTGGAAATTCATGGAAGTTGGGCATTGTCCATCAAATCCAGAATCTTCTTTTGAAATGCCAAGATGCAGCTATCTACCAGATATGGACACGCTATTATAAACTATAACAGAGATATGTCCATGACCTTAGTGATCTTGTATGAAAGCCTTCAAAATATATTGTTTATCAATTTTGGCTAATGTGTGGAAACTCATTTATATGTTGGTAAGCATACTATCGCTGGCGTGTGGGTCTAGACGGGGCCAACACGTGAGAGCGGCTACGTCGGAGTAGCATACGTTAGAAGCTTCAACCTCAAAAAATTTGCATGGCGCCGAAACATCCCTCACACATCTATTCAAATATCCCGTGCATCTATTCAAATATCCTGCCCTGCTTTTTGCAAATGCAAAATTTATCTTCTATCCCTGCTCCGAAAATAAGGACTGTGGCAGTACTACAATAATAGAGGGGTATAGGTCGTAAGTGTGCGTCATCCCACCTATATCCCCCCATCGTATCTTCCCCTGCCACACCCCTCCAACCTAGACCTTCCTCTAGCTACTTCACCGCCAGGCCTCTCTTCCACACCAGAGTTCTTCTGTAGGTGCTCTTTACCAGAACTATTTCACAGACTCCCTCACGACACCGGATCTGCTTCGCCAACGCCGTCGTCTACCCTACCAGGGCCGGTTCACTGAATCATTCGTTGCTGATCCCGAAATGTCGAGCCGCCGCCCCCGCTGCCCACTTGCCTATCCCAGCCGTCCTCGCCGTGCAGCGGTAATTTCTCTTGCCCGTTTGCTATATTTTTGTTACTCGTAAGCTATGAAATCTTCAGGAAGTTGCTCAATATCCTTGATGCTATTGCCATTTCATTTGCACCCTTCATCTTGTAGATCTTATCGACCTCATTAGCTTCTTCCTTTATTCCCTTTCTTTATTCTCATGCTATTGGTTTAATCCTCCAACACGAACTCATAGATTATATTCTTTCCGAGCGCTCACACGGGTCATGCAAACAGCTCATAGAGGATCCAACACTGACAATCTAATGCCCAACAAGGCTGAATCGTGAGGTTTCCATGTGTTACTTAGGCCATTTTCTTATCATTATAATTAGTTGCCATTCTACCTAAGAACTTGCCATGACATTTGCATTTATGTTCAATTGTGAATATATGTGCGAATGCTTAATTCATAAAATGTCCATCTAGTTTGGATGATATATTTGGTCATTTTTAATGCTATATGTTGGTGTTTTCACCTGCTTTCATCCTTCCAAACCAGCTATCTAGCTTGAAACATACGTCTGGTAATTTTTAATGCTATGTTTTTGGTGTTTTTTAGGACTTTTCATCCTTCCAAACCAACAAACTTGGTTTCAAATGTCATGCAGAAAAATGACAATGGAGTACAAGGACCAGAGTTCCAAATGCTCTGCTCAGATTCTTTTGGTAGATTGACCAGGAGTCGCACCTGCTCGAGAAGGAGCTACTGCCAGCCTGAACGTGCTACTGTAAGTTCATACTTACTTTAAATGATCTCTACTTTATATAATATTACTTGTTTCCCTTGTTGTTTTTTAACCTGTTTCACCATATTTTAGCAGACTGCAGTTAAAAACCAGCAGGAGTCCTTGGAAGGCAGGACTGAAAGTTGTGATCCCTCGTCCCATTCATCCTTCCATTGCATTGCTAAAGCAAACTTACTTACCTTTCCACCTGGAACAACTCCTCCATGTGATAAATATATAAATGATGTATTGCATGCAGAACGAAAGAGTGTAGCTGCTCTTAGATCTGTAGCTAAAATGTTGAAGAAGAGGACAGATGATACAGTGAAGCGAACCGCCATGTACCGATCTCTTATTGATGGTATTGACACGTTGTAATCTGTCGGAATGACGATCTTGTTGTATTACCTGTTGTAACAAACTTTTATTGTTGTGTAGTAAGTAATGTTAATTTCTGTGTGTTTATTAATTGATGTGTTGATATTCACCCGTTCTGCGAAAAGTAGGCGCTAGCAAAAAAAGTCCGAAACAGTAACAACGGGTGCATGGATGGACCAAAGTGGCCAGAACAGTAAAAGGCTCAAACAGTGAAAGGCCAGAATAGTAAAGGACCATAATAGTAAAAGGCCAGAACAGTAAAAGGACAAAATAGTAAAAGGTTGTAGCAGCAAAAGGCCTGAATAGTAAAAGGACAGAACCATGAAAGGCTAGAACAGTAAAATGCCAAAACAGTGAAAAGGCTAGAACAGTAAAAGGTCGGAAATGTAAAAGGTATTAATAGCAAAAGTACAGTACGGTGACAGGTGATACATTGCAAATGTATCTATAATTTTTGATGTTCCATGCTTGGTTTTATCCATTTTCTTGTGTTTTGTTCCAACTTTGGAGTACTTTTCATATGATTTATTGGACTAAACTATTAACAAGAGCCATAGTTCCAGCTGCCTATTTTCTGCTGTTTCTGGTTCCAGGAAAGTCAGAAAATGAATATTCTCGGAATTGGACGGGACAAAAGCTAAAGTGCCTATTTTTCCGGAAGTGATCAATTGCCAGAATACGAGGCGGAGAAGGGCCAGGGAGCCACCACACCACCTGGCTACGCGGCCAGGCCTGGCCCATGCCAGGGGGTGGTGTGGCCGCTCACGGCACCCCCTCGGCCTCTCCTTCCACCTATAAGTTGCCCTCAGGACGAAAACCATAAGTACCCGATCAAAAATCCATGAAAGAGTCTCTAGCGGTCGTCATCTCCATCCCTAGATCGGGAGGGATCTTAAGCTCTTCCCAGCACCCTGCCGGAGAGGAGAGTTCACCCTGGAGGCCTTCTTCATCACCATGCAAGCCTCCAGTGTGATGCGTGAGTAGTTCATCCTTGGACTACGGATCCATGTAGTAGCTAGATGGCTGGTTTCTCCTCCTTTGTGCTTTCATGTTTAGATCTTGTGAGCTCCGTTCATGATCAAGATAATCTATTTGTAATTCATACATGTTGTGTTTGCGGGGATCCGATGGATATTGAGATGCTATTTTAGATTGATTATTGATTCTATCATGTCTTTGTTATTTGAGATCTTGCATGCTTTCCGCTGTTAGTAGCTATCTTGGCCAAGTAGATGCTAGCAAGTCCAAGAGTTAGTATTTATGCTCGATAGTGGGTTCATGCCTCTGGTAATCTGGGGGAAGTGACAGAAATCTCTAAGGTACTAGATGTGCTGTTGCTACTAGGGAGAAAACAACAATCCTTTGTCCATAGAACAATCGTATTGTTTACTTTACACGCAATTCATAAGGCAATAATCTGTTGCTTGCAACTTAATACTGGAGGGGGTTCGGATGATAACCTGAAGGTGGATTATTAGTCATAGATGCAGTTGGATGGCGGTCTATGTATTATGTTGTAATTACCAATCAAGTCTCAAAGGAGTTAAGATGATTAGTATATGCATGTATTGCTTTCTCGGTGTTTGTCAATTGCCTCGCTCTAATTTGTTCACCCAGCATGTTATCTATCTTAAGGAGAGCCACCTTTAGTGAACTATGGATCCCCGTCCTTTTTCTTTACATACAATCTACAATCTTTTACTACTTTGTGTTTACTTTCTGCCAACTTTTACTTCTTTGTATTCGATACGTTTAATCCTTTTTTTCCGCAAAACACGGTGAGATTGACAACCTCATCTCAAGTTGGGGACAAAGTTTTGTGGTTGTGTTGTGCAGGTCTCCACATTGCTACTAGCACTGGTAAGGCGCCCTGCCAAAGCTCAGCTAGTAACACCTTTGGGGTGTTTCCTTGCTCCTACTGGTTCGATTAAACCTTGGTTTCATAACTGAGGGAAACTTGCTGCTATGCTCATCATACCTTTCTCTTGGGGTTCCCAACAAGCTCTACATCAACACCGCCATCAAGCATTTTTCTAGTCGCCGTGCATTAAGCCATCAACGGGCCAGTACAGTAACAAGCCAAACAGTGTCGGCCTTAACAGGCAAAATCCCAAACACTAAAGGGCCTAAGCAGTAACAGGTTGAAATTCCTAAAAGGCTGAAACAGTAACATGACTAAACAGTAAAAGGATAAATTGGTAACATACATGAATAGTGCACGGCCGGACTTGTGCAAGCCTCAAGTGGTAGCACAGTGTTGGACAAACATGGGCCTTGTGTAGGCTGAAACAGAATCGGGCATGCAAGTTCGCGGGTCGCTTCTCTGGGCCTATTTCAAATAGTGCATGACAAAACAGTAACAGACCATCTTCTTGTTTGGCTCCCCTGATGGGCCGGACCAGTTAGTACTTAGCAGGCCTTGGCTGGGCCTAGCTTCTGCCATGGTTTCTATGACCGTTAACGGCGGTAACCGGCCTCTAACGGCGGCTGCCACGTGGCAGTTTGCATGACGTCATCCATCAGCGTGGCTGGCGAACAGATCTACGACAGAACATGTTTTCGTTGCTGATGGGTGCGATCCGCCACGAGCGAAAAAAACCGTGGTTAATTCATTTGTGACGGGGCTTTTACCACGAAGGTCATCCATCGCGCAAGACTCTTCGGCCACGAAAAACAGGCCTTCAACCACAAAAATCGTCCGTTGTAAAAGCCAACTTTTCTTGTAGTGATATGTCAAACTGGTTTTAGAATGCATGCTACAGTTGAATCCCAACATGCTGCTAGGGTTCCTAGACATGGTTGGACACATGCTGGAGTGGCATCAATGCATGTGTTCTATTCCAACACCACAATGATGCACACATATACACACACATCCAACTGGGTGTGGTGATGCACCATCTTTCAAACTCGTGGTAGAATGCATGTTGTAGTTGAATCCCAGCATGTTGCTAGGGTTCCTGATCATGTTTAGACACATGCTAGAGTGGCATCATTGCATGTGTTCTTTTCCAAAACCGCAAATGATGCACATTGATACACACGCATCCAAGTGGGTGTGGTGATGCAGCATATTTCAAACTAGTGATACAATGCATGTTGAAGTTGAATCCCAGCATGCTGCTAGGGTTCCTGGAAATGGTTGGACACATGCTAGAGTGGCATCATTGCATGTGTTGTTTTCCACAACCACAATTATGCCCACTTATACACACACATCCAAATGGGTGTGGTGATGCAGTATCTTTCAAACTAGCGATAGAATTACTACAAGAAAAGTTTCCTTCCGCAATGAATTGGCCTAGCGATCGTCATAGAAGGCGCATCTTTTGCGACGAAATTATCGGCTTGACCATGGCCCATGGAAAACTTTTTTTCCGGTTTTGCGGCCCTCTACTACGACGGATCTGCTAAAAACATGGAGGCAGCTCGGCCATCGCGTGGCAGAAGCAAGATTTTCGTTCTCATGGGATGTCAGATGACTATGATCATTATGGTCGCATAAAAGAGGTTATTGAGTTGAATTATAATGACAAGACTGATGGTCGATCTGTGGTTATATTCAAGTGTTATTGGTATGACCAAGATCCGAGTAAGAAAAGAGGCCCCAAAAATGATGGGAATTTCATATCGGTCAATACTACTGCTGAGTGGTACAAGGAGGAACCTTATATTTTGATCAAGCTTCCGAGGTAATTTTCTTGGATGACAGAGATAATAAGGACTGGCAATATGTGCAAAAGTTTGAGGCAAGGAGCACCTATGATGTGAATGAGTGTGACAAGCCAATCACCATAGATGTTGCCCACCAAGATGATCCCAATGGTTGTATGGTAACTGAACTGGTTTATGTCGTTGAAAATTTGATTGCCAGAGGCATCTCTACGGCATCTCTGCGCATGATGGACAAGTAGATTTCACTATCGGGGTTAGTGTATCCAACAAAGACATGAATAAACTGGTTCTACCTGATGAATCTCAGGACATGTATGATGAATGGTAAGGGGAAGAAGATCCAACCCAGTCAGAATATATGGATCTAGAACGCGGCAGTGCAGAAAGTGATGATGGTGATGATGATTTGTATATTGTTGCGTATTATGCAGTGATATGATGAATAGTGACTCGTATTGGTTTTCTCTTTATAAAATGTATGAGACACGATGACAATTTCCTGTTGGATTGTAATTCTAGACTAATTGTCTTCCCTGACTAAATTGGATTAAGATTAATTCGACAAGTGCAAACATATGTAGAACAGGTTCACTTGGCATGTAGCAGAAACATTTGTTCAGTACATTAGTTAAGTATCAACCACAGGACCAGGTTCATATAGAAGGGGGCATACACACCTCGTGTCAGTATAGATCGGTGAGCACATTGTCTCGGCAGATAGAACAGCTGGCGTTGGTCTCAAGCCAAGTGAAGATGCACTTGCGGTGGTACGGATGGCTACATCCCTGGAGACGCACCGTTGTGCACTTCGACAGCGCCTGCATGCATCTGATGTAGTGGCCATCCTCCTGCTCAACCAGGTACCAACTGTCTTCAAGCACCGGCAAGTTGACGATGAGCCGGAGATTTAGGCTGAGGGTTAGGTCGAAGTGGAACCCGTCGACCCACATACACGCCTCAATCCAGAGCCGGTGGAGAATGTCGTATGGAATGATGATGTCCCACTCCTCCGTCGTGAGTTTAGGTTCTTCAGCAACCATACACGGCCAAGAAACTTGTTTATAGTTCCCACGACCTTGGTCGCTCTTTGCAGATTGCTAGGAGGCAAGTTGAGATTCAGCACATCCTCTTCGCAGGGTGTGGTTGTGACATCGTCCTCCTCGAGAGGGGCTGGGGTGGAGCCAGGCATCCTCCTGAGCTCGTACGTCCTCGAGAAGAAGATCTTCAGTGTGATTGTGTACTGCATCACCTCGTTAACTGAATATAGCTCGACGAAGGAGAAGTCGGTTGTGGCTGCGGAGACACGGCAGGCACGAAAGACATGGGGGGCAGACTCGATGATGCGCTCCTGTGAGGAGCGCTCCAATTCCGACGGTGCCGCCATTTGGGGATTTTTTTGGGGGGTGGGGGGAGGGGAGGTGGACGGGAGGGGGCGATGGCTAGTTGATGGTGCTTTCCTAGATGAGGGGGAAGAGGCCAGGGGAAATGGGTGAGGGCCTGTTTGATTTGTAGGATAGGAAAATCGTTGGAATAGGAAAAATGTAGGATTGCATTGCCATGTTCACTCCAATCCTATAGGAATTCATATGCACCAAAGTGTGTTTGATTCCACCATAGGAATCTAAAAAAGAGGTATGGGTGAATGTTTGATTTCCTACGAAAACTAGTACCATACAAAGGAATCCTTAGGAAAAAATCCTATGGGAATCAATCCTACAAATCAAACAATCGTCATAGGAAAATTTCCTATAGGATTTAATCCTACAAAATTGCTAGGCAAATCATTGGAATCAAATGGACCCTGATAGTGGACTACTCGAACAAAAGGTGGGGATATGCTACCTCGTCACTCCCCAATGTCATCCCTGGCTCATCCTCTCTTCATGGTTCTATTTAGGCTCGTCATAATGCTAGTGGGAGTAATTTGGGTAGTACATAGTCCTACATGTATTGCCAACTAAGCATTTAGATGACATGGCATGCAATTAAATGATGAGAGAGAGCCTTGGGGTAACTAGCTATGTTACCATAAGGGCGTTTACAATGTGAAAATAAGGTCTGATATAAGACACCTGTGGTAGACCTTAGTGGAATTTAAACATTGTAGCACTTGGTCTTAAGCTAAGAAACCTTGTGGTCGACCATACCAGTATGACCCGGCCATAAGAACATGAAAATCATTGTTTCTATCTCCTCACTACATAGTGTGCTTGCGGCAGAATTTTAAGACAAAATGAGTCTACATTGAAATAAATGAGACTTTGCATGATACCACACCTATGTTACTTTCCACTATGGAGGTAGTTACTTATTTTATTTTATTTTGCGAAAATGGAGGTAGTAACTTAGACTAGTAACATATGCATGTTACTACTCTAAGTTACTCCCCACCATGACTAGCCTAAATATAGTAACTTGCATATGTTACTGTCTTCATAGTGGGTGATAACATGTGTGTGGTGTCATGCAAGACCTAATTAATTAGGTTCTAGACTCATATAAATGTGTGATGTTTTGGTAATATCTCCCTCTCTTTCATCATTAATTATCATGTCATGTCACCTATTTGCTTAGTTGGCATTGCATGTACAAGCAACTTACTACTCCCACGTGACAAGAGGGATGGCTGTTGTCTCTGCGTTAAATAGAGGAAGGGTTGTTGAGCTAGACAGGAAAGACCAATATTCTAACATATACTTGATTTTTTTGTGGTATCGTCTGTGCAGCGTAGGCGCAGATGCCGGATGGATGAGAAGTGGTTTGGGCACCGATATTTGCATACGCTATAGAGGGACACCCAAGTTCTACAGATTTTCAAGATTTTTAGTTAAAAGAGAGCAACTATGTAGATGCATAGGCTGGTGGTACTTCCCCTTGCTATCGGTAAAAGAGAGAAACTATGTGGATGCGATGATGATTCAATCTATACATAACATAACCAGTATAGGTACAACACAACCATGGTAGAAACCAAACCATACTCTAGACAGAATCAACACACACATAGACACCCGAATATCATACGGTTCTTTTTTGTCAAGAACCCATGTCGCCCTCTGCCCGTGCGGGTATGCCGTCTGGTGTTCGATGAACTTGAGGAAGCTGCCAGCCATGTCACAACATTTGTTGTTGCACTTGATCTTCATTCCCGAGGACATCTGATCCACGGTAGTAGTTGGTTCGAAGACGCCTCGGTATCCATGGGCACTGGCCATCGGACAATTTTCCAACGCATTGTGCGCATGCAATGTGCACCGTGGCCTTGCCAAAGCACTGCTCGTGCAAGGAAAAGAGATTTAGCCCAAAATCAAGAGTTGTATCGAACCAGTGTGGAAAACATCATGAAGAAAGAAGTAGTAATAACCATGTACGCGGGACGACAAACAATTTGAGAACACAGCCTGTAGCTGAAGACCTGCCTCATTGCACTCATGTCAATCATAGCTTCAAATCACTCGTCCGCCATAGAGCCGCCTTCTTCAACTGCGGTGGATCTGAGAGGGATTTTGAGACAGAGCGAGAGAGCAGAGGGAGGAGCGCAGATCTGAGATGGTTGATGAGAGAGAGCGAGAGAGACTGGTTCCATAGTTAGATACTACAAGTACTAGACTCCTCATCTCAGTCTAGGCAATACCGTTTGTCCATCCAAATTCAATGGCCATGAAATGATACTTTATCTCTTTGGGAAGAGACCTGCATGGAGAAAACTAAGGAAGCACTGTGTTCCCCGATTAATTATCTCCCTCTAACCTGGTGTACACGTCGCTTTGACGACCTAGGGCTACATGGAAGACTAAATACTGTACTCCAGTACTACTCCGGGATGGAGGTACTAGTACTACTACTCTACCTCTGTTTGGGATGAGAGTATGAGACTAGCCCCAATGGGGGTATCAGGTTGTATGTACTGTATCATACATTAGGCCTTTCACAATGGGGTGTAGCTTAGCATGTTACAATAGGAGTTATATATATCTAATAGACAACCTCTCCAATGCATTGTATTTTAGAGGTTGTATCGTAAATTAATGTTTTTTCTCTCATGCATGCATTTTATTGGGCAATCAAATATTTTTGCATATGGTTACGTGCAAGGGGTCTATCTTAGATATTGCGTACTAAGATACAACAACACCCTCTCTCCTCCTTAACTGACATGCCACAAAAGCATTTTGCATAGTATGCCATGCTAAGAGACTCCCCCATTGTCAAAGACCTTATTACATGCATGGAAAATGCTTATGTGTCACGGCAATTAATAATGAAAGAGACTGTGTTGGTATCACTGAAAAATAATTATAATTTTGAGCCACATCCATAAAGTATAGGGTGTATAATTGGTTCTTGTACCTTGTGTCATGTATAAATCAATCTACTACTACTAGATACCTATTACTCGTTATTCTTGAGATAAATGACGAAGAAGATTCTAAAATTATTGAGAACTGCGTTCTAAGATTTGTGCATAACATTCACTATTCTAAAGACTATCAATGGAATACTCTATATGCTAGCATGGATAGAAGATCCAGCGGTTTGAAATGTTGGGATTTGCCAGGCTTGATTGATTTTTCAAAGTTCAAAGTACTGCGTACACAATATAGTGTGGTAAGATTATATAATATAGGTAAAGCTCAAAAAATATGAATATGCGAGTCTCACGTGCCGGAGTACTTCTATATAGTGACTAGTAAGTTGCACGTGCCGTGCACGTGACACACAGATAATAGACGTATGACATATCATGGTTACTATTCAACATGGTGGTTCTAGAACATGGTTGAGTTTTCTCTAGGTACTATTCAACATGAATTCAGCTGCTCTAAACAATTGGATCTAACATCCTAACGATAAGGATTGGTTCTATGGATCATTCATATTCAAAACTGCTCCATTATAGTGGTAGAGAGAATACAACCTACTGTGCTATGAAAATTTTGGGGTGGTGACATGACGGTTCTAGAACATGCATGGTGGAGTTTGATTTAGGTACTATTCAACATGAATCCAACTGCTCTGAACCATTGGATCTAATAGCCCAATGGTCAGGATTGGTGCTATGGATCCAATTCAAAACTACTCCATTATAGTAGTAGAGATAATATGACATACTGTACTTCTATAGTTCTATCACGTGCCGAAGCACTAAGGCATGTGCAACTTATTACTACTGTATACTGGAGTACATACTCCAAGAATTTACCAGACTCGTTACTCGAGCTTCGAGCTGCTCGCCACCTCTGTTTCGAGAGTGTATAGTACTACTACTCCTACTATCCGATGAGAGGCCAGCTGAAAGTACGGCCGCTACGAGTACTGATATGACATTTATCTTGTGAGTTAATGCCCCGGACAACCACCGGCTGTGATAAACTCACGCGCCACCAAGCGGTAACTCTGCATACTCCTTGGAGCATCTAAAAAGTACTCCTTCGAGAAATGCTGGGTCAAAGAAAAAACACCGAAAAAGAGGTCATCCTCACAAATACTTGAAGGAATCTAGGTGGATTGGCTGCGTCATCCTCGGAGGTCTACTTCGGCTTGAGGCCAAGCCCCAGAACAGTTCATCCGGAGGGAACATGCCACTGTTGGAGCCACCTCTGTAGAGCGCCTGGTCGCCCGTAGTAAACGTGTGTTGGCCCTGCCGGCCAACGACGTGATTTTAGGCCCCCTCGAGGCTACCGATATTGTGTTGGCCACGTCACGGAGGCATCAACATAGCAGGCGAACAAAAGTGGACCTCTACAACAAAGCGCTGGTGCCGGTGTGCCTCCCTTTCGACTGTGACGGAGCTGCGTCCGGGGAGGCGCTCTGGCTGGACATCAACCGTGGCCAAGTTAAGCCCGTGCGAGACAGCGGCCAATCCTTCCACCGAGAACCTGCAGCCAGCAATAATGTGACTAGGGCAGACAAGTCGGGTGGGCGCCAGGTTGCCGTGGTCGTGGCCGACGCCTTCCTGGGTCCCCTCGAGCCTATCGATCCTATGCTAGCCCTTTCTTACGATCAGGACATGCTCGAGTTCGATCTCGCACGCGAGGAACCTGCGGCCAGCGAGCATGCGACCTGGACAGACAACTTGGGTGGGCGCCAGGTCACCGTGGCCGTGGTAGACGATGCCATCCTAGGTCCCCTTGAGCCTATCGATCCTATGCTAGCCCTTAATCACCATCAGGACATGCTCAAGTTCGAGCTCAAGTGCGAGGAACCTGCGGCTAGCGAAGGTGCGGCTGGGGGAATCGACTCGGTAGGGGGAAGTGTGATCCTCTACTCGTACCGAGCAATCTCGTCCCTTTGACCATGATCAAAATGCTAGTGTGCACTGTGTTTTGTGTGTGAAGCAAAGAGTAGTAGAAAGTGTATGGCTCAGCTGCTCGGTTGAAATTGTGCCGGACCCGACTGCTTTTCCAAGCTAAATATTAGGGGCCTTTTTTCCAATTGCATGGACTTGGATTTAATTTTCTATTTTTAATGTAACCTTTTAATTCCACCAAAAGTGTTGATTTAAGCATGATGCACTTTCGGGGGAAATTAGCTACTCCCTCTGACCCAAATTAGTTGACTTAGATTTGTCTAGATTCGAATCTATCTAGACTTGTTTTAGTGTTATATACATCCGAATCTAGATAAAACTAAGTCAACTAATTTGGGTCGAAGGGAGTATAAAATTAAGCTTGAAAAATATATCATGTAATTTATCCAACCAATTCATGTAGTACTAGTAGTAAACTAGTAAGTTGCACGTGCCCTTCACGTGAGACTTAGATAATAGACGTCAGACATATCATCACTATATAAAATTATAATAGGTAAAGCAGAAAAAATATAAATTTGATCAATATCTATAATATATGTGTGTATATTTGGTTATCGTACTTTGTATATCATGTAGAGTGAACGATTATAAGGTAATCTAAAACTTCAAAATTTGGTAACATGGTCTGGAGAAACGAGGGAGAAGATTCTAGAATGATGGAGAAGTGTTTTGAGGTTCCCATGTTTCCGGACATAGCGAACCATGCATGTTTTACTTGTGATTCCTAGGTTCTTTGAGTTTTCAATGTTCGTATATAAATTAACCCACTTAAATTACACTACTATTTCTAATTCAAATTAATGTTCTCAGAATTGTCTATATTCAGGTATATGTATCTACCACAGAAAGATGACTAGATACATTTGAATCGAGATGAATCTATGAACATTAATATGGATCAGAGGGAGTCTGTCGAAATTATGTCAAATTATTTCGGACCACATGTGAGATGGTAATTGATCTTTAAATTCCACAAAATTCTTTTGTTGCCCAACACGACCGAGAGTTTTCAAAGATTCAACTTCTTTCTAGACTTTGCATGCCGGCAAAGTTGACCCTGCTTTGAAAAAAGAGAGAGAAATAGGCCAAAAAAACAAGGGGACTCATGCATGGCATCCTTTTGCTTTTATTACCTGGCATGAAAAATAATAAACATGAGCTTTTCACAACTTTTGAAAAAAGCCGCTTCACAAAAATGGCCTACCATGTATAAGTATGAACATGTTTCAGGATGAGCGACCAAGCATGCTCACGGAAATATCCATGTTTATGGGAATTTCGTAGTAGTACTACAAGAAAGTAGATGTGCGCATATTGGCGTTGGTAAACAGCTTTGCCAATGGGAGTTCCCAAATACTAGGAAAAGTAACAACTCCAATTTTCTAAGCGATGGAAATATTTTTTCTATAAAGCAAAGTAATCCACTTCTGTACTAGTACTAATCGAAAAGGGAGGCGACTCCTTCCAAAAAAAGAAGGCAGCCTGAGAGTAGCGGGAGGAGGAGTCATAAGGCGATGCGATGTCAGAGCAAAGCTATGATGGGCTGCTGACACGAGGTACACTACACTAGTAGTAAATATATGGACCTACTACTAGTATAATGCATGCAAAACAAGTTGTGTTTTATCTCTCCTTCACTGGCTCTCACCATCCATCCTCCATCGATCTCTTCTCTACAGCCACGGGTGCACAGTCTGGCTTGTCTCTTCGTCGTCCACAGCGTGGCACTACGCACATGTGACTTGGTACGGCACACCGATCTACCTCTAGCAACCATTTTTTCTCCAAAATTCAAGCCATCTACTGGATTAATAATCATCTACACCAATACAAGAAGTCTCAAAAGTAATAATAATAATTACAAAAAGGTCCTCGGACCACATTGCGACGACTACAAACCCGAGTGCACTAATTGGAGTGTCTCGCTCCTTTAGGACCTATAGTACCCAGTTTCCAAAAAATAAATACAGAATGCCACTGTTCCAATTTTTAGACTGAGTGTACCATGCTTTCTTACAATTCCCAAGTTTTAGGATTTTTCAAGCGGGCATAGAAATGTTTTTTCATTTTATTCCTGTTTAATCTTATTGCTTTTTGCTGAGGTTGCTGCATGTAATGCTAGTTGTTCTATAGTTCAAATGTTGAGTATTGTACATGCTGTTATAAAGCCGACAATAGATGACATGTCACTTTGTTATACCTAACACTCGGTTATACTATTCAACTAGCTCTCACACACTTGTAGAATATTAATTTAGACCTAATTCGACAAATGGACGGAAAGTCGTCTGAGTGGGTGAAATTATCTAGAAAATTAAGCTTCAAAAATATAACATGTAATTTATCCAACCACTTGATGTACTATAGTAAATAAATGGCACATTCTATGAACTCTAAGCCATATTGATTGCACTTCCTTCCAAAAAATACTTTTACTTCTTTACCATGCATGCTAACATGCACCAACCTAACAATACCAAAATATGGGGACACGGTCATTATCTTGATGAAGACAGGGTATGTCCGTGACCTTGGTCATTTTGCGAAACCCAAGAAACTTCATTCATAGTAGTACATGATATAGTAGGCAATACCAGAAGTGTGAGTTTTTCAAGTACTTTTACTGGTGGAAAAATAAGAAAGAATGGCCCCACCAAATTTTCGTACAAAGTGGACAATTCATGTTTAAGTATTTTTCAAACATCCAAACTAAAGCTCCACGTGCACTTAATTGCGTGACTCTAAGTAGATTAAACAAAATTAGGTCAAAATTGAATACATGTGAGCGTGATAGACTATTACTCTTGAAAATATCCAAAATTCTTTTGAAGGTACCCATGCGGCTAATATATCATGGGCCAACAATAGTTTTGAGAAATATCATTACTGATTAGTATTTTCATACATACAAATTTAACCACGTATGGAAAACATTCAAACAAAATAAAGTGTAAAACAAAAACATGTGACTTCATTACGATTGGCATACTTTTGTTAGTAGTATTATTAATTGCCAAGAAAAATGATAAACATGAGATTCGACAACCTTAGGGAAAAGGGATTCACATTATAGCCCACCATGATGTAACATTATTAATTCTTGGTTTTCAACACGAATGACTAATAAGGTCATGACCTTCTATATCGATGTATACCCTAGCTACACTTTTACATAGGGTTCTGACATCGGGTAGATGGGTGCTTCTTGGACTAGTAAACAATTGTGCCCGTGGGAGTTTCGAACAATTAAGAAAAAACATTTTTCACTTTTCCAACTGATTGTGGGGATGTTTTGTACTAGCAGTAAAGAAAATCAGAAGAATGTGGCACTAAATGCGAGAAGCGCACCATGTTTCCGGGCATCGTGAACCATCCATGTTTTACATGCGATTCCAAGGTTCTTTGAGTTTTCAAGGTTCGTAGATAAATTAACCCAATTAATTTACACTACTATATCCGATGCAAATTACTATTGTCAGATTTTTCTAGATTCAGATATATGTATCTAGCATAGAAACATGACTAGATACATTTGAATCTATATGAATCTATGAACATTAATATGGATCGGAGGGAGTTTGTCAAAATTATGTCAAATTATATCGAACCACATGTGAGTTACCAATTGCTCTTTAAATTTCACAAAAATCTTTTGAAGTTGCCCACCAGACAGCCAATATGTCGAGAACACGACTGGGAGTTTTCAAAGATTCAACTTCTTTCTAGACTTTGCATGCCGGCAAAGTTGACCTTGCTTTGGAAAAAGAGAGAGAAACAGGCAACAAAAACAGGGGGACTCATGCATGGCGTCCTTTTTCTTGTATTGCCTGCTTGAAAAATAATAAACATGAGTTTTCACAACTTTTGAAGAAACCCGCTTCACAAAAATGGCCTACCATGTATAATTATGCAAAGGTTTCAGGACGAGCGACTAAGCAAGGTCATGGACATATCCACATCATAGTTTATGGTAATTTGGTAGTACTACAAGAAAGTAGATGTGTGCATCTTGGCATTGGTAAACAACTTTGCCAATGCGAGTTTTCAAATACTAGGAAAAGTAACAACTCTACTAAGCGATTGAAATATTTATTCTATAAAGCAAAGTACTACACTTCATTTTGTACTACTACTCCAAAAGGTAGGCAGCGCGAGAGCAGCGATAGGAGTGCCCTGCATGTGAGACTCGGATAATAGACGTATGACATAGCATCGTTATATAAAATTATAATAGGTAAAGCAAAAAAAATTATAAATTTGATCAACATACATAAAGTATGGGTGTGTATTTGGTCCTTGTACTTTGTATCATCATGTATAAGTCAAAGATTGTTAGCTACCTAAAACACTTGATTTTTTTGGCAATATCGTTTAGAGAAACGAGGGAGAAGATTCTAGTATGATGGAGAAGTGTGTTTTGAGGTTTATGCATAGCATTCATTATGCAGAAGACTATCTATACAATCTTCTAGATGCTATAATGGAAAAAAAGATCCAATGGTTGGAAATATTGGGATCGCGAGTATTGAGATCCAACGGTCGGCATTCAAAGTTATTCGTACAATCTTATCTTGCCAAGTACTATATAGTGTACGAATACAAATAACTTTGAATATTGACCATTGGATCAAGACTCGTGAATCCGAACGACATTTTTAGCCATTGGATCTTCTTTTAGACAAAAGTGATCCAAAGCAAAGTACAAAAGAAAACATCTCACACTTACACCCCAATTTTGAACTATATTTAATTTTGTAGACACTAGACAATAAAAACATTTTGTTCGTCATTAATAGTTCAAATACATGCATATATTTATTAAAAAAATACAGATATATAATTTTAACAAAATTTTCATAAATTAATTTTCATACTTTTGTCCGCACACTATATATAATAGTGGTAAGATAATAAAAAAAGACTATCAATAGTATCTTCTCGATGCTAAAATGGAAATGAAGATCCAACACCTCACAATGTTGGGATTTGAGTCTTCATCCAACGGTCAATATTTAAAGTTATTCGTACACTATATACAATGCTAAGAAAAAAATGAGAAACATGTATTTTGATACCTTTGAATACAACTCTGGCTTCTTCACAATGTGTATTAGCCTACGGTGTATGAACATTCCTGGTTTTGACCCAAACAACCAAGATGATGACCATATCTACATTGTGTATTGGCGTATGACTGGTCTCTCGAGAAGGAGCCAAACTATAAAGTTTTCCTTTTAGGGTCCTTTGTGCTAAATTTATGGACCTCGATGTAATAATTTTCCTTTTTTAGGTCCTTGATGTAAAATGTACTCCCACCGACCATGTAAAATGTTAATCTAAAAGTAATTTTTGAAATTTAAATGAATTTATGCTTAATTCTCAACGGGTATGAACATTCTTGGATTTCAAGCCGAACAACCAAGGTAAGGCCACATCAACATCATACTTTATGTTGATGATCCCATGTTAGAGAATTTGCATGGCAATAGATCTGGCCATGTTTTGAAAACAATCGAAGAGGAAGTAGTATTAAGAGTTTGGCTTAGATCAGCTGATCTCTCGAGAATGAGTCGAACCAGATTTTTTACTTTAGTGTCCTTTATGCTAAATGTATATGGACCTCGATGTAATTTTTACTTTTTTGAGGTCCCCGATGTAAAATGTACTCTGATCGACCGTGTAAAGTTCTAACCTAAAAGTAAGTGGTGAAATTTAAACGAATTTAAGCTTAGTTGTCAACTAGTATTAACCATTCTTGTATTTCAAGACGAACAACCAAGGTCAAGGCCATATCTACATCATACTTTATGTTGATGATCCCATATCCAAGAATTTGTATACTGATAAATTTGTCTATATTTTGAAAACAATCAAACATGAAGTAGTATGAAGAGTATGGCTCGATCAACTACTCTCTAGAGAAGGAGCTAAACCCGACTATTTTCCTTGCTCAATTTTAGTGTACTTTGTGCTAAATGTATGGACCTCGATGTAATTTCCCCCTTTTGTTAAGTCTAAAAGTGTAAGTGGTGAAATTTAGATGATTTTAAGCTTACTTGTTAATAAGTATGAGCATTCTTTGTGACGAGGGTTTAATTCATCAATGTACATTGTTATGGACTTGGGTTTTGGAGAAGCAGGGAGTACTGGAGGCATAAGTCGGCTAGCAAAGAAGAACACAGGGACCCAAGGTTTACCCATATTCAGGCCTCGTAGAGGTCCCTACTCATGCTTGTCTGCTCTTGGAATTAATGAAGGAATCGAAGATCACAGAGGCACGCATATGCAATCTACCGAGAGTTGTGGAAACTAGGGTAGTGATTGTCCTCCTTGCCGCCCCCTCCTAGCCTTTATATAGATAGGCTAGGTCTCAGGTAGCAGGTCGAGTCAGTTACAGATTAGTGTTTTTGCTTTGAACTTTCTATCTTAAGCTTCTTCTTGTCTCGCAAGCAATCGAGAGTCCGTGGGCCACTCGAATTCTTCATTGGGCCCTGGCAACACCTTGGGCTTCTGCCGTATCTAGACCGTGGATACAAAACTCGAGTACCTGTAGGGTATACCCATGTCAGTTGCCCCCGAGTGTCTAGTGGAATGGATGATTCGACTGGGGATTTTCGAGTGCATGACTGAGCATTTTTTCGACTGTTCTGTTTGTGTCATAGGGATTGTTGATATACGTGACTGATTTAACCGATGTATCGATGTCAGTTAACTGCCTTAGGGCAAAACAATGCAATCTACTTAAATTCGAGTCCCCGGACTCGATTTCGGAAAAGTGCTGGTGTAATTCGACTCAGGCCACGGAGGTCTTACAGGAGTCAAATTCCAGTGTATAAGTGTGAGCACTCGACATGTCCGTCAAGGCGTGTTCATCGTACCTGCAGGTACGGATATGTTTCTGGTAGTGCGTAGCAGATGCGTTGTCAGGCCTTATTCAGGTCTTATCTTCACACTGTAAGCATGTCATCCGAATTTTTTGTTATCGCGGAGATGATTCGGGTGGCCCAGGAGATGCAGTCTCTTTGTAGGGAAAGTATGAGGCGGATTCACCATAGCATTCAAGTGTGGATGTTATCAACACAGTACGATGTACAAATAATCATATGGTGCACGGCCAGCGCTCCCTATGGGAGTAGCCCCCAAGTGCCTGGTTGAGTTGAAGACTCAAGCAGGGACTAATTTTTTTTTGCAACTAGTCTTGTATTTTCTTTCTTGTTTCGGTCGAGTTTGCCTCCGGCGCTCCCTATGGGAGTAACCTAGATTTCACAATCGAATCATAGATTCGAGTGATGGGTTGTCTTGAGTGTTCATACACCTGCATAAAATAATCGTAGGGTGCGCGACCAGTCCTCCCTATGGGAGTAGCCCCGAGTGCTTGGTTGAGTCGAAGACTCGAGCAAGGACTAAAGTAGTCAAAATCTCCGGTTGCTAGAATCGATGACGTCAGTGCTGATGATGTGATGACCTTAGTTTCCCGTGTGAGCGGCTTTGGCGGGACAGTGGTTCCCACTTTCTGACTTCGATTTGACTTGGCGTGAGTAATCTTCTATTTTAACTGTGTCTCCTCGATTTCCACGCGTAATGGAGATAGTGGGGGACGGTTCGTGGTTTATCTTCGCCACGTGTCGATGGCGATGTGCGCCATGCGTGTAGTAGGGTTTCTGATGACCGTTGGATGGTCTCCGTGAGGAGGTTAAGTAGCAGCCCAGCTGCATTAATTTTCCCCATCTGTCTTCTTTGCTTGTGCCTCCATCGCCATTGTTGCTGCTCTCTTCTTCCTCGCGGCACAGGATCGGCTCCGTGTCTTCCCCAGTTACTTCCTCCGTTCACACCGCCATCGAAAGATGGGCAATAAGAAGGGAGGCGCCGCCGCTGGATCCGCGGCCGCCATTGCCGCCAACAAGAAGAAGGGCGGTACCACCACCATGGGCACCCGCGCTGCCAGTGCTAGGAAGGAGAAGGGTACGGGCATCCGCGTCACCAATGGCGCAAGTGGGCGTCCATAATCATGCTTTACAAGCTTCATCTTTATTGCCAAGATGGAGTTCTTCCCTCCGTTGAAGATGACTCGCGAGTGGCCGGTGACGAGGTAATTCCTTGTCCTCCTTCGTGTTTCCAGGTGATGTCCTCCTTTGGGTTTCCGGGTGACTCGCGAGTCTTTTGCTAGCGTCCACAACCAAGTATGAGTTCCACTCATGCATCCAACTCCCTAAAAAAAGTTATTCCAAAGAGTCCACCATACCTACCTATTAGCTTATGATATTCCAAGTATATTCATGCTTTTGTTTACCTTGCAAATTAAACTTGTTTTCAGAAAACTAGTGATTAAAGTTCTCACAAACTTGATGGCACACTTTACTTTTCTTTCCCATAATAAACATGAACAATTGGGTCCTTCTTTGTTGCGTATATGCTTGCGCTTTATAAGTTGAAATTAGCAGAACCATGTATCATGGGGAACGCTTTCAACATTGCACCTGTACTTTGTACCCCGTTGATATCATGTTCTTTTGCTTATGGATCCCGGCGGTGTGAAATAAAATGGAACTTGTAAGATCATGGGGTTTGTATGTGTGTTAGAGAAACGCATGGGCCGCTAGCCTAAGCCATGCCTAATCATGGTGGAAACTTGCAGCATCACCATAATGAGCACTCTATGAAGCATCCTCAATAAAAACCTATGCAAATAGCAAATAAAAAGATCGCTGAGATGCTCAGTGTCTGCTTGCCTTGTCATTTTGATTATGGGATAACTCCTGTATCATGTGCAAGGGGTACCCCGTTGGCGGTTCTTTATGATACATATGTACTTACAATGACAAGATCTTACTTGTGACTAAAGCTGAGTAGCATGAGGTTCGGTCTTCGTAAGTAAGGGGCATGAGATTTCGGTTTATAACTTGTCAAGCATATCCTCTTAGTTATGTCACTTTAACCTTAATCACCTTCAAGATGCTTATGATAGGGGCAATGAGAGCTGAAAGCTATAAGTACCATAATTTTTGGAAGCTCTTTATGGGACTTGAATCCCTACTTCCTTCTATGAAGTCCTTTCTTCCACTTATATATTGAGTCTCCACCTTCTATCTTTATGCACTTACTTTCAGAGCATAGTGGCCATTCTTAGTTCTATGTGCATTGTCCCAAGACGTGTTGATTGATGCATAACTTTGATATTGCTTGTTTTAAAACTATTTGTATCTAGTCACTCTTATGAACTTTGAAGGTGTCTTATGCATTTATATTTGCTACACTATGAGGGACAAGCTGAATACCATTATGCTATGTTTTCTTTATGTGAAACAAACAAACGTCTTCCAAAGCATTGTTATTCATGAATCTTTTGTCTGTGCCCTGACATGTTGCAACATAGTTTCTTTGTCTTATTGCTAGAACTTTATCTTTCATGTTATGATTAAAGCACTATTATCCCAGCTTTGGATGTTTTACAAATACTTTGATCAAGTTTATGATGGTGCATGTCACCTCAAAAATTATTCTTTCTTTTTACCACTTACCTACTCGAGGACGAGCAGGAGTTAAGCTTGGGGATGTTGATACATTGCAAATGTATCCATAATTTTTGATGTTCAATCCTATGTTTTATCTACTCTCTTATGTTTTGTTTAAACTTTGGAGTACTTTTCATAGACTTTCTTGGACTAACCTATTAACAAGATGCCACAGTGCCAGTTGCCTATTTTCTGCTGTTTTTGGTTCCAGGAAAGTCAGAAAATCAATATTCTCGGAATTGGACCGGACAAAAGCCAAAGTCGATATTTTACCAGAAGAATCACGAGTCAGAAGACGAGATGGAGAGGGCCAGGGGCCAGCCACATCATAGGTTGGCGCGGGTCCCCCTTGGCCACGCCACCAGGTGGTGCTACAAGAAATCTAGTGATACATGACCCTCCATATTGGTCACTGAAAGGTCATAGTTTTTAATTTGTGACCAAATACAGAAGGTCAAAAGCTGCGTCACTAGTTAAACACCACGACCTTTTTTCCGAATTGGTCATAGACGTCTATGACCAATACAGTTGGTCACAGATTCTATGACCAACTGTATTGGTCACAGACTAGTTGCCCTGTCCACGTCATATCCTACATGTCCAATCCTACACCAATTGGAAAGGTCGTCGATCAGATACAACCCAGTCCAGTTAGGTGTTTTACATGGGCCAAGCCCAAAAATTTCAACATTTCTTTTCAGGCCATATCCTTTACAAGGCTGATTTTCTTTATGGTTTGTGGCATTTACAAGGTCCGTTTAGTTTATGGGCCAAGGCCTTTTTGTGTCCGATTCATTTTCTAGTTTACAGCCCATTCCATGCACACTGTTCTGGTACAAAATAGTTGGGCCTGTGGACTTTTTTAGATCCAATAGAGGCCTAACTAATAGTAGAACAGCCAAACCAGCATAGGTATAGTTTCCAATAATATAACTCACAAAGCATAACGATTTAAAAAAATACAATTTACAAAGCATCACACCAATCAGATCATCCATCCTAAGCAGACCAACATCTTTCATCTTATTGCCGACAGGGACTAACTTTACTTTATCATCACTACAATATTATCATGGCTGAACGGATGTACTTGAAACAGTATAAACAATAAATGTACTTCTTTCAGTATAGTCGCCACTGCTAACTATCTCAGCACCGTCGGTGATCGAGCTTCGTCCCGTCTTTCGCGCTCTCTGCCAGGCCCCCTTAGTGGCCTGCTTGACGAGGTCGTGCTTTCCTCGACCTAACCAAAGCAGTCAGACTGGCACATCAATATCTGGAGCTTGAAGTTCTGATATTGCATGATAATCAAACAATCAGTAGAAAAATATTTTATTAAGGTATGAACATGCAATATTTACACAGGAAAGCTAAGCTTATTGATAATGCAAACATATTGAAATCAGGAAAGCACTCACAATTTCAGAGCATTAAAGAGTCACAAAACACAATCTAGTTTGGACAAAATGATCAGCAGCAAATTCCTCAATGGTGAAAACATGAGAGCAAATTTACATGCAGGTAATAGCAAACATTATGAAAACTTTCATCATTTTGCTTCATCACCGTCGAAGGTTACTGCACATTGTTCCCACCTATTTGAGAGGCCACATCATCTGCATTTACCACCTATTTCATTAGTAGTATACATTATAGGTGTAGTAGCAGCAAAGGTTACATGTGTAGTAGCAGCAAAGGCAAGAATTTAATGACATGCATAAATCAACATAAACACTTTTAAAGGCACACATCACTCTAGATTCAGAATGAACATAAATCAGAATTCCAAAAGCAGTAAAAAAATTCATTTGGTGATAGGCTAAATAATTGGACAACAGAAAATAAACTAGTGCAGACTTGCAGATTCTCACAGGTTAAACCATACATACACAATGCACACCTACTATAACTTGTACCATACCTCAAGACAATTAACCAAAGTAGTTTCACCCGGACCACTATGGTTCATGAAAATTGGTCCTGAAAATCAGGACAAACTGAGAGGCTAAATCATACAACTATACTGTATGGTAATGAAAAAGGGTCACTCTGGCTAAACCTAATATGCTAAATTAGAACAATCTGATAGGCTAAATCATGCATATAATTTGCGTTTGATTAGGGAGGATTGGAGCACTAACCAAAAGGAAAGGTATGGATCATGATCTTACAGTAGGACGAGTCGGAGAAGGAGCGAGAAAGCAAGCCTGACGAAAGCCTGGCCGGTGTTGTTGACGAGGATGTCCAGCTTTCCCCTCAGCTCGTCACTGGCCGTGGCCACGAGTCGTTCCCTGTTGGAGCACACGGAGATGTTGCAGTCTGCGGCCGTGACGCGCCCACACAGCCGCTCCTCCGACAGCGATGCTTGCGGAATCAACCTGAACAAATGCACGCCATGGAAATAAAGCACACCGGCCCGGTTCAAATTTTTTCACTCCTCCGACACTGATGCTTGCGGAATCGATAGGAATACTTACAACTTCACGGAGGGAGATGCTGAGGGAAACAAGGGCGTAGGCGAGGCGGAGGAAGCGGTAGGAGGTCTGCGGCCAGGTGAAGACGGTGAGGCCCGTGGCTCCAAGATCCTACGGAAGCGAGACCGGCGACCGTAAGAGGAGCGCGTGCTCTTCTAGAGGTGGAATCCCCGTGACCTTCGTGCTGCACCGCAAGACTACCTCGGCGATGCGCATCTACCACTGGCGCCATGATTCCTCCTGCTCATAGGGGATCCATCCACCGTTTACTACTAGCTATTAAATGATTGGAGCGGGGGACGAAGAGGTGGGCGCTTGTGATAGGAGACGGAGGGAGATGGGCAGATGCGGTGGCGGCCATAGGGGATCGAGGTGGCGGTGGCGGTTGGTGAGAGAAGAAGAGGTGGATCTCGATCTGCCGATCTGGACTGCGACCTAGATGGGTGGGGAGAGAAGACGAGCGGCGCGTGAGGGATTAGGGTTCGGATGTTCCGCTAGACCGCGACCTAGATGGGTGGACGATTTTGCGAAACAACCCTTGATCTGTTTTGTGTTAACTGTGGATGGTTGAGATCTACTTCGATGGAGCAATCTGTGGGCAGTCTAACTCTCTATCCTGATTGGCTGGCTCTATAAAAAGGCTTTTCCCATTTTCCGAGTGCCAAAAAGGTGGCGTTTTGTTAAACAACCACCAAATAAAAGTTTCAAAATCATACCACCCTATTTTTCATAAATACTAGACCACGTTGAATGGATAATGTCCCAACCTGGGTATCTAAAACATTTTTGTGCACCCCTCGCGAAAAAGACAATTGTCTGTTGAATCAGTAGGAACTGGGTCCGATTAAAATACAGGTATATGATCTAGGGCTCATGATTTTTTGCAAAAATCATTTTTAAGTTCACAATATGCTGTTTTATCAGAGATCCAATGCAAGTTCAGAGAGGCTCATCCCCTAGCTAAGAACCTTCATGCCCGCCGTTTTGACCATAGTTTGAAATGGACGTACAAATTTCAGAAAACGGTCCAAACAAGGTAAATCCTTCGCGTGGCGTTGTATTATGTGACATAGTTGCAAAGAAAAATACCAAACTTGGTATACTGGAAATATCTCAAAAAACCCTTCACAGAAATGACCTATCATGTTCGAGGTTTCATGACTTTCAGGTCAAACGACCAATATTATGGCCAGAATCGCAGCATAGTTTATGATATTGTGCCCATATTGTGCAGGAATGTGCATCTTGGGATAGCGAATAATGTTGCAGGAGGAAGTTTTTCTTTTCGTCACTCGAAAAATACATTTTCTATTTTTTGGGTGCAAAAAACAAGGCGTTTTGTGAAACAACCACCAAATAAAAGTTTCAAAATGGTCCCATCCCATTTAAAAAAAATACTAGACCACCTTACATTGCCAATGTCCCAACCGGGGTATTTGAAACCTTTCTGTGCACCCCTCGCGAAAAAGACAAATTCCTGCCGAATTGGTAGGAAGCGTGTCCGATTTGAACTACAGGTACATGATCTAGGGCTCATGATTTTTTATAAAAATCATTTTTAGGTTCACAATATGTTGTTTTATCAGAGATCCAATGCAAGTTCAGCGAGGCTCATCCCTAGCTAAGAACCTTCATGCCCGCCGTTTTGACCATAGTTTGAAACGGGCAAAATTCAAAAACAGTCCAAATAAGGTAAATCCTTCGCGTGGTGTCATACTATGTGACATAGTTACAAGGAAAAATACCAAACTTGGTATACTACAAATATTTCGAAAAACCCTTCACAGAAATGACCTATCATGTTCGAAGTTTCATGACTTTCAGGTCAAACGACCAATGCTATGTCCAGAATCGCAGCATAGTGTGTGATATTGTTCCCATATTGTGCATGGATGTGCATCTTGGGATAGCGAACAATGTTGCAGGAGGAAGTTTTCCTTTTCGTCGCTTGGAAAATGCATTTTCCATTCTTCGAGTGCCAAAACAGGGCGTTTTGTGAAACAACCACCAAATAAAAGTTTCAAAATGGTCCCACCCCATTTTTACAAACTACTAGACCACCTTACATGGAAAATGTCCCAACTGAGGTATTTGAAACCTTTCTGTGCACCCCTCACGAAAAAGACAAATTCCTGCCGAATCGGTAGGAAGCGTGTCCGGTTTGATCTATAGGTACATTATCTAAGGCTCATGATTTAAAAAATAATAATTTCTAGGTACACAACATGATATTTTATGATAGATCCAATGCAAGTTCAGTGAGGCTCATCCCCTAGCTAAAGACCCTTCATGCCCGCCATTTTGACCATAGTTTGAAACGGGCATAAAAATTCAATAACGGTCCAAACATGGTAAATCCTTCACGTGGTGTCGTATTATGTGACATAGTTGCAAGGAAAAATACCAAACTTGGTATACTGCAAATATCTCGAAAAACCCTTCACAGAAATGACCTATCATGTTCGAAGTTTCATGACTTTCAGGTCAAACGACCAATGCTATGTCCAGAATCGCAGCATA
The DNA here is from genome assembly GCA_910589775.1 of Avena eriantha. Taxonomy (NCBI): domain Eukaryota; kingdom Viridiplantae; phylum Streptophyta; class Magnoliopsida; order Poales; family Poaceae; genus Avena; species Avena eriantha. The sequence goes on along the minus strand of OU342742.1, from coordinate 284,147,642 downwards.
GTTTGCGATATTGTGCCCATATTGTGCATGAATGTGCATCTTGGGATAGCAAACAATGTTGCAGGAGGAAGTTTTCCTTTTCGTCACTCAGAAAATGCATTTTCCATTTTTCGAGTGCCAAAAACAGGGCGTTTTGTGAAACAACCACCAAATAAAAGTTTCAAAATGGTCCCACCCCATTTTTACAAAATACTAGACCACCTTACATGGAAAATATGGCAAATGAGGTATTTGAAACCTTTCTGTACACCCCTCACGAAAAAGACAAATTCCTGCCGAATCAGTAGAAAGCGTGTCCAGTTTGATCTATAGGTACATGATCTAGGGCTCATGATTTAAAAAATAATAATTTCTAGGTACACAATATACTATTTTATCATAGATCCAATGCAAGTTCAGTGAGGCTCATCCCCTAGCTAAAGAACCTTCATGCCCGCCATTTTGACCATAGTTTGAAACGGGCATAAAAATTCAAAAACGGTCCAAACAAGGTAAATCCTTCGCGTGGTGTCGTATTATGTAACATAGTTGCAAGCAAAAATACCAAACTTGGTATACTGCAAATATCTCGAAAAACCCTTCAGATAAATGACCTATCATGTTCGAGGTTTCATGGCTTTTAGGTTAAATGACCAATGCTATGACCAGAATCGCAGCATATTTTGTGATATCGTGCTCATATTGTGCATGAATGTGCATCTTGGGATAGCGAACAATGTTGTAGGAGGATGTTTTCCTTTTCGTCACTTAGAAAATGTATTTTCCATTTTTCGAGTGCCAAAAACAGGGCGTTTTGTGAAACAACCACCAAATGAAAGTCTCAAAATGCTACCACCCTATTTTTCATAAATATTAGACCATGTTTAATGGACAATGTCCCAACAAGAGTATCTAAAACCTTTCCATGCACCCCTCGCAAAAAAGACAAATGTTTGCCGAATCGGTAGGAAGTGGGTCCGATTTGAACTACAGGTACATGATTTTATGCTCATGATTTTTTGAAAAAATCATTTTTAGCTTCACAATATGCTGTTTTATCAGAGATCCACTGAAATTTTAGCGAGGCTCAAAACCTATACGAGTCACTCCCGTTGTATTGACCGCGTCTTCAAATTGGCATAACTAATTAAAACATTAAAAAAATAGAAATCCTTGACATTGTATAATTTTATATGAAAAGAATGTTATGCACCTCCTCAGGATGAACCAAATTGATTTTTATATCATTTCAATCGGAAGTCATATGAAAAAATTATAGGAAAATTATGTTTTTAGACTTTTTGGAAAAAACATCCCTCCACTCGGATGGGCTAAAACTTTACAAAGCCCATAGTTTTTAGTAAAATCGACCTGCTAATGACTATTGGGCTGTTGGCCCAGCCGGTAGGGAAAAATATTCAAGGAAAAAAAGAGGAGGCCATTTCTGCTGAGGCCCAGGCTCAACACTATTTAGGAATATACAACAAGGTTCCGCATGGCATTTTAACACAAATGCTCGGTTGTTCCATTGGTTTGGTTAACTTATTGTGAGGTAGAGGTCGTGGGTTCGACCCCCTGCGGCTCCCATTTTTTGGCTTAATTTCTAGTTGGTTCATCATATACAAAAATAGCATGCACTGTTTGTTAACATCAATAAAGTGTTGGTGTAGTGGTCTAGTTCCCTTAGTTGTAGGATGAGGTCGTGGGTTGGAAGCCTGCGGCTAGCTTATTTTTCGCCTTCATTTCCACGCACTGCAGGGGGTTCGTCATATAAAAAAGATCCTATGCTGTTTGTTAACGTTAATGAAGTGTTGGTGTAGTGGTTTAGTTCCCTGAGTTGTAGAACCAGGTCGTTCGTTCGAGGCCTCTGGCTGACTCATTTTTTGCCTTAATTTCCGTCGCACTACAGGGTACCACTTGTTTAATGTCAAAATGACAGGTGGTAGACCCTACTAGTCAGTGATAATATAATAAAATACCAGATTCACTTGTAGACCCCACACAACTGGACATGACACATAGACGAACTGCTTAGGTGGCGGTCTAGTCACCCTCTTTATACTTTAGAATATATTGTTATTTTATGGTATGACCATATAAACTGGTCGTAGTCTCCTAGATAACTGGCTTTAGACTAGTCATATCCATCTATGACCATTTCGTGTTAGAAAAATATGACCTTTTTGATAAAATTGGTCATTATTTTTCAAGGTTTGGACCCTCCCAAATTCCCTACGACCAATTGGTTTAGAATGGTCATAGATCTATCACCAAAAAATCCATGGTCGTTAAGAAAAGGACATTAGTCACCAAATTTCTTGTAGTGTGTGGGCCCCTCCGGCCTCCACCGACCTTGCCCTTTCGCCTATATATTCCTCCATGCGAAAATCCTAAATGTTCAAGCCTCCAGCCACGAAAAGTTCGGCAGCGCCGCCGCCACCGAAGGGGAGATTCGGGGAACAGAAAGTCTCTGTTCCAGCACCCTGCCGGGACGGGGAAGTGCCCCCGGAGCCATCTCCATCGATCTCCACCACCATCTCCATCACCATTGCTGATTCCCATGATGAGGAGGGAGTAGTTCTCTCTCGAGGCTATGGGTTCTACCGGTTGTATGTGTTCATCTCTCTCTATGCATGATCTTATTGAGATCATGAGCTTGTAATCTACAGATCAATTCTGCTAGTCAAGTGCTTTAATGAATCTCTGCTCTCCCCATGTGTGTGAAAGTGACAGCGTGCACACCATGGTGGCTCTCTGCATGATTATGGCCATTATTGCTCTCTTAGTTTGTCGCTCCCAGTCTTTTGCTAGCCTCCACAACCAAGTATGAGTTCCACTCATGCATCCAACTCCCTAAACCAAGTTATTCCAAAGAGTCCACCATACCTACCTATTAGCTTATGTTATTCCAAGTATATTCATGCTTCTGTTTACCTTCCAAATTAAACTTGTTATGAGAAAACTAGTGATTAAAGCTCTCACAAACTTGATGGCACACTTTACTTTTCTTGCCCTTAATAAACTTGAACCATTGGGTCCTTCTTTATTGCGTATATGCTTGCGCTTTATAAGTTGAAATTAGCAGAACCATGTATCATGGGGAACGCTTTCAACATTGCACCTATACTTTGTACCCCGTTGATATCATGTTCTTTTGCTTATGGATCCCGGTGGTGTGAAATAAAAGTGGAACTTGTAAGATCATGGGGTTTGTATGTGTGTTAGAGAAACGCCTGGGCCGCTAGCCTAAGCCATGCCTAATCATGGTGGAAACTTGCGGCATCACCATAATGAGCACTCTATGAAGCATCCTCAATAAAAACCTATGCAAATAGCAAATAAAAAGATCGCTGAGATGCTCAGTGTCTGCTTGCCTTGTCATTTTGATTATGGGATAGCTCTTGTATCATGTGCAAGGGGTACCCCGTTGGCGGTTCTTTATGATACATATGTACTTACAATGACAAGAGCTTACTTGTGACTAAAGTTGAGTAGCATGAGGTTCGGTCTTCGTAAGTAAGGGCATGAGATTTTGGTTTATAACTTGTCAAGCATATCCTTTTAGTTGTGTCACTTTAACCTTAATCACCTTCAAGATGCTTATGATAGGGTCAATGAGAGCTGAAAGATACAAGTACCATAATTTTTGGAAGCTCTTTATGATACTTGAATCCCTACTTCCTTCTATGAAGGCCTTTCTTCCACTTATATATTGAGTCTCCACCTTCTATCTTTATGCACTTACTTTGAGAGCATAGTGTCCATTCTTAGTTCTATGTGCATTGTCCCAAGACTTGTTGATTGATGCATAACTTTGATATTGCTTGTTTTGAACTATTTGTATCTAGTCACTCTTACGAACTTTGAAGGTGTCATATGCATTTATATTTGCTACTCTATGAGGGACAAGATGAATACCATTATGCTATGTTTTCTTTATGTGAAACAAACAAACGTCTTGCAAAGCATTATTATTCATGAATCTTTTGTCTGTGCCTTGACATGTTGCAACATAGTTTCTTTGTCTTATTGCTAGAACTTTATCTTTCATGTTATGATTAAAGCACTATTATCCCAGCTTTGGATGTTTTACAAATACTTTGATCAAGTTTATGATGGTGCATGTCACCTCAAAAATTATTCTTTCTTTTTACCACTTACCTACTCGAGGACGAGCAGGAGTTAAGCTTGGGGATGTTGATACATTGCAAATGTATCCATAATTTTTGATGTTCAATCCTGTGTTTTATCTACTTTCTTATGTTTGTTCCAACTTTGGAGTACTTTTCATAGACTAGTGATTAAAGCTCTCACGAACTTGATGGCACACTTTACTTTTCTTGCCCTTAATAAACTTGTTATGAGAAAACTAGTGATTAAAGCTCTCACGAACTTGATGGCACACTTTACTTTTCTTGCCCTTAATAAACTTGAACCATTGTGTCGTCTATGTTGTATATGCTTGCACTTATTTGTTGGGAATTAGCAGAACCATGCTGTCATGGGGAACGCTTTCAACATTGGACTTGGTACTTGTACCTAGTTGATATCACGCTCTTTTGTCTATGGATGTGTGATACTTTGCAAATGTATATATAATTTTTGATGTTCCATGCTTGGTTTTATCTACTTTCTTATGTTTTGTCCACACTTTGGAGTACTTTTAATAAACTTTCTTGGACTAACCTATTAACAAGATGCCACAGTGCCAGTTGCCTGTCTTCTGCTGTTTTTGGTTCCAGGAAAGTCAGAAAATCAATATTCTCGGAATTGGACCGGACGAAAGCCAAAGTCGATATTTGACCGTAAGAACCACGGAGCCAGAAGACGAGACGGAGAGGGGCTAGGGGCCAGCCACACCATAGGGTGATGCGGGTCCCCCTTGGCCGCGCCACCATGTGGTGTGGGCCCCTCCAGCCTCCACCGACCTTGCCCTTTCGCCTATATATTCCTCCTGATGCGAAGATCCTAAATTGTCAAGCCTCCAGCCACGAAAAGTTCCGCAGCGCCGCCGCCACCGAAGGGGAGATTCGGGGAACATAAAGTCTCTGTTCCAGCACCCTGCCGTGACAGGGAAGTGCCCCTGGAGCCATCTCCATCGATCTCCACCACCATCTCCATCACCATTGCTGATTCCCATGATGATGAGGGAGTAGTTCTCTCTCGAGGCTAAGGGTTCTACCGGTAGTTATGTGTTCATCTCTCTCTCTATGCATGATCTTATTGAGATCATGAGCTTGTAATCTATAGATCTATTCTGCTAGTCAAGTGCTTTAATGAATCTCTCCTCTCCCCATGTGTGTGAAAGTGACAGCGTGCTGACCATGGTGGCACCTAGGCTAGAGACTACAAATACTTGTTATGAGTTATATTTGGAGTTGGATGTTTCTTTGAAATTGTGGTGTTTGTTGGACTCATCTAGTACTCAAGTGACAGTGTGGGGTTTTCTAGATGGGAAATACTTACTTTGAGGTGTGCTGTTATAGCCCTACCAACGATTAGAGTGTCCAACCGGGGAGTAGTTCAGCGTAGTATCATAAAGAGAAGATATTTATATGAGAGTGTTCACTAGTGAAAGTCTGATCCCTAGGCCTTGTTTCTAAGCATTGATACACGGTTTGCAACTTGATTTGTTACATGTTTGCTTGCTTCTATCTTTATTTCAGTTTTACTTTAGTCTCTTGCACGCCATCAAGTTATTTTCTAGCACCGTTGTCTTATATCCATACCACTTGTATTTTACTATCTCTTCGCCGAACTAGTGCACCTATGCACCTGTCAAGTGTATTAGGTGTGTTGGGGACACAAGAGACTTCTTGTATCTTGATTGCAGGGTTGCTTGAGAGGGAATACCTTTGACCACTTCCTCCCTGAGTTCGATAAACCTTGGGTGATCCACTTAAGGGAAAACTTGCTGTTGTTCTACAAACCTCTGCACTTGGAGGTGTCGTCGGATTGAGGACAAGTACGCCATCAGGGGGTCCTCGAGGCGTGCGAAAGAGAGGGGTGTGAGACGTACGGTATTCCGGGATGGTGAGAACACAAGTTTACCCAGGTTCGAATCCGCCGGCTTTGGACGGATCCTACTCCTGCTAACAATCCAGTAATACGGCAGAGCCGGAATATGGGTTACAAGGGTATCGCCTGTGCGAGTTGAGATTGTAGACTATTGAGGTGTCTAGAGTGTTGCCCTAAAGGCTCTCCCTAGGACGGCTTATATAGATATCCGGCCTAGGGTTTACAGGAGAGATCAATCCGGCTACGACTAAGACTTGGTTACAGAGTACATATTGAACTACAAGTAACATTATGGGCCTAAGTCGGTAAGTCTTCTAGGCCTTCCCGTAGCCGGTTTGGACTCCGTCTTTCTCCCTGACTAGGCCGCCCGTGAAGCAAAGCTCTAACCCGAAGTGGGCCGCTCTGCTTAGTGAGGATACCCGGAAAGTATATCCCCAACAGGAGGCCCAACAACTGTCTACAAGACTAGAAGTGCGTAGACATCACGATGCGCTTGGTTGAATCAAGCCTGTTGCTAACATGGCATCCAACTTCTTCTTTAGTTCCACTAACTCTGAGGGGTTCATGCTGTAGGGTCTCTGGGCTATGGGTCCGGTTCCGGGGATTAGTTTGATAATGAACTCAATATCCCTCTCCGGGGGCATAGCTGGCAATTCATCTAGGAATACGTCGGGGTATTCACAGACTACTCTAACTTGGTCGATGGTGGGTAGGGCTAGACTCTTGTTGCACTTGAATTGACGGGGTAGGGTTTCAGATATATGCTCTACTGTGACTCCAGAGCTACTGGTCATGGTGATGGCTTTCTTAGCACAGTCTATCATTCCTTTATGCCTTCACATCCATTCCATACCTAGTAGTACTTCCAATACTTTAGTTCCAAGTACTATTATGTTGGCATAAAAATCTATCCCATGTATTCTGATAGGCAGAGCTTTGCAAACTTTTCTAGCTTTTGTAGTTGACCCAGGGATTTGAACTATCATGACATGCTTCAAGTTGGTTGGGTGAATCTTACTAGTGCATGCAAATTCTTTGGTGACAAATGAATACAAGTGGTTGGGGAAGCTATTGCTCCCACAACTTTTAGATCCGGAGCCGTAGGCTCCATCTTTTGTGGCCAGATCACCCAAATCAGATCCGCGACTGTTGTCGCTATCCATGCTCCTAGATGTTGCCGAGGCGTTGAGCTCGTTGAGGGTGCCAATTGGCGGAGGGAACCACGATGCTAGAGCAATTGTTGGTGTCATCGGCTGATCAGGCATATGAAGCGTGCCTAACTGGCCCACTTGGAAGCGGAAGCTCCCGATCGCCAGGCTGATCTCGTCGCCCACGGACTTGAAATCCGGGCGAGTGGCCGGCGTGTGTACGGTGATGTTTAAAGTGTCGAAGAGCTGACAAATCTCCGCTGTTGCGGAGTTGTAGATTGCGGTTGATGGGGCCGAAGAAGCCGCAACATCGACACTCCCAATTACCACAGACGGCGCCAACTGACGAGGGTTTAATTCGTCAATGTCCATTGTTATGGACATGGGTTTTGGAGAAGGAGGGAGCGCTGGAGGCATCAGTCGGCTAGCAAAGAAGCACACAGGGACGCAAGGTTTACCCAGGTTCGGGCCTCGTAGAGGTCCCTACTCCTGCTTGTCTGCTCATGGAATTAATGAAGGAATCGAAGATTATAGGGGCGCACAGATGCAATCTGGCGAGAGTTGTGGAAACTAGTGTTTTGATTATCCTCCTCGCCGCCCCCTCCTAGCCTTTAAATAGATAGGCTAGGTCTTGGGTAGCAGGTCGAGTCGGTTACAGATTAGGGTTTTCCCTTTGAACTTTCTATCTTAAGCTTATTCTTGTCTCGCAAGCAATCGAGAGTCCCTGGGCCACTCGAATTCTTCATTGGGCCCTGGCAACGCCGTGGATTCTGCCGTATCTAGCCCGGGTATACCAAACTCGAGTACCTATAGGGTATACCCATGTCACTTGGATTTCAAGCTGAATGACCAAGGTCAAGGCCATATCAACATTATACTTTGTGCTAATGATCCCATGTTAGAGAATTTGCATGGCAACATATTTGGCCATGTTTTGAAAAAAATAAAAGAGGAATTAGTATTAAGAGTTTGGCTCAGATCAGCTGATCTCTCGAGAATGAGCCAAACCAGATTTTTTTCTTTTAGGGTCCCTTATGCTAAATGTATATCGAGCTCGATGTAATTTTTTCTTTTTGAGGTCCGTGATGTAAAATGTACTTTGGTCGACCATGTAAAGTTCTAACGTAAAAGTATTGTGGTGAAATTTAAACGAATTTAAGCTTAGTTGTCAATGAGTATGAAGCATTATTCTTTTATTTCAAGACGAACCACCAAGGTCAAGGCCATATCTACATCATACTTTATGATGATTATCCCATATCCAAGAATTTGCATCCCGACAAATTTGGTCATATTTTGATAACAATCGAAGATGAAGTAGTATGAAGAGTGTGGCTCGATCAGCTACTCTCTCGAGAAGGAGCCAAACCTGACTGTTTTGCTTGCTTGTTTTAGGGTTGTTTGTGCTAAATGTATGGACCTCGATGTCAATTTTCCCCTTTTTAGGTCCTTGTTGCAAAATGTACTCCCACCGACCGTGTAAAATTCTAACCTAAAAGTAAGTGGTCAAGTATAAACAAATTTCAGCTTATAGTTGTCAACGACTATGACCATCCTTGGATTCCAAGCTGAACGACAAAAAATTCAAGTCCATATCTCTACATAGACTTTATTTGGATGATCCCATATCCAAGAATTTGCATGCCGACAAATTTGGCCATATTTTGAAAACAATCGAAGATGAAGTAGTACGAAGAGTGTGGCTCGATCAGCTACTCTCTCGAGAAGGAGCCGAACCCGACTGTTTTCTTTGCTCAATTTTAGCGTCCTTTGTGCTAAATATGTGGACCTCGATGTAATTTTCCCTTTTTAGGTCCTTGATGTATAATGCAATCCCACCGACCGTGTAAAATGCTAACCTAAAAGTAAGTGGTAAAATTTCAACGAATTTAAGCATAGTTGTCAACGAGTATGAAAAAATCTTGGATTTCAAGGCGAACGACCACAAGGTCAAGGCCATATCTCTACATCAGAATTTATGCTCATGATCCCATATCCAAGAATTTACATGCCAACGAATTTGGCCATCTTTTGAGAACAAACGAAGATATTAAAAACAAAAAATAATCAATTTCAAATTTCCAAGTGACAGGAATTTATTTTCTGAAAAGAAAGTAAGAAGAATTTATTTCCTTTTTTCTATTAAAAAATAATGAGCGAGAAGAGACTATGAGTATAGAGGAGGCAGAAAGAGAGGTGCGAAGAGGAGGATTTGAAGGCGGTGTGATGTCAGAGCAAAGCTGGGATGGGTTCCTGACACGAGGTACAGGGTTCACCGAGTAGAGTAAATTTCAGAACCACAATATATATGCACGCAAAACAAAATGTGTTTTCTCTCTCATTCACTCCCCCATCACCACCCCCACACCCCGGCCGACTGATCTCTCCCTCGTCCACAATGTGGCGCTGCGCACGCGCGTCGACCGACAACATGCCATTAGTGGCTTCGTTTCCTTCTCGGCGGCTTTGTGTCTTTGTATGGCGTGTTCATCAGCTATGTTGGTGGGAACCATTTTGGTCTTTATAATAGAGTATCAATTCAAACTTTCCTGGTTTCAAAATTTTCACTTCCTTCACAAACATCCAGGGCAAAGGATATTCAATAGATCGCCATTCGCAGTACTACTACTAGTACTATATGGTAAAGTGAGTAGTACCAAAAGAAACTTTTTTTGGCGAGTAGTACCAGAAGAAACTTCATACAAACATTAACTTCATATAGGACTCACTGCTGAACTAATGCAGGTCTGACGCCTCCTTGCACCTAGTCCGCACCGCCAGCGGCAACTCGTGACATCGGCACCAACGATAGCTCCAGTGATAGAGCCGGCTCCGGAATCATCGGCACCTCCTAAGAAGGCGGTGGAACCTCCTGAGCCATCGGTGGCACCACCGGAAAACGAGGCAACACCTCGAGATCCATCGGCAGCTCCGGGAGAACACTGTGAATGAAGTTGTCGTTGTTTGGGAACCGGTTCCAGTAGTTGGTGAAAATGTTGGAGCCGGTGAACACCACCATCTCGCAGCCGAAGTGGAAGGCCTGGCCGTAGAGGAGATGGGCGTCCCTGTAGTTGACGAACTTGACCTTCAGCGTCCCGTCCGGATTGTCGTAGATGCCGTACATCTGGTACTTGCTGTCACCATACCCAACATCAAGGAAGGCGCACGCCAGCTGCCACTTTGTTCTCCACGGGGAGAAAGCCCAAATGCTCAGGGCATTGTCCTCCTGTGCGGCGATGTCGGGGTCTTTGCGCTCCGATACAGTGGGCGGCAGCCATAAGGTAGCCATGGATGACATATGAGGTCGGAGATGGTTGCTGGAAGCGGGGGATTAGAGATGGTTTGGTGCAGATAAGGGGAGAGATAAAATAGGAAGGAGGTGAGCCAAGATTAATGTGGCAGATTACCGAAGCGAGGGGACAATCAATGTCGCTGATGAAGCTGATACGTGTGGAAAATATCAATGACGATGACTAGGGTAAGCGATTGGACGGAATGCTGACTCTACTTCCTGCACTTGATGGCCTAGTCATAATTTTGTGGTGCAGCCAAGGCGACCGCGACCTCCCCAATCTATGGGCCCTACGTGGATGACTGAGCTGATGGGTGAAAACAAATTGATAATGATAACATGGTATGAAATGTGATTTAACAAACATTAAGTTGTTTTAGCCAATATTCTTGTTATAGAAAAAATGCATACATTAAGTCTATTAGTAATATCTATTTACCCATATTGAGAATACATCCTAGTGTGCTATGAAATTTTTGGGGTGGTGAAATGATGGTTCTAGAACATGTTGGAGTTTGCTCTAGGTACTATTCAACATGAATCCAGCTACTCTTAACCACCAGATCTAACAGGCCAACGGTCAGGATTGGTGCTATGGATCCAATTCAAAACTGCTCCATTATAGTAGTAGAGAAAAGTACCACCACTCGGTAGAATGGAAAAAAGAAGATCCATCGGCTAGCATTGTTGTGATTCGCGAGTCTTGATCCATAGGTTAATACTCAATGTTTTTTGTACATTATATAGTGGTAAGATAAGATAACAAAGACTATCAATAGTATCTTCTAGATGATGGAATGGATTAGGGGATCCAATAACTAGCAGCAATGTTGGGATTTGCGGGTCATGGATCAGCGGTCAATATTCAAAATTGTCCTCCCAATATATATAAAAAATAGTGGTAAGATAAGAAAAGAAAGACTATCAATAGTATCTTCTCAATGCTAACATGGAAATGAAGATCCAACATTTGACAACGTTGGGATTCGTATCTTGATCCAACGGTGAATAATCAAAGTTATTCATACACTATATAGTGCTAATAAAAAATGAGAAACATGTGTTTTCACACCTTTGAATACAAAAAAATGATATGGCTTCTCCACAATGTGTATTGTCCTACGGTGTATGTACATTCCTATCTTTGACCCGAACAACCAAGGTCATGTCCATATTAACATCATATCTCTACTACTATAATGGAGCAGTTTTAATTTGAATTGGATCCATAGCACCAATCCTGACCATTGGACTGTTAGATCCAATGGTTCAGAGAAGCTCGATTCGCGTTGAATATTAACTATAGCAAGCTCCACCATGTTCTAGAACCATCATGTCACCACCCCCAAAATTTCATAGCACAGTAGGTTGTATTCTCAATATGTGTAGATACATTATTAATAGACTTAAGGTATCCATTTTTCTCTAACAAGTCTATTGGTTAATAATAACGTAATGTTTATTAAATCACATTTCATACAGTATATACGTGTGTGGCATGTGCCTTTTACTAGTAGTGATAAGATAAGAAAAGAAAGACTATCAACAATATCTTCTTGATGCTAAAATGGAAATAATGAAGATCGAAAGTCTGACAATGTTGGGATTCACGTCTAGATCCAACGGTCAATATTCAAAGTTATTCGTACACTATATAATGCTACGAAACAAATGAGAAACATGTGTTTTGACACCTTTGAATACAAAAAATGCTCTCGCTGCTTCACAATGTGTATTGGCCTAAGGTGTATGAACATTTATGGTTTTGACCCGAATAGCCAAGGTCATGACCATATTGACATTATATATAGTTTATGATATAGTACCTGTATATGGTAGATTCGTGCATCTTCTTCAACAATATATGTTGAAAGTGAGAAGTGCGTTGTTTTCTTTTGTTAAGCAAGTACTATTATTACCATTACCACTATGTTAACACTATATGGTGTACAAAAAACTTTAAATCTTAATTTTTTGGATCAAGACTCGCGAATCCCAATATTTCTAGCCGTTGGATCTTCTTTTCCATTCTAGCATCAAGAAGATTCTATTAATAATCTTAATCACAATGAAATACTATGCACAAACCTCAAAACACACTTCTCCATCATTCTAGAATCTTCCCCCCTTTTATATAGACCATGTTACCAAAATTATCAAGCATTTGATTTTAGTGTCCTTTGTGCTAAATGTATGGACTTGGATGTATTTTTTTTGAGGTCCTTGGTTTAACATATACACATCCACTTACCGTGTTAATTAATTGAAGAATCTCGCTCCCTCAGGACATACTTTAGTCAAAAAAAGTACCACCACTAGGGCTGGAATTCGAGCCGAGCCGAATCAGCTCGGCTCGCCTCGCTAAAGCTCGTTCAACTAATGACCTAGCTTGGCTTAGCTTGTTTACAAAACGAGTTCATATTTGAAACTCGGCTCGACTCGGTAAACTCACGAGTAGCTCGTTTATCACGTTATGAGTTACGAACAAGAGCACATATAAGAAAAACTAGTAATTATCCTACTAATTAAGAACTAGAATAAGGATAGTACTTTCATAATAACACGAAAGCAAGATCGAATGGAAAATTTAGAAGTTCTACACTATTACATGTACAAGAAACATTCGTAATATGGCACTCGTTAGTGGAAAATTCCAAATTCTATATTTGAACGAGTTTAACGAGCTAAATGAGTAGCTCATTTAGCTTGCGTGAACAAACGAGTTCAAATCTAAAACTCGGCTTGACTCGTTAGACACCGAGTTCAAGCCGAGTCGAGCAGAGACATGATTTACTCATTTAGCTCACGAGTTTCGAGTTATAATTCCAGGCATAACCACCACCCGGTTTTTAGAAAAAGTGGGGACCATGTTTTTTTACAATTCCCTAGTCTTAGCATATTTCAAGATTCCCTAGCGAACCGTGACCACTTAAATAACTTTATGATGATTTAAAGAAATTAGGTCAAACTTGAACTACAAGTAAGCATGGTAGATTCCTCTGAATTTTCTAAACGTCATCTGAAGGGACCCATGATGTCTATATATCAAGACTTAAGTTCCGGGATGGATTACTAAACACTAGTAGTACCTGCATCCAAGGATCAAGGCTAATTTTTTTTGAAAAGTCAAACTATGCAAAGTTTGACCAAGTTTCTAGAAAAATATATTAATATTTACAATATGAAATACATACCCTTTGATACATCATGAAACATATATTCACATGGTATGTACTAATATCATACAGTAGTTCTTGATATTTTTTTTAGCAGTTTGGTCAAAATTTTCGTAGCTTCACTTATAAAAAAGGCCTTAGGCCCTGTTTGGAAGAAAGGAAAATCATAGGATTTTTGGAGGATAGGATTCCTATAGAAAACATTCCTATGGGTTCGTTTGGGACAAAGGAATAGGAATCTAAGATTTCTTTCAAATTCCTATGGTATAGGCTATTTAATAGGAATTTTCTAAGCAAAATAACATGAGGTCTAACCTCATATTTCATTCCTTGTGTCTACAATCTATGCGGTTTTCTTGTGTGACATCCAAACGACACCCTAATTTTTTTCCTGTGGTATTAATTCCTGTAGGAATTGAGCATACATGATACTATCTTAATTCCTGCGTTTTTTCTATTCCTATGTTTTGCATTCCTTCATTCCAAATGGGGCCTTAAGCTTTGGGACGAAGGTACTAGTGAGATGAGGGAAAAAACCGAATAACAAGAGGAGCTCGGAGAATAAAAGGGAGGCAGGGCGGGAGGGCAGCATGACAGGGCACTTGAAGGCAGTGCGATGTCAGAGCGGAATTACGACTGGTTCCTGACATGAGGTACTATATCCTTTACAACATAGACACTCTAGTAAATTTCGGACTTATGTGCACTTAAAACAAAACAAATTTATTTTTTTCGCTCTCAGTCGCCGCCTCACCATCCATCTCAGCACTCCCTCGTCCATAGCGCTCCGCATGTGTGTCTTGCTACGGTGGCTCAGCTGTGTCTCCAGCGTGTGAGTTGGTGTACATAGGAAGGAACTGGGCATTGGCGGCAAAAATTAGTATAATTCAAACTTTCAAATTTTTCTCTTCCTTTCCAAGCATTGGGAATGAAGGTTATTCAAAGGATGACCATATCCACATCACATCTCTGCTTGTACTATTACTAGAAAGTTGCACGTGCCTTGCACGTGATACTCAAATAGTAGACGTATGACATATCATCACTATATAAAATTATAATTGGTAAAGCACAATAAATTATAAATTTGATCAACATATATAAAGTATGGGGGTATCCTTGTACTTTTTATGTCATGTAGAAGTCAAACATTATTAGCTACCTAACACATGAATTTTTGATAACATGGTCTAGAGAAAAAAGGAGAAGATTCTAGTATGATGGAGAAGTGTGTTTTGAGGTTTGTGCATAGCATTCATTATGCAGAAGACTACAAATAGAATCTTCTAGATGCTAGAATGGAAAATAAGACCCAATGGCTAGAAATGATGGGATTCGCGAATCTTGATCCAACGGTCAACATTCAAAGTTATGTGTACACTATATAGTGGTAAGATAAGATAATGGAGTAGTTTTTAATTGGATCCTTAACACCATTCCTGACTATTGGGATGTTAGATCCAATGATTCAGAGTACCTGGATTTGTGTTGAATAGTACCTAGAGAAAACTCCACCATATTCTAGAACCATCATGTCACCATCCCCAAAATATCATAGCATAGTAGGCTATATTCTCTCTACTACTACAATGGAGCAGATTTGAATTGGATCCATATCACCAATCCTGACCGTTGGGCAATTAGATCCAATGGTTCAGAGCAGCTGTATTCGTGTTGAATAGTACCTAGAGAAAACTCCAACATGTTCTAGAACCATCATTTCACCACCCCAAAATTTCATAGCACTGTAGGATGTATTCTCAATATGGGTAGATAGTTATTAATAATATACTTAATGTATGCATTTTTCTCTAACAAGAATATTGGTTAATAAAAACTTAACATTTGTTAAATCACATTTCATAGAGTATATACGTGTGTGGCACATCCCTTTGACCAACACGTGAGAGTCGAATAATAGACGTCTGACATATCATCACTATATATAATTTTAATAGGTAAAGCATACACAAATATATATTTCATCAATATCTATAAAGTATGGGTGTATATTTGGTTCTTGTAATTTGTATATCATTTAGAAGTCAACGATTATTAGCTATCTAAAACTTGAAAATTCTGGTAACATGCTCTAGAGAAACGAGGGAGAAGATTCTAGAATGATGGATAAGTGTGTTTTGAGTTGTGTGCATACCATTCATTGTGATAAAGACTATCAATAAAATCTTCTAGATGTTATAATGGAAAAGAAGATCCAACGGTTGGAAATGTTGGGATTCGCGAGTCTTGATCCAACGGTCAATATTCAAAGTGATTCGTATACTATATAGTGGTAAGATAAGATAATATATATGTAGAAAAACGTCAAAACACACTTATCCATCATTCTAGAATCTTCTCTATTATTTCTCTAGACCATGGTTCTAAAATTTTCAATTATTAGGTAGATAATAAGCATTTATTTCTACATGATATAAAGTGCAAGAACAAAATATACACTCACACTTTAGAAACATGGCTCAAATTCATAGATATTTCAAGATTTTCCTATTACAATGTTATATACTAATGGCATGTCATGCTTCTGTATATTATGTGAGTTTCAAGTGCAAGGCACGTGCAGCTTACTAGGACTACTACGAATAGCATGGCTCAGCTCTGTGATGGAGCAGCAGGACCCGACTACTAATTTTAATTGCTTGACTGTAGGGTCCTTTGTGTTAAATGTATGGACTTGGATGCAATTTTCACCTTTTTAAGGTACTTGGTGTAACATGTACACATGCACTAGCTATGTTAATTATTGAAGAATCTCACTCCTTTGGGGCATACCCCAGTAAAAAAAAACAAAGTGCCACCACCCGATTTTCAGAAAACACAGACATGTTTTGTTACAATTCCCTAGTCTTGGGACGTTTCAAGCTTTCCTATATATTAGCTAACTACACCCATGCACTCAAATAACTTTATGTCGATTTAAAGAAACTAGATCAAATTTGAACTACAAGTAAGCGTGATAGATTCTTCCTTGAATTTGCAAGAGATCCAACAATTAGCAATGTTGGAATCTGTCAATCTATATCCACTGATCAATTTTCAAAGATATTCATGTTATATATCTTATTAGTAAGTTGCACATGCCTTGCATGTGAGATTTAGATAGTAGAAGTATATGCCATATCATTTTTTCTCTACTACTATAAAGGGGCAGTTTTGAATTGGATCCATAGTACCAATCCTGACCGTTGGGCTATTAGATCCAATGATTTAGAGCAGGTGGATTCGTATTGAGTACTACCTAGAGAAAACTCCACCATGTTCTAGAACTATCATGTCACCCCCCAAATTTCATATCATAGTAGGTTGTATTCTCAATATGTGCAGATAGTTATTATTAATAGACTTAATGTATGCATTTTTCGCAAACAAGACTATTGGTTTATAACAACTTAATCTTTGTTAATCACATTTCATATAGTACATATGTGTGTCGCACGTGCCTTTTACTAGTTTATATAAAATTATAATAGGTTAAGCCCAAAAATAATTATAATTTCGAGCTACGTCCATAAAGTACCGTTGGATCTTAATTCTATCCATTGTAGCATCTAGAAGATACTATTGATAGCATTTAGCACACTAAAAGATATGCACAAACCTCAAAACACACTTCTCAATAATTCAAGAATGTTCTTTGTCATTTCTCTAGAGCATGGCGAGTACTATTAGGCAGCTAATAGGTTGATTACTACTACTCCCTCTGACCCATATTAGTTAACTTGGATTTGTCTAGATATAGATGTATCTAATTCTAAAACGTGTCTAGATACAGCCATATCTAGACAAATCCGAGTCAACTAATATGAGTTGGAGGGAGTACATGATACAAAGTATAAGAACCAAATATTCAATGGACATTCTATGGACGTGGCTGAAAATTATAATTATTTTTGAGCTTCACCTGTTATTATAGTTTTTTGGTAGTCCTAATTATCAGAGTTGGGCATGTGTGTTCAAATCCTTCGCGTGCTAGAAAATCGATTCTACGGTGCTTGTTATCTAGCAGGGGGGGGAGAAATGTGGGTTCACGTCCTTTCCTGAAACACATTCTACGTGACGAGACGGTACAATACTGAGCCAGGACGTGACAGCTTGCTAGTCCGGCACTTTAGCTATAACTCCAGCATGCGTCCTCGATCCACTACAGTAGACCAACGAGGGAACACGCAAAATTAACACCCCTCGTTCAAAGAGCCTCCCATCTTCCCCATCTCCGGCGATCCCCATTCGCTAATGCTTGCTTGCCGCATTTTGGATCCTCTCGAGCACCGCACTTCCTAAATTTTTCTAGCCATTTCTTGCCTACTGCATCAGTTCTTGCAGGCCTCCATCACTCTCTTCCAAGAAACCCCAACTATCATATTTGATCCGCCCTCTCCCCCAGTCCATCCAGACGCAATGGCGGATTTGATGCACAACATTCCGTATGGTGGCTGGAGCAATGTTGGCCACGACGCCTTCGGAGAAATCGCTATGCGTATGGACACTACGAGCGCCGTCCGGCTGGCCGCGTGCTCCAAGGAGTTGCGCCTCCAAGTCATCGGCGGAAAAGGTAGCAGATGCCCCAATGTCGGCTGCGGGACATTGGTCGCCTTCCACGACTTCCTCAACCACAGGATGGCGTGCCCGCACGGGCTGTCGAGACCCGAACCTGGCTTGGTTCGAATCCCTGTGATTACAGTGCTAGTCCCTGGATTGAATAGCTAGCACCCACAGTTTAAGATGTAATATCAAGATACAAAGGTCATATTACATCCAATTATCCACAATAAGAATACTTTATTACAAATTCATAGCCATATGCTATCTTATTACAGAGCAGCAGAACACAAGTAAAGCATGGAGTCCTTCATCTTCATGTGACATAGGCAAACATGTTGAGTGCAGACTCATAACCCCTATCATCAATCCTCACTCATCAATAGAATAACCTACAACATGATAGGTTGCAGCCACAAAGGGTCAATACTTTGAATGTATTGGCAAGTGTAACTAGTTTGTGAATATAAGTTGGACTATCACTACATGCATCTTTGGCTAATTAGAATTTAGGCTCATTTGCAGAAAGCAATATGGTTTTATCCTATGTAAAAAACTTTTCATCTTTCAACAACTTTCTGAACTCCTTGAAAAACTCCAAGTTCTTCTAATCCCTTGTTGACACCATCAAGTTTTACTTTGAGAAATTGGAATGTCGATATCTTCCATAGCTTTAGGCCTTAGTTGCTCAGAGTTATCCGTAACCGGGGACATGGCTAAGTACTTAGAATTTTATCTTCTGCAGAAGTAGTACACTTTACCCACATGACACAATCTCGTCTTGACGCCACCAATGGCCACTAGATTAGTACACACCAAATGGAGTATCGGTAGATTGAGAATATGACAAAGTCTTTCCATAGAAGTCCTCCCAATATATAGTGCTAGCACGTCTACCAGGCACCAATGCAAGGATATACTTCCAACACATAATTCTAGTCAACCTGAAGAGGTACCAATGCAAGGGTCTTCCACTATGTAATTGACTAAGCGAGAGCTCATTTAGCATGTGGCTACACACAGAAGCCACTGTACGAGAAACATGTTCAATCTCTAAGTCCCTATGTGGTATTCTTCTAGTGCACACACGAGAGAGATAGCCATAGATATGGTTCATTGAGTACTTGTTTTATTATATAAAGTATATATTTTTCCATCACCTCACATAATCATATCTTGGTATATTCCACCCCGAATCTATAGTAGGGCTAAGCATAATACAACTACGATGTTTCAACTAAGAAAGATACAAAGGATATCCCAAATAGGACATATCATAGTAACACAGTAGTCCTATCATGCACAC
This sequence comes from Avena eriantha, assembly GCA_910589775.1. Lineage (NCBI taxonomy): Eukaryota > Viridiplantae > Streptophyta > Magnoliopsida > Poales > Poaceae > Avena > Avena eriantha. The sequence continues at coordinate 284,128,163 of OU342742.1, read as the reverse complement.
TACAAATTTCCACTAAGTGTAATGAGAATAGTAGGACATGGATGATAGTGCCACTTGCCTTAGTAGTTGTTGGTGTTGGTACACTCTTCGCAGTAACACACTTGACAATCCACACAATCTATCAAACAAAACAACCAAGACAAAACATGCACAATATCAACACTAATGGCAATACAAAAAATCATGCAAAATATGCAAGCATGCAAGATGGAAATTTTTATTATACAAATTGTTATAAGAAGTTTTTGAACACTACTAAGTGCTTTCTGAACATTTTATATCTGCAAGATTACAAATGCAACCATTTGTGCAATTGTAACAATTAGCAACATTTTCTAGCATTTGGAAAGGCCATTCCTACTTAAATAATTTCCATGCTATTATGTGTGGTAAACTAAATTTATATTTTGGTATTACTAGATAGAGGGTTCAATTTACAAACCATAGAAAAAAAGATTCACCCAAAAATAATTTACAAAATAATTTTTATAGGTGAAATACTCCCAAAAAGGTTTTGCCTAAAACTCCAATTTCAAGATGCTAAAGGGTGAAATAAGGCCTCTACAGTGAAGATCTCATTTTTCTGAATCCATGGACATCAAATTTGTATTTTTATAATTTGCGGATCAAAAGTTATTGAATTTCCAAGTTAAATATGTTTCTGCCTATTTTCTAAATTTAACAAAGGTAATAACTGACGTGGCGCAATCTTATTGGTCCATACCATTTCAGTCGGATCGGCAATGTGGGCAGTTGGATTTAAGTGGCAAAGAGGGGATCCTCGATCAGTACCCCTTCGGTAAGTGGTCTAATCCTAGCCTTAGGATCTGGATCCGATGGTGCACGGCGGCGGCGCGGCGGGTGGGTGGTGCTCCGGCGGTTCTAGAGGGGTAGGGGAAGCAGCGATCTTACCGGAGGTTGCGGCGGTCTCGATGGACTCGATGGTGGTCGCGGTCGATGAAGGGGTGCTCGGCTTTGTCGGGGATTCCTCGCCGGAGTGCTCGCCGAAGTCATCAGTGCTCGCGCGTGATGGTGGAGTCGTCTTGGGGCTCGAGTACGTAAGGAAAGGTGTAAGTGAGGTACGCCAGGTTGTGTAGAAGCTGGCGGTGGCTAAAGTAGGGCAGCTGGAACCCATGTCTCACCGGATTTTGTCGGCGAACGGCGGCGGCATAAGCGGCTCAGGTGACGACCGTGGCGACAACCTGGGGCATGCTAAAGCAATTGGGGGGTTAGCGGATGCGCCCGAGGCTAAGGAATATTACATGACAGAGAGGAGGGTGTCGGGTAGTGCGTTCTCGCCAGAATCATCGTCGGAGCTCGTCGGTTGCTGTGGTGGTTTGAGCTCAAATTCGAGGAGCCTCGGGGATCTCGGATTGTGGGGTTTGAGGGAAAATGGAGATGAGGGAGTGGATTTTAAGGGGCTATGGTCGGAGTGGAGTATTACTCCCATAATCAAACGAATTTAATCGAAACGAATCGACACAGAAACAGCCGAGAGCGGGGCGGCCTTCCTCTGTCGCTTGGTCGACGACCAGGTGGCCGTGACGGGGAAGTGGGGCCAGGGTGACAGCGAGAGGGGCCGTGCATAGGGTTGGTGAGGAAAAGAAAGAGAGGGGGAAAGGGGTGGCCAGGTGGGCTTAGTGGGCTAGGGATTTGGGACGAGCAGGCCGATGGTTGCTTCTGCTGTTTTTTTCCTTTTTTCTTATTCGTTTAGTTTTTCTGTTTACTAAGATTTCAATTAGCAAATGAGCTTCAAATAGAGTTAAACTAAAATTTTGGGATGTGACAGACTACCACCCTTAAAAGGAATCTTGTCCTCGATATTCGAGAAGGTTAGAAAGAATAGGTTGGGTTTTAGGATAACTTGGGTGCTACCACCCTTAAAAGGAAACTTTGTTCGCTTGCATTTGATGGTTCACTTGGCTAAGGGTTCCATGATTGACATCCAAAGGTTGTTCACATTTCTTCATCTTGATATTCTTATACAACTTAATTGAGTTAGCTAAATCTTACCATCCACATCATCTAGTTCTTCAAGGGTTCCATACATGTTGATGTCGTTCACGTGTCCTTTCTGGGTCACATTGGAATTTCTCCCATTAGAGTCTCCAACATTCTTATTCTTCTTCTCAGGACAGTCTGCTGCATAGTGTCCAAGTTGCTTACAATTGTAACACTACAACTGGCTAATGTCCTTCTTGGGATCATTATGTTGGTTCTGACCAAGGTTATCTCCATTGTTAGTACAATTCACATTGTTACTGCCACTCCTATTGTTGGTGTGGTGATTCTTGTGATGATGGTGATTATGTCCATTTCCTTCATGCTGATGTGATCGAGAATCCCCATTGTCCTTTCTGAATGAACGCATCTTCTGTGATGATCCTGAGTGATATTTGTCAAAGGTATGCTTCCTCTTCAGGTTCTCAACTTTATCCTTCTTACTCTCTAAAATTCTAGCTTTGTCACACAGTGATTGATAAGTTGGAACATAAGCAACTGATAATTGCATGGAAAGTTCATCATTTAGTCCATCTAGGAACTTTTCCTCCCTCTTAGCATCAGTATCAGTATCATCTGGACCATAACGTGATAGATTGTTAAATTCCTTAATGTATTCAGCGATGCTTGATGTCTATGTACTTCTATTCTTGTGGACAGTTGTTGGGCCTCCAAATGCAGAGGTTTGTAGAACAGCAGCAAGTTTTCCCTTAAGTGGATCACCCAAGGTTTATCGAACTCAGAGAGGAAGTGGTCAAAGGTATTCCCTCTCAAGCAACCCTGCAATCAAGATACAAGAAGTCTCTTGTGTCCCCAACACACCCAATACACTTTTCAGGTGTATAGGTGCACTAGTTCCGCGAAGAGATAGTGAAATACAAGTGGTAACGATGATAGAAGATAACTTGATGGCGTGGAAAAGACTAAAGGCAAACTGAAATAAAGATGGCAGCAAGCAAACATGTAACAGATCTAATAGCAAATGGTGTTTCAGTGCTTAGAAACAAGGCCTAGGGATCATACTTTCACTAGTGAACACTCTCTCATAAATATATTATCTTCATGATACTACTCTTAACTACTCTCCGGTTGGACACTCTAATCGATGGTAGGGCTATAACAGCACACCTCAAAGTAAGCCTTTCCCATCTAGAAAATCCCGCACTGTCAACTTGAGTAGTAGATGAGTCCAACAAACACCACAATTTCATAAAGACATCCAACTCCAAATATAACTCATAACAAGTATTTGTAATATCTAGCCTATGTGCCACCATGGTGAGCATGCTGTCACTTTCACACACATGGGGAGAGCAGAGATTCATTAAAGAACTTGAGTAGCAAGGTAGATCTATAGATTACAAGCTCATGATCTCAATAAGATCACGCATACAGAGAGAGATGAACACATAGCTACCGGTAGAACCCTTAGCCTCGAGAGAGAACTACACCCTCTTCATCATGGGAATCAACAATGATGATGGAGATGGCGGTGGAGATCGATGGAGATGGATCCGGGGGCACTTCCCCGTCCCGGCAAGGTGCCGGAACAAAGACTTTCTGTCCCCGAATCTCCCCTTCGGTGGCGGCGGCGCTATGGAACTTTTTGTGGCTGGAGGCTTGATTATTTAGGGTTTATGCCTCGGTAGGCTTCTTATAGGCCAGAGGGCAAGGTCGGTGGGTGGCCAGGGGGCCCACACCATGCCCTGGCGCGGCCTGGGGTGACCCACGCCATGGGGTGGTGTGGCCACCCTGTGGCCCCTCTCCGACTCACCTTCTGGCTCCGTGAGTCTTCCGGGAAAATATCAACTTTGGCTTTTGTCCGGTCCAATTCCGAGAATATTGATTTTCTGACTTTCCTAGAACCAAAAACAGCAGAAAACAGACAACTAGCACTGTGGCACTTGTTAATAGGTTAGTCCAAGAAATCATATGAAAAGTACTCCAAAGTCTAGACAAAACACAAGAAAGTAGATAAAACCAAGAATGGAACATCAAAAATTATAGGTACATTTGCAATGTATCAACATCCCCAAGCTTAACTCCTGCTCGTCCTCGAGTAGGTAAGTGATAAAAAGAAAGAATAATTTTTGAGGTGACATGCACCATCAAAGATTTGATCAATGTATTTGTAAAGCATTCAAAGTTGGGATCATAGTACTTCAATCATAACATGAAAGACAAAGTTCTAGCAATAAGATAAAGAAACTATGATGCAACATGAAAAGGCACAAATACAAGATTCATGAATAACAATGCTTTGCAAGACGTTTGTTTGTTTCACATAAAGAAAACATAGCATAATAGCATTCAGCTGTCCCTCATAGAGTAGCAAATGTAAATGCATAGGACACCTTCAAAGTTCATAAGAGTGACTAGATACAAATAGTTTAAAACATGCAATATCAAGTTATGCATCAATCAACAAGTCTTGGGACAATGCACATAGAACTAAGAATGGCCACTATGATCTCAAAGTAAGTGCATAAAGATGGAAGGTGCAGACTCAATATATAAGTGGAAGAAAGGCCTTTATAGAAGGAAGTAGGGATTCAAATCTCATAAAGAGCTTCCAAAAATTATGGTACTTATAGCTTTCAGCTCTCATTGCCCCTATCATGAGCATCTTTAAGGTGATTAAGGTTAAAGTGACACAACTAAGAGGATATGCTTGACAAGTTATAAACCGAAATCTCAAGCCCCTTACTTACGAAGACCGATCCTCATGCTACTCAACTTCAGTCACGAGTAAGCTCTTGTCATTGTAAGTACATATGTATCATAAATAACTACCAATGGGATACCCCTTGCACATGATACAGGAGCTATCCCATAATCAAAATGACAAGGCAAGTAGACAATGAGCATCACAACGATCTTTTTATTTGCTATTTGCATAGGTTTTTATTGAGGATGCTTCATAGAGTGCTCATTATGGTTATGCTGCAAGTTTCCACCATGACTAGGCATGGCTTAGGCTAGCAGCCCAGGCGTTTCTCTAACACACATACAAACTCCATGATCTTACAAGTTCCACTTTTATTTCACACCGCCGGGATCCATAAGCAAAAGAACATGATATCAACGGGGTACAAAGTAGAAGTGCAATGTTGAAAGCGTTCCCCATGATACATGGTTCTGCTAATTTCAACTTATAAAGCGCAAGCATATACGCAACAAAGAAGGACCCAATGGTTCAAGTTTATTAAATGCAAAAAAGTAAAGTGTGCCATCAAGTTTGTGACAGCTTTAATCACTAGTTTCCTCATAACAAGTTTAATTTGGAAGGTAAACAAAAGCATGAATATACTTGGAATAGCATAAGCTAATAGGTAGGTATGGTGGACTCTTGGTAATAACTTGGTTTAGGGAGTTGGATGCATGAGTGGAACTCATACTTGGTTTTGGAGGCTAGCAAAAGACTGGGAGAGACAAACTAAGAGAGCAATAATGGCCATAATTATGCAGAGCGACAAAACATCATTGATCAAAGCATAAACTGATTCTACAAGTTGAAAACTAAAGGATCATCAAGGCTATGGTGACATGGGATAGTCATAACATGGTGTGAGCATGCGCCAAGTCAACCCAAATAAAGCATTAAAGGAGAATACCACAATAATATGCTTTAATATGCTAAAACAACGCATGATTCATCCAAGCCACATTAAGAAATCTCAATTGTTTATAACAAGTCATGCTACAACAAAGAATACTAATCACAAAGCCAAATCAATATCAAGCATGGCATGACAAAGCATAGGCCACAGTCAAAAACAAGCTCTCTTTACCACTTAAGCATGAACTTTCCTACTCTTTTCCAAACCAAACCAAACTATTTGAAAACCAATGTATGAAAGAGGGGGTCCAACCAATTTATTCAGCAAACTAAGCAAACCAAGCAAAAGAAAAACCAAAATGAAAACTAAAGAGAAGATGCTCCAAGAACAACACAACTGTGCATGAAACAATAAAAATGAAGCGTTTGGAAGAAACCTGGGATTTTTATTGATGAAGAAGGGGATGCCTTGGGCATCCCCAAACTTTGACACTTGTACTTATTGGATATTTCTTGGGGTGACACGCATGGCATCCCCAAGCTTGAGCTTTAGTCCATCCTTCATCTCATTACTCGTTCCTTCCATACACCTGAAATTTTTCCTTCATACAAAACTTCACACAATCATTATTAGCAACATTAGTGCACTCAAGAGAATAACTCTTAAGGTTCAGTTCTAACACTAATAAACTTCCATTAGAACACTAGTTACTATATCACTTCCCTCAAAAAGCTCAATTCCCCAAAAGAACTCAAATAGGAACCAACAAGAAGCAAATGAAAATAATGGCAGAAATCTGTCGAAATAGACCAGCAGGTAAAGACCAATTTTTTCAAAGACCTTATGTTGCTCAAATAAAAAAGTGTTGAACTAACGAAAGTTAGATAACAACCTGGGGCAGAAGGAGAACAATTTACGCCTCAAAAGGACATACAGAGATTTTACACGAATTTTTACGGTGAAGCACAGAAATCTGTTTTAGGACAGCAACTTTCCCAATAATTACTTCTCTCTCATTACAGATTACTCTTGGCACAAAAAGCAAATAAAAAGGATAAGGAGAGGTTATTAAATAAGTAATAACTTCCAAGACTCAACTAAAACTTTTGGGTTATCTCCCAATAAGTACTTTTCTTTAACGCCTTTAAGTTAGGCTTGATAGTTTGAGAAGATGCTCACATAAGAAATATGAATTGAAGTAAAAGGGAGCATCAAGAAGAAAATTCAAAACACATTTAAGTCTAACCCACTTCCTATGCATAGGAATCTTGTAAATAAATAAGTCATGAAAGCAGAAAGAAACAAGCATAGGAAAGAAAAACAAGTGCAACTTCAAAAATTTGAACATAAAGAGGGGAAACTTAATATTGTTGAGATACATAAAACCAGGTTTCCCTCACTCATAATAACTTTCAGTAGCATCATGAATAAAATTAACAATATAACTATGATATGAAATATTCTTATCATGATCCACATGCATAAAATTATTAGTACTCTCCACATAAGCATAGGCATTCTTATTAATTGTGGTGGGAGCTGTAACATCCCAAAATTTCATCTGAAATCATCATCATTGCACTCATATCATCATGGCATGTTTTTGCATTGCATTTAGAATATCCTCCAAAAATCTGGTGCAATTTTGGGCCATGGTTAGGAATTTATGAAAATGGAACCAAAGAAAATGCTATATTACCTATTAAGTCCAAGTGAGTACTTTGGATTAAAATAGTAGGTAAATATGTTTTATAATACCCTAAAAACCTAGTTTGAGTTTTTACAAATTTTCACAAATTGGTTTGAATCAATTTGAACCATTAAATCAAAAGTTTTGGAGAAAACTGAATTAGAAAAAGAAAAGGAGGGAAAATTCAAACAGCAGCAGCTGCAGCATTTTGGCCCATTCTGGCCCAACAGGCAACAGCCCACCCGGACCACTCCCTCTCCCCTTCTCTGTGTTTTTCCACCCCCCCGTCTCTACTCCTTCTCGCTGACAAGCTGACCCCACGCCCACGTCACCTCGTCGTCTTCACTGCCGATGATGGACCTCTCCCCTTCGGCCGTTTTCGAATCGATTCGATTCCGTCAGTTTCTAGCGATTAAATGCCCCGGCGATTACGCCTACTAAACCCCCTCTCCCTCCTCATCATTTTCCCCCCAGACACCACCCCGGAGAGCCCCTAGGCTCCCCTAAATTCGAGCTCGAACCGCCGCAGTCCGACGAACTCCGGCAACGATTCCGATGAGCCCAGGCCGCCCGGCGCCCTCCCCTTGGTCCCATCTATTTCCTCATCTCCTGGCGCACCTACTGACCGAGCCACGCGTTTTCTTTTGCCCCAGGTCGACGACACGGACGATTCCGCTGAACTCGTCTGCCGCCGCCGTCAGTCGCCTTCTCCGGTAAGGGTAGGTTTCCCGCAGCCCCTTTTTGGTCTTTACTAGGTCGTGCAGACGTTTCCGCACCTCGCTGACCTCTTTGCCGGTTGGTTTGAGCTCCAGGACTTCATCTCCGTCGCTGAGCCGAGAGTTCCGCCGGTAACCGCAACTCCGGCGAGGGATCCAGGCCAAGCCCGAGCACCCCCTTCGCCACCGTAACCTCCATCAGGACCGCCGCGACCTCCCTGACCTCTGGTATGTGTTCTCGGTCTCCCAGCCCTCGTAGAATCGCCAGAACCCCATAGGCCGACGCTCCACCGCCGCGCGCCATCGTTAGCACCGCCAGTCTCCGGCGAGACGCTTAGCAGCCGTTCGATCAAATCCTAGCGGTTAAGATAAGATCACTTAAGCGAAAGGGTACGGCTGGTCTGATCCGTCCAACGTCACTTAAATCTGACGGCTCGCAGCAGTCGATCCGGCCGAACCGGTATCAGCCAATAGGAAAACGCCACGTCGCCAGACTATTTCGTTTAAATAGAAAAATAGACTGATTTGGTATTTAACTTAGAAATTCAATAACTTTTGTTCCACAAATCAGAAAAATACAAATTTGGTGTCTATGGATTCAGAAAAATGAGACCTTTATTATGGAGGCCTTGTTTCACACTTTTGCCTCTGGAAAAATGGAATTATAGACAGAACTTTTTAGGAGTATTTTATTCACAAAAATTGTTCTATAGATTATTTTTGAGTATTTCTTATGCATTTAGATGAGGTATTCTATCCTCAGTACTTTAGACTCTGTAAATTATGGAGTTGTGATCATATATTTGCATGTTGCATGCATTCATGTTTTTGTAATGTTTTTGTTGATTGAATTATTATTGTTGTATTGATCTTGTGTAGATTGTGTGGATTGTGAAGTTTGTTGCTGTGAGGATTGTACCTATTCCCCTAGCTACCAAGGCAAGTGATATTTCATCCCATGTCCTATTATTTTCACTATTGCACTAGTGATATTTTGGTAGATCTTGACATGATAGAATTATTCCTATATTGCTATACTATGCTATGCTATATAGATTATATCTTGGTAGTATCCTCTAGTCAAAGGACTTTGTATGCTAGAATGCTTAGCTATGCTAGTAGAATTTGTGGGTGGAAAATACATATCAAGATAATATGGAATGTTATTATTATTTTTTAACTAAGAAAACAACTATTATTAATGAAACACCTGGGTGGATTGGAACTTGCTTGGATTATGTTGAGTGGTTACTCAGGGGCCATGTCTATGGTCAGCTGGTGTATCACACTTGTGGATGGCCACCCAGGAATAAAGAGATTGGAGACATTCTTGTCATGAAGCTTCCAGTGCAACCACATGGCATATGGGCTCTGCCTTGACCAACTAAGTTGCAAGAACTCAGCTAGGCGGACAGAGGGTGGTAGTGATGATAGGATGGAACGCGTCCGTGGTGGTCTAAGGGATTGCTTCTGAAAGGTCTTGTCTCGATGCATGTCGAGTCTTGTGGGGAAAGTGCACCACCTCTCGAGAGGGTAAAACTAAGTACTTAGTCGTGTCCCCGGTCATGGACAACTCCTGAGCCTCAAGACAGTGAAGTAGTTCAACAATCTCCTCATCCAAATTTCTCTAAGTTAAAACTTGTGGGTGAACAGGGATAAAGGTTCAGTGATGTCTATCATTGGTATCTTATAGCTTGAATGAAAAGCTTCTTCAAAAACAAAAACTTAAACTATTTTAGCAAAGCGAGCCATAACCCCACTTAGCCATATATTCATGTAGTTGTTGGATTATACTAAGTACCTTTGGTATCACTTGCCAATACAATTCCAAATGTATTGACCCTTGTGGCTGTAACTTATTATGTTGCAGGTTACTCTGATGATGAGTAGGGTTGCGAGTCTACACTCGACATGCTTGCCTGTGGCACATGAAGACTAAGGACTCTATTATTATATGTTATGTGAACTTGTGTCTTAGCCTTGGGATAAGTGAGTTGTAAGAACTATTATACTCCTGGATGTGCGATGTAATAATGACCTTTGTTTCTGTGTACTTCATCTTAAACTGTGGGTGCTAGCATTTCGATCCAGGGACTAGCACTACAATCACAGGGATCTTACCTTATCATGGTGAGATCTTACAGATGGTATCAGAGCACTGTGTTGCCTGTAGGATCATGACCCTGGAATGGATTAGACTAAGGAAAACCCTTAGGAAAACTCTATATTCCAACTTTACACTTGTCTTTTCATCTCGTAAAACTTTTCTTAATCATCCTTCTCATCTATTTTTGTAGATGTCCACCATCAATGAATCTGTCAAGAAGGGACCACTGATGACTATGACCTTGGAGTGCGAGACAGAATTTCCCAATGTGCTCAAGAAGCTCATGCTTGGCTTGGGGATGAATGGTGAAGCCGTGTACAGGGGATTTCCTGTGACAAGAGTATTGGTGGGTGCAACTCCACTTGTACAAGAACAAGGAGGACGATCCCAAGAGTACGGGATTTTGCATGTTCACCAACTCTGAGATGCACCCGTCATTCTTTGACTCTGCAAGGAATGCTGCATGGAGAGCTATTGAGGAACTTGGGGAGAGACTCAAGTATAGAATGCTCAATACTCAGGAGGATATCAAGGAGGAGAAGCGTCTTGCCCAAGACTCAAAGGCCACTGTTAAACGCCTAAGTAAGGATATCATAGGCCTAGCATTGGAGCTATGTGACCAAGACAAGCAGATTTCTGCCAAGGATGCCCTGATTGCCACCTTGGTTAAGAAGGAGTGAGATATTAGTTGGACCACCACCCTTGGCGTTTTATCACGTTAGTATCTCAACCATACCAACCTATGTGGTATGGCAAAAATAAAGTTATGTCTGGAACCTTGAGTGCTTAAGGTGAATTAATGTATTGCTACTTGGAATGTTTTGTTGGTTGAACTCTCTTTTATTTTGTGACTTGTATTTTCTTTCTCTATTGTGTTACTAATTTTCTCCATACTATGCAAAAGATGCCGAATTTTGTCTACAGCACGGCCAAGGATTTCAAGGGGACTCGCTTTGGGACTCACCTATTGGAGCTAGTCCAAGTGCTCGCTCTTCCAATCCCTACCATTCAGGGACTTCAGCTACGGAAGTTTCAGAGGAAGGACTTATGGGGATTTAAAGTTACTCAGCCAGGACGTGAGACGGAGCCCCAAACTGGGGAGATTACCTTCAAGATACTCCATGATGACATGGAGAGGGGCCTTGACGTCGCTATGCAGGAGCTGTTGGGACGCCTATGTGGACGTCACTCTTCTGAGATCAAGAGCCACTACTTCCATTTCTTTGGGAGGCGCGACGAGGAAGGAGAGCCTATTGTGTTGGACGAGGCCACTAAGGAGTCTAGCAAGCCCGTGCGACACTACCTCCAGGACTTAGAGAGCCTCATTAGACACCTTGATACTGATAGGACTAATGTGATGCTTAGCAACGATGAACTACGAGTCCAACTCAAGGAGAAGGACAAGGACTTCCTGGAACAGGAAAATCAAATCAAGGAAATGGAGAAGAAGTTTGAAGACCAAGATAAGAAATTCAAGAACCAAGAGAAAAGAGTTCAGGAGAAGAACAAGAAGATTAGAGACTTGGAGACCGAGTTAGAGCTACAGAACATTGAGCTGGAAGCGGATCACGAGGTGATAGAGAGGCTACGCACACAAAAGAGAGAGCTACAGACGAAGATCGATGCTCTGACTACCATCTTGGAGGAATACAAGGCAGGATTCGCATCAGCAGGACTTGCTCTAGTGGAGGAGGAAGTCGACATGGAGGAGTAGTGATACTGTTCCATTTACCTTTCGTTTATTATTATTGAGTTGCAGAAGTCATATCGACTTGTGGGTGACTATGCTAGTATGTTATCTTTGCAAACTCTGTTATTGTTGTGATGTTGGAACTTGCATGTGCTTGTTTGTCTGAATTGTTGTTTTATTTGGGTTATCTATCATTACTTACCCTTACTAAACCCACAGATGCCTCCCCGACGCAACAACGAGGATAACCATGACAATGACAATGGAATGCAGCAGATGATGTCTGCACAGACCCAATTGATGAAAATGATGACTCAATTCATGGTGAACCAGAACCAGAACAACAATAATAACAATAACAACCAGAACAATCCACCACCTTTGGATATGCTGACCAGATTTCTAAGGCTGAGACCTGCCAAGTTCTCAGGTACCTCAGACCCCATGGTAGCAAATGATTGGTTACGCTCTGTGAATAAGGACCTAGTCATGGTTGGGTGCACAGATGCTGAAAAAGTCAGATTTGCAGCACACTTGTTGGAAGGTCATGCAGCTTCTTGGTGGGATAATTTCCAAATTACCCACCCTATTGAGGAAGTGACTTGGGCAATGTTTGAAGATGGGTTTCGCACCACTCACATCTCTGCTGGAATAATGGGATTGAAGAAAAAGGAGTTCTATAACCTCAAGCAACGCCACCGTAGCATCTCTGAATACATCGAAGATTTCAATAATTTGTCACGTTATGCACCCGACGATGTTGACACTGATGCAAAGAGAAAGGAGAAATTCCTGGATGGGCTGAATGATGGAATTGCTATGCAACTATCTGTTGCATATGTTCCAACTTATCAATCTTTATGTGATAAAGCTACCATCCTGGAAAACAAGATGAAGCTAGTGGAGGGTAGAAAGAGGAAGAACCATTTCGATAAGTTTGGATCAGGATCTCCTCACAAGCGCCCTCATGGTGAAGGAAGTGGGAGCTCAGGATTCCACAAGAATGGGAATCATAATAACCATCGTAACAACAACCACAACCATGATGGAAACAATCATCGTGGGCACAACAAAAGTGGATTCAGGAACAATCACAGTAATCATGGCCATGGGAACCAAAATGGTCAGAACCGTCACAGTCAGCCAGCGAAGAAAGACATCAATCAGGTGGAATGTTTCAAGTGTAAGAAGACAGGACACTATGCTAATGAATGCCCAGAAAAGAAGACTGATGGGGCTAAGCCAAACCCATTCCAAAAGGGCCATGTGAATCACATTAATGTGGAGGAAATCCAAGAAGGATCTGATGCCGTGATCGGTAAGTTCAAAATTAATGCCTTTTCCGCACTTATCCTTTTCGATACTGGCGCATCGCATTCATTCATTTCAAGAGCATTTGTAATCAAAAACGGACTCACCACTGAAACTATTGGATGTCCTATTAAGGTAAGTTCTCCGGGTGGAGAAATGATAGTAAATTCAGGGTGCCGACAGATGATCCTATAAATTGGAACACACAAGTTCCCGATTAGTTTAATAATCCTAGAGTCCCAAGGATTAGATGTCATATTAGGAATGGACTGGTTGACCCGTTATGAAGGAGTGATTGATTGTGCCAAGCGAACTGTTATGCTCACCACCCCAGAAAAGAAAAGGATCAGGTTCAAGTCTAACTTTCAACCCAAGGGGAGCAAGGTTAATTCTCTTAAGGGGGTTAGCCTAGATGATGTGCCAATAGTGAGGGAATATCCAGATGTGTTCCCCGAGGAATTACTTGGCATGCCACCAGATAGGGACGTGGAGTTTCTAATAGACCTACTGCCAGGAACAGGGCGTATAGCAAAGAGACCTTATAAGATGTCAGTTGACGAGTTAAAAGAACTTAAGAAGCAATTAGGAGAACAACTGGAAAAGGGATTTATCCAACCAACTTCATCGTCTTGGGGAGCACCAGTCTTGTTTGTCGAGAAGAAGGACCGAAGCCAGAGACTATGCATAGATTATCGTTCACTTAATGAAGTGACCACAAAGAATAAGTACCCCCTGCCTAGAATAAATGATCTCTTCGATCAACTAGAGGGTGCATGTGTGTTCTCAAAAATCGATCTCCAATCAGGATACTTTCAACTCAAGATTAGAGAACATGACATACCCAAGACTGCATTCACCACTAGATACGGGTTGTATGAATATACAGTGATGCCGTTTGGATTAACTAATGCACCAGCCTATTTCATGAACATGATGAATAAAGTATTCATGGAATTCCTTGACAAGTTCGTAGTGGTATTCATCGATGATATATTGGTATATTCCAAAAGCAACAAAGAACATGAGGAACATCTACGCCTGATTCTAGAGAAACTCAGGGAACATAAACATTATGCCAAGTTCAGTAAATGTGAATTCTGGCTGAACGAAGTGGGTTTTCTTGGACACATAGTATCTAGAAGTGGTATAGCTGTTGATCCAGCAAAAGTGGCAGCTGTGACAGAATGGGAACCTCCTAAATCAGTTAAAGAAGTCCGTAGTTTCCTTGGTCTGGCAAGATACTATCGGAGGTTCATTGAAAATTTCTCTAAGATTGCAAAGCCCATGACTGATCTGCTAAAGAAGGAGAAGAAGTTTAATTGGACCGAAGCTTGTGAAACCAGCTTTCAGGAATTGAAAAAGAGACTGGTGTCAACACCAGTGTTATGTTTGCCAGATCTTGAGAAAGATTTTCAAGTCTATTGTGATGCATCTCACCAAGGACTGGGAGGTGTACTGATGCAACAAGGTAAAGTTGTAGCCTATGCATCAAGGCAACTCAAAAATCATGAAGTAAATTGTCCTACTCATGATCTAGAGTTGGCATCAGTTGTGCATGCACTGAAAACATGGACGCATTATCTTATGGGAAAACGTTGTGAGATGTTCACTGATCACAAGAGTTTGAAATATATTTTTACACAGAAAGAGCTCAACATGAGACAAAGAAGATGGCTAGAACTCATCAAGGACTATGACTTAAGTTTACAATACCATCCTGGAAAGGCAAATGTTGTAGCTGATGCATTAAGCCGCAAGGTCTATGTGAATGGCCTCAACAAAGGAGAATTGCCGGAGGAGTTGTGTGCTCAATTTAGAGAGCTGAGGCTCGAAATTGTGCCTGAAGGGTACCTTGCATCCTTGGAGGTGCAGCCCACACTAATGGATAGAATTCAAGAGGCCCAAAAGTTGGACAAAGAAATGGATGAAATCAAAAGTAAAGTTAGTGAAGGAAAGTCAAAAGGATTCCATGTAGATGAACAAGGAATCTTATGGTATGAAAAATGTATCTGTGTTCCACAGGATCCGGAACTTAAGAATTTGATCTTACGAGAAGCTCACAATTCACCATATTCGATTCACCCTGGCAACACCAAGATGTATATGGATGTTAAGGGAAGATTTTGGTGGAATAATCTAAGGAAAGATATAGCAGAACATATTGCTCTATGCGACGTGTGTAGTCGTGTAAAGGCAGAACATCAAAAACCGGCAGGACTATTGCAACCGCTACCAATACCTGATTGGAAATGGGATAAAATCGGTATGGATTTCATCACTGGACTGCCAAGGACTAGATCTGGATACGATTCCATATGGGTTATCATTGATCGTTTAACAAAAGTGGCCCATTTCATACCAGCAAAGACCACTAATACAAGCGCAAAGTTAGCCAAGATTTACATGAACAGAATTGTATGTTTGCATGGGGTACCTAAGAGTATCGTATCCGACCGAGGGACTCAATTCACTTCACACTTTTGGCGACAACTTCACGAGTCACTGGGAACTCGGTTAGAATTCAGCACTACATTTTATCCGCAAACAGATGGGCAGACAGAAAGGACCAATCAAGTATTAGAGGATATGTTGAGAGCATGTGCGTTAGATTATGGATCCAGTTGGGATGAAAGTCTACCGTACGCAGAGTTTTCTTACAATAACAGCTATCAATCAAGCATAGAAATGGCCCCATTTGAATTTCTTTATGGAAGGAAGTGTACTACACCATTGTTATGGAATGGAGTAGAAGAAAGAAATTTGTTCGGGCCAGACCTAATCAAAGAGGCCGAGGAGAAAGTCAAGATAGTAAGAGATAGGCTAAAGGTAGCTCAATCTCGGCAAAAGAGCTATGCTGATCCAAAACGTAGAGAGGTTACCTATGAGGTTGGTGCTAGAGCTTATCTCAGGGTATCACCACTTCGTGGTGTGAAGAGGTTTGGAATCAAAGGGAAATTAGCATCACGCTATGTAGGGCCTTTCAAGATTTTGAGTTGCAAAGGAGAAGTAGCATATGAGATAGAATTACCAGAATCTTTGTCGGCAGTTCACAATGTATTCCATGTTAGTCAGCTGAAAAAGTGTCACCCAGAGATGGACGAAACTTCGTTGAAAGACACTATACCATTGGAGGAAGTTCAGCTAGATAATGATCTCACTTATGAAGAGAAACCTATTAAGATTCTGGAGACTGCAGAAAGAATTACCCGTACCAAGACCATCAAATTCTGCAAAGTGCAGTGGAACCATCACAACGAATCAGAAGCAACCTGGGAGCGAGAAGATGAACTTCGGAGAGATCACCCTCACCTATTTGCTAGCCCACCCGAATCTCGAGGGCGAGATTCATCTTAAGGGGTTTAGATTTGTAACATCCCAAAATTTCATCTGAAATCATCATAATTGCACTCATATCATCATGGCATGTTTTTGCATTGCATTTAGAATGTCCTCCAAAAATCTGGTGCAATTTTGGGCCATGGTTAGGAATTTATGAAAATGGAACCAAAGAAAATGCTATATTACCTATTAAGTCCAAGTGAGTACTTTGGATTAAAATAGTAGGTAAATATGTTTTATAATACCCTAAAAACCTAGTTTGAGTTTTTACAAATTTTCACAAATTGGTTTGAATCAATTTGAACCATTAAATCAAAAGTTTTGGAGAAAACTGAATTAGAAAAAGAAAAGGAGGGAAAATTCAAACAGCCGCAGCTGCAGTATTTTGGCCCATTCTGGCCCAATAGGCAATAGCCCACCCGGACCACTCCCTCTCCCCTTCTTTGTCTTTTTCCTACCCCCCCGTCTCTACTCCTTCTCGCTGACAAGCTAGCCCCACGCCCACGTCACCGTCGTCTTCACTACCGATGATGGACCTCTCCCCTTCGGCCGTTTTCGAATCGATTCGATTCCGTCAGTTTCTCGCGATTAAATGCCCCGACGATTACCCCTACTAAACCCCCTCTCCATCCTCATCATTTTCCCCCCCAGACACCACCCCGGAGAGCCCCCAGGCTCCCCTAAATTCAAGCTCGAACCGTCGCAGTTCGACGAACTCCGGCGATGATTCCGGTGAGCCTAGGCCGCCCGGCGCCCTCCCCTTGGTCCCATCTATTTCCCCATCTCCTGGCGCACCTACTGACCGAGCCACGCGTTTTCTTTTGCCCCAGGTCGACGACACGGACGATTCCGGCGAACTCCTCTGCCGCCGCCGTCAGTCGCCTTCTCCGGTAAGGGTAGGTTTCCCGCCGCCCCTTTTTGGTCTTTACTAGGTCGTGCAGATGTTTGCGCACCTCGCTGACCTCTTTGCCGGTTGGTTTGAGCTCCAGGACTTCATCTCCCTCGCTGAGCCGAGAGTTCCGCCGGCAACCGCAACTCCGGCGAGGGATCCAGGCCAAGCCCGAGCACCCCCTTCGCCACCGTAACCTCCATCGGGACCGCCGCGACCTCCCTGACCTCTGGTACGTGTCCACGGTCTCCCAGCCCTCGTAGAATCGCCAGAACCCCATCGGCCGATGCTCCGCTACCACGCGCCGTCGTTAGCACCACCAGTCTCCGGCGAGACGCTTAGCAGCTGTTCGATCAGATCCTAGCGGTTAAGATTAGATCACTTAAGCGAAAGGGTACGGCTGATCTGATCCGTCCAACGTCACTTAAATCTGACGGCTCGCAGCAGTCGATCCGGCCGAACCGGTATCAACCAATAGGAAAACGCCACGTCGCCAGACTATTTCATTTAAATAGAAAAATAGACTGATTTGGTATTTAACTTAGAAATTCAATAAATTTTGTTCCACAAATCAGAAAAATACAAATTTGGTGTCTATGGATTCAGAAAAATGAGACCTTTATTATGGAGGCCTTGTTTCACACTTTTGCCTCTAGAAAAATGGAATTATAGACATAACCTTTTTAGGAGTATTTTATTCACAAAATTTTTTCTATAGATTATTTTTGAGTATTTCTTATCCATTTAGATGAGGTATTCTATCCTCAGTACTGTAGACTCTGTAAATTATGGAGTTGTGATCATATCTTTGCATGTTGCATGCATTCATGTTTTTGTAATGTTTTATTGATTGAATTATTATTGTTGTATTGATCTTGTGTAGATTGTGTGGATTGTGAAGTTTGTTGTTGTGAGGATTGTACCTATTCCCCTAGCTACCAAGGCAAGTGATATTTCATCCCATCTCCTATTATTTTCACTATTGCACTAGTGATATTTTGGTAGATCTTGACATGATAGAATTATTCCTATATTGCTATACTATGCTATGCTATATAGATTATATCTTGGTAGTATCCTCTAGTCAAAGGACTTTGTATGCTAGAATGCTTAGATATGCTAGTAGAATTTGTGGGTGGAAAATACATATCAAGATAATATGGAATGTTATTATTATTTTTTAACTAAGAAAACAACTATTATTAATGAAACACCTGGGTGGATTGGAACTTGCTTGGATTATGTTGAGTGGTTACTCAGGGGCCATGTCTATGGTCAGCTGGTGTATCACACCTGTGGATGGCCACCCAGGAATAAAGAGATTGGAGACATTCTTGTCATGAAGCTTCAAGTGCAACCACATGGCATATGGGCTCTGCCTTGACCAACTAAGTTGCAAGAACTCAGCCAGGCGGACAGAGGGTGGTAGTGATGATAGGATGGAACGCGTCCGTGGTGGTCTAAGGGATTGCTTCTGAAAGGTCTTGTCTCGATGCATGTCGAGTCTTGTGGAGAAAGTGCACCACCTCTCGAGAGGGTAAAACTAAGTACTTAGCCGTGTCCCCGGTTATGGACAACTTCTGAGCCTCAAGACAGTGAAGTAGTTCAATAATCTCCTCATCCAAATTTCTCTAAGTTAAAACTTTTGGGTGAACAGGGATAATGGTTCAGTGATGTCTATCATTGGTATCTTATAGCTTGAATGAAAAACTTCTTCAAAAACTAAAAGTTAAACAATTTTAGCAAAGCGAGCCATAACCCCACTTAGCCATATATTCATGTAGTTGTTGTATTATACTAAGTATCTTTGGTATCACTTGCCAATACAATTCCAAATGTATTGACCCTTGTGGCTGTAACTTATTATGTTGCAGGTTACTCTGATGATGAGTAGGGTTGCGAGTCTACACTCGACATGCTTGCCTGTGGCACATGAAGACTAAGGACTCTATTATTATATGTTATGTGAACTTGTGTCTTAAGCTTGGGATAAGTGAGTTGTAAGAACTATTATACTCCTAGATGTGCGATGTAATAATGACCTTTGTTTCTGTGTACTTCATCTTAAACTGTGGGTGCTAGCATTTCGATCCAGGGACTAGCACTCCAATCACAGGGATCTTACCTTATCATGGTGAGATCTTACAGATGGTATCAGAGCACTGTGTTGCCTGTAGGATCGTGACCCTAGAATGGATTAGACTAAGGAAAACCCTTAGGAAAACTCTATATTCCAACTTTACACTTGTCTTTTCATCTCGTAAAACTTTTCTTAATCATCCTTCTCATCTATTTTTGTAGATGTCCACCATCAATGAATCTGTCAAGAAGGGACCACTGATGACTATGACCTTGGAGTGCGAGACAGAATTTCCCAATGTGCTCAAGAACCTCATGCTTGGCTTGGGGATGAATGGTGAAGCCGTGTACAAGGGATTTCCTGTGATAGATGAAGGACAAGAGTATTGGTGGGTGCAACTCCACTTGTACAAGAACAAGGAGGACGATCCCAAGAGTATGGGATTTTGCATGTTCACCAACTCTGAGATGCAACCGTCATTCTTTGACTCTTCAAGGAATGCTGCATGGAGAGCTATTGAGGAACTTGGGGAGAGACTCAAGTATAGAATGCTCAATACTCAGGAGGATCTCAAGGAGGAGAAGTGTCTTGCCCAAGACTCAAAGGCCACTGTGAAACGCCTAAGTAAGGATATCATATTCATCATTGTAATCATTATATATTGGAGGTTTGGTATCATCATAAGCAATAGAATAGCTATCTTCCAAAGCTGGGGAACTAAAAATATCATTTTCATAAAAACTAGCTTCCCCAAGCTTAAACTTTTCCATAGCATTAGCAATAATGCTGCCCAAAGAATTCATACTAACAACATTGCTATTAGCATGCAAATAAAGTTCCATAGGTTTTTTAATTTTCTCTTCAAAGACTTCATGTCCTAACTCAAGATAAATACTATAATGCTCTCTAATTTTGTTGTTGTTTTCCATTAAGCCTAACTTGTGAAAACAATAAACAAAAAGACAAAATTGCAGAATCTAAAGGAAATAACTTCGAGCACTCACACCGGAGGATGTGAGTATCTTTTACCTTACCTCCCCGGCAACAGCGCCAGAAAATAGGCGTTTGCCGTGGGAGGTTCTTCTTCTTTAATCCTCCGGTGTGAATACCTTTTACCTTACCTCCCCGACAACGGTGCCAGAAAATAGCTTGATCTCTACGCACTTCTATTCTTGTAGACAGTTGTTGGGCCTCCAAGTGCAGAGGTTTGTAGAACAGTAGCAAGTTTTCCCTTAAGTGGATCGCCCAAGGTTTATCGAACTCAGGGAGGAAGTGGTCAAAGGTATTCCCTCTCAAGAAACCTTACGATCAAGATACAAGAAGTTTCTTGTGTCCCCAACACACCCACTACACTTGTCAGGTGTATAGGTGCACTAGTTCGGCGAAGAGATAGTGAAATAAAAGTGGTAACGGTGATAGAAGATAACTTGATGGCGTGGAAAAGACTAAAGGAAAACTGAAATAAAGATGGCAGCAAGCAAACATGTAACATATCTAATAGCAAACGGTGTTTCAGTGCTTAGAAACAAGGCCTAGGGATCATACTTTCACTAGTGAACACTCTCTCATAAATATATTATCTTCATGATACTACTTGTAACTACTCTCCTGTTGGACACTCTAATCGATGGTAGGGCTATAACATCACACCTCAAAGTAAGCCTTTCCCATATAGAAAACCCCACACTGTCACCTTGAGTACTAGATGAGTCCAACAAACAACACAATTTCATAAAGACATCTAACTCCAAATATAAATCATAACAAGTATTTGTAATATCTAGCCTAAGTGCCACCATGGTGAGCACAGTATCACTTTCACACACATGGGGAGAGCAGAGATTCATTAAAGCACTTGAGTAGCAAGGTAGATCAATAGATTACAAGCTCATGATCTCAATAAGATCACAAATAGAGAGAGAGATGAACACATAGCTACCGGTAGAACCCTTAGCCTCGAGAGAGAACTACTCCCTCTTCAGCATGGGAATCAACAACGGTGATGGAGATGGCGGTGGAGATCGATGGAGATGGCTCCGGGGCAATTCCCCGTCCCGGCAGGGTGCCAGAACAGACACTTTCTGTCCCCTGAATCTCCCCTTCGGTGGCGGCGGCGCTGCGAAACTTTTCATGGCTAGAGACTTGATTATTTAGGGTTTATGCCTCTGGAGGTCAGGGGGCCCACACCATGCCCTGGCGCAGCCTGGGGGGACCCGCGCCATGGGGTGGTGTGGCCACCCTATGGCCCCTCTCCGACTCTCCTTCTGGCTCCATGTGTCTTCCGTGAAAATATCAACTTTGGCTTTTGTTCGGTCCAATTCCAAGAATATTGATTTTCTGACTTTCCTGGAACCAAATACAGCAGAAAACAGGCAACTGGCACTGTGGCACTTGTTAATAGGTTAGTCCAAGAAATCATATGAAAAGTACTCCAAAGTGTGGACAAAACACAAGAAAGTAGATAAAACCAAGCATGGAACATCAAAAATAATAGATACATTTGCAATGTATCAATGCTACGATGACGTTGTTTAAGGTTGTGAAAGTCCTTCTTCTTCAGACTCATCATGACTGAAGAGATATGATTAGTGCGAAAACCATCTTCAAATATTTCCCAAGTCACTTCTTAAATGGGGTTAGTGACTTGAATGTTGTCCCACCATGTAGCTGCAGGGCCTTCAAGCAAGTGCGCTGCAAATCTCACTTTCTCAGCATCAGAGCATCCAACATTTACTAGATCCCTGTTCACTGAACGTAACTAGTCATCGGCTACCATTGTATCAGAAGTACTAGAGAACTTTGCAAGTCTCAACCTCAGAAATCTAGTGAGCATATCCAGAGGTGGTGGATTGTTTTCATTTTGGTTGTTATTGTTGTTGTTCTGATTCTGATTGTTGATGGTTGCCATGAATTGTGTCATCATCTGCATTAGCTGAGGCTGGATAGTCATCATCTGTTGCATCTCCTTTCCATTGTTGTTGTTGTCGCCATTGTTATCGTGGTTGTTGGCGCGTGTCGGAGGCATCTGTTGGTTTAATAGGGATAAGTAATGATAGATATATAGATCTAAGGAAGTTCTAACACACTCAACCCAAAACAAACCAGTTCTATCAATAATTCATCAAGCAACCATTCACTTAGCAACTTTTAAGTTTAACTTATTATAGAAGAAAACAACAAGTTCTCTTGAAACAAGCAACCTGGTATAGTCACACCACATAAGTCGGTATGATCCATAGGCTAACACGATATCGATAACTCGAACATGATATTGGTAGGCAATCTAATATCTCATGGGTCGCACTATGATAACATTAGTGGGAGCTGTCTTTTTGTTGACATTCATTGATATTGTGTCCTTCTTTCTTGCATTTGAAGCAGGTGATATGGCTAAGGTTTTCTTCTATCTTCCCGAGAGCTTGATACATTCCATCCTTGACTTGTTCTTTCACTTGATGCACTATGAAGTCGAGATGGCACTTGGCAGGAATGTGGTTGGTTCCTTCACATAGAAAACACGTGACTTGAGATGTGGGGCATTCTCCATCTGGATGGTTGTGATCAAAAAAGGGACATTGATGTTGATGTTCCTTAGAGGTGTGGCCTACTTCTCCACATATTTTACAAGCTCGAGGTTTGTAGAAACTTCTATCTTGAACTTCTTGTTGACCTGATCCACCTTCAAGGTTCTTAGAGAAAGCAAAGGTTGGTCCTCTACATATTTTAAGGAGAAGAGATTGAGTAAAGAGTGATCAAGGTATACGAGAAAATCTACGAAGTATAAAATTATAAGTTCATTCCTAACAAGGGGTTTGTCCAATTCCTAGGGTTACGAACCTACAGGCAACACAGTGCTCTGATATGATATGTCGAGACCCGAACCTGGCTTGCTTCGAATCCCTGTGATTAAAGTACTAGTCCCGGGATCGAATAGTTAGCACCCACAGTATAAGATGTAATATCAAGATACAAAGGTCATATTACATCGCCTTATCCAGAATATGAATACTTTATTACAAACTCATAGCCATATGCTATCTTATTACAAAGCAGCAGAATACAAGTAAAGCATGGAGTCCTTCATCTTCATGTGCCATAGGCAAACATGTTGAGTGCAGACTCATAACCCCTATCACTAATCCTCACTCATCAATAGAATAACCTGCAACATGATAGGTTGCAGCCACAAAGGGTCAATACTTTGAATGTATTGGCAAGTGTCACTAGTTTGTGAATATAAGTTGGACTATCACTAAATGCATATTTGGTTAAGTAGAATTTAGGCTCATTTGCAGAAAGCAATATGATTTTATCCTATGTAAAATACTTTTCATCTTTCAACAACTTCCTAAACTCCTTGAAAAACTCCAAGTTCTTCTAATCCCTTGTTGACACCATCAAGTTTTACTTTGAGAAATTGGAATGTCGGGATCTTCCATAGCTTCAGGCCTTAGTTTCTCAGAGTTGTCCGTAACCGGGAACACAGCTAAGTACTTAGAATTTGATCTTCTACAGAAGTAGTACACTTTACTCACATGACGCAATCTCGTCTTGACGCCACCCGTGGCCGCTGGATTAGTACACACCAAATGGAGTACCGGCAGATCGAGAATGTGACAAAGTTTTTTCATAGAAGTCCTCCTAATACATTGTTCTAGCACGTTTACCAGGCACCAATGCAAGGCTATACTTCCAATACATAATTCTAGTTAACCTGAAGAGGTACCAATGCAAGGGTTTTCCACTATGTAATTGACTAAGCCAGAGCCCATTTAGCATGTGGCTGCACACAGAAGCCACTATACGAGAATCTCTAAGTCCCAAGGTGGTATTCTTCTAGTGCACACACGAGAGAGATAGCCATAGATATGGTTCCCTTCGTTGCCACCTTACTCACAACTGAGTATCCACATTCCACCCAGGTGATTCATTGAGTACATGTTTTATTATATAAAGTATATATTTTTCCATCACCTCACATAATCATATCATGGTATATTCCACCCCAAATCTATAGCAGGGCTAAGCATACTACAACTATGATGTTTCTACTAAGAAAGATACAAAGGATATCCTAAATAGGACATAGCATAGTAACATAGTAGTCCTATCATGCATACTACAAAATTCCACTAAGTGTAATGAATATAGTAGGACATGGATGATAGTGCCACTTGACTTAGTAGTTGGTGGTGTTTGTAAACTCTTCGTAGTAACACACTTGAAAATCCACAGAATCTATCAAACAAAACAACCAAGACAAAACATGCACAAGATCAACACTAATGGCAATACAAAAAATCATGCAAAATATGCAAGCATGCAAGATGGCAATTTTTATTGTACAAATTGTTATAACAAGGTATTGAATACTACTAAGTGCTTTCTAAACATTGTATATTTGCAAGATTACAAATGCAACCATTTGTGCAATTTTAACAATTAGCAATATTTTCTAGCATTTGGAAATGCCATTCCTACTTAAATAATTTCCATGCTATTACGTATGGTAAACTAAATTTATATTTTGGTCTTAATGGACGTAGGGTTCAATTTACAAACCATAGCAAAAAAGATTCACCCAAAAATAATTTGCAAAATAATGTTTATGGGTGAAATACTCCTAAAAAGGTTCTGCCTAAAACTCCAATTTTCTAGACGCTACAGGGTGAAATAAGGCCTCTATAGTGAAGCTCTCATTGTTTTGAATCCATGGACACCAAATTTGTATTTTTCTGATTTGTGGATCAAAAGTTATTGAATTTCCAATTTAAATATGTTTTCTGCCTATTTTGTAAATTTAACAGAGGTAATAACCGACGTGGCGCAATATTCTTGGTCCATACCGGTTCGGTCGGATCGGCAACGTGTGCCGTTAGATTTAAGTGGCAAGGAGCTGATCAGATCGATCGGTACCCCTTCGGTAAGTGGTCTAATCCTAGCCTTAGGATCTGGATCTGACGGTGCTCATTACTTGGCCATGAACTGGCGGCGCTGACGATTGTGCGTGGCGGCGGCGCATCGGGTGGGTGGTTCTCCGGCGGTTCTAGAGGGGTAGGGGAAGCCGCGATCTTACCGAGGGGTTGCGGCGGTCTCGGTGGTTTCGATGGTGGTCGCGGTCGATGAAGGGGTGTTGGCTTCGTCAGGGATTCCTCGCCGGAGTGCCCGTCGAAGTCGTCGGTGCTTGCGCGTGACGGTGGAGTCGTCCTGGGGCTTGAGTAGGCAAGGCAGGTGTCAGTGAGGTGTGCCAGGTCGTGTAGAAGCTGGCAGTGGCTAAAGTAGGGCGACGGGAACCCGTGACTCACCGGATTTCGTCGGCGAACGGCAGCGGCAGAAGCGGCTCAGGTGAAGACAGTGGCAACTACCTGGGGCATGCTAAAGCAAATGGGGGGTTAGCAGATGCGCCCGAGGCTGGTGAAGATTACAGGATAGAGAGGAGGGTGCGGGCAGTGGGTTCTCACCGGAATCGTCGCCGGAGCTCGTCGGTAGCTGCGGTGGTTCGAGCTGAAATTCGAGGATCCTGGGGGCTCTCAGATTGTGGGGTTTTAGTGAAAATGGAGACGAGGGAGTGGAGTTTAAGGGGCTATGGTCGGAGTGGAGTATTACTCCCGTAATCAAACGAATTTAATCGAAACGAATCGACACAGAAATGGCCGGGAGCGGGGCGGCCTTCCTCTGTCACTTGGTTGAAGACGACCAGGTGGCGGTGACGGGGCAGTGGGGCCAGGGTGACAGCGTGTGGGGGCGTGCAGAGGGTTGGTGAGGAAAATAAAGAGAGGGGGAAAGGGGTGGCCGTGTGGGCTTCGTGGGCTAGGGATTTCGGCCGAGCAGGACGACTGTTGCTGGTGCTGTTTTTTTCCTCTTTGCTTATTCTTTTAGTTTTTTATTTTAGTAAGATTTGAATTTCCAAATGAGCTTCAAATAGAGTTAAACTAATTTCTATGGTTTTATAATTTCGCCGTTTATCTTTTTAGCTCACATAGAAGTTCTTTTGTATAATTCAAATATGGAATATATCCATAGTCTGGTGTTGTTCTTGAGTGTTAACAAATAATTAGAGTTTTAGGGTTTTTGATAATTTTCACTTCTCTTAGTTTTTTAAAATGCAACCAAGTCAAGATGCTCATGCATGCTTCATGATTTGGGATTTAAAACATGCACACCAATTCACAAACAAATTTCATTCTATTTGACTTAGGTTTTACAGGAGTTATATTAAATAGCCAAAAGTTTTTGTTTCCTCTGAATTTTTCATGACTTAGTTCTTCATCTTGTTTTAATTTTTTCACATTTCAAAGTTTGGAAAATTTTGGGATGTGACACGGGTCATTCAACTGCACTAAGCTGGCTGCGAGTTCGCCGCCCCACCCACAGTGCTTGTCACTCACCTCGAAAAAGCCCACTCAATTGAAGTGCAGAATTTCCACTATGGCAAGGAACACAGGTACATCTCTCAGCCTCTACTGGTACATGGGTCATGGAGAGTAGGGACTGTTTTATCTGGGGATAATGGTGCATTGTTCGCCATGCGATTTGACATGCTCGACTATGGCCTCACCGTGTCCGTCCAGTGACTCAGGTCGGCGGCATGCTTGTTTCCGTGGTATGTGCTGGAGTTGCACTTTTGTAAACCTTCAATGATTGGAGAGGACCTGGATGAGTTCTCTGAATATAGCCTATTTTTCGAGCCGAAGAGCAGCGCGTCGTCGGCCTCCGTCAGGATTACTGAAGATTACCTTAATTTCCTGATTCAGAAACATGGTAGGTTCACACTGGATTACTCATTTTGCATCCACAATGTGGGAGATGGCAAATATGACCATCATGATACTTATGATGATCTGACGTTCAAGTTTGTTTTGATCAAATGTTGGAGATGATCTAGCATTTCCTTTGAAACATGGCTCTGTATTTTTTTCTTGGGAGTGCCTAGATCTTAGGTGCCTGAGAACTTCTTATATGTATAATTAGCAAGCTGCAATTTAGTCCGCCGATTCTTACTTCCTTTAGAAATCACAGGTTCATCTCTCAGCCCTGTCGGCACCGTGCTTATCAAGACTAGAGAACATTGGATCGAGGGACGATGGTACGGTGTTCGATGTGCTATTTGACATGCTCGAGCGGGGCGACATCATCGTATCCGTCGTGTGCGTGAGGCTGGGCGGGTGCTCGTCGCCCTTGTACAATGTGTAGTTCACCATTTATCACCCGTCCCCAGAGGCTGGGTATTGGGAGGGTGAAGTGCACAATTCCTTCACTCCTGGGAGCAGGGCGGTGCCTAGCATCATGCAGAAGGAAAAGCATTCCATGGTGGTGTACCTTCAAACTTCTCAGACCCAGGGCCTACATTACTCAATATGCATCCATCGTGAGGGAGAATTCCAAATTAACCATTCTACTACCTCAGATTTTTTTATCCCACTTTCACTACATACCACAAACATACGTGTACCGGAGGTTGCATTCGGGATGCAGAGTAGTACTAGTATAGCACTAGTTCTTTTACTTCAGACTATTTTGTACTACTATATACGAGTACTAGTAGTACTTGTTTAGGTCAAGGGCAGGAGATGGTCTTGCTTTGCCTTTGTTCTATTGTTTCTATTACCAAAGTATTTTGTCGAACTAGTAGTGATGTATTGTTACTTGTTTAGATCAAGTGTTGCAGATTGTCTTGCTTTTCTTTCGAAACCTAACATTGTCACAATTATCTAGATGAGTCTTGGTCATTTTGGGTTGCATATGGGGGGTCACACAGGCATTGACGAAATGAGGTCGTGTTCACATAGAAGCAGACATGATCATCAGTTTTGCTTGCTCATATGATCAAGCCTATTCGGAGAAAAGGGCAAACTAATCGTGCGCCAAGGTTTTTTGAGATGGAACAAGAACTTATTATCTCTGTACTGCTATTAAATTTCAAGTAGGAAAGCTATTGAATCTCTCAAATGTTCTGTCGTTACTATTACTAAAGAATTTTGTGGAAAAAATACCGATCCACTAGTACTTGTTTAAATCAAGGGCAGTGGATAGTCTTGCTTTTTGTTTTGAAACATGGCCGTGTCACAATCTACATGAGACTTGGGCATTTTGGGTTGCATATGGGGGTCACACAAGCATTAATGTGAGAATAAGGTACTCAAAGAAGACTTGATCGTCAGTTTTGCTTGCTCCAATGGTCGAGTGTTATTGGTGAAAACGACAAACTGATCGCACGACAAGGTTTTTAGAGCTGAAACAAAAACCGGTTCTCTCTACTGCTATTTGTATTTCGTTGTCTGTATTGCTGAATTGGTCACTTTTGAAATGCTGTTGAATTAGTCAAGTGCCCCTGAATATGAACTTCGAATCTGTTGATAATTTTTTTAACCTCATTTTGTACTACTGAATTTTGACATGAATAGCTACCAAAAAGAATTATCGCTTTTTCCCTCCCTCTCTAAGTTCTTTGTTTTGAATCCGGCCGAGCACATCACAATGCAATTTTTATTAACCAAGAGAAGACACATAGTACTCCGTAGTTCATTCGGCCCCTCCTTAGCCCAAAAAAATTTTATTCGGTCTTTTCGGGGTCAGGGGACTGCTGACCATAGCCCAGTGCAATTTGAGAAAGGAGCCCATGCTGCATAGCCGTGAACATATTAATTCGGCCTTTTAGGGGACAGGGGCTGCTGAGCACAACCCACTAAAATTTGAGAATGAAACCCATGGAGCCTTCCCTACGGAGTATAACCCACGTAGAGGAGCCTATGTAGAATAGCCAAACTCTTTTTAGTTCGGCCTTTTGGGCATTGCCCCCACCACTCAAAATAAAAAAATTCTACCTACCCATGTTTTTAAGAAAATACTCCATTATGTGGCATTTTATAAATTCAGATGCCAGGAGCGCTGACCTTTTATATTTTAAAAGAGATAAACCTAGACACCCAATATTTTTAAGAAGACTAATATATAAATTGTAGTACTAATAAAATTTTAATGATATTTATTCTATAAATAACTTTTTTGTAGTGGCAACACATTCAGTTTAAGTTTATTTGATTTGACGGTCTTTTGTTCGAATCGTATCTTGGATTTACATTTTTTTCTTCTAGCAATATCGCATTCCGGAGAGGCTGACATCACGGACCCACCAGCATGCAGCATCCCTGGAGTTTGTTTTGAGGGTGGGTTCGAAACAAAAGTTTAAAAACTTGTACAGAGAGGCTCACATCAAGGACCCACCAGACAAAACATATAAGGCTGCATCGGGGACCCACAAGACAGAACATGCTAGACAGGCTGACATAAGGGCCCTAGCAGTAAGACCATACACGGCTGCCACGGTGAAAACAACGGACGCAGCCGAAAAAAGTCTATCATACACACATTGCACTTACAGAGAAGCTAACATGTCGGACCCAGCAGGCCCAAGCATAACCTATGAAATTAGCCTATCAACCCCAAGCATATCCCAATACCTTCTAATTCGGCCTTTTCCTGGTCTTGTGGCCACCGACCATAGCCCATTCAACTTAGGAGTGAGCACATGGAATATAAGCCCTGACGAATAGGCCATCCGCCCCGAGTTAGCCTAGAATCTTTTTAATTCAGCATTTATGAGCATTTTCTGTACTCTGAGGATGACATCTAGGACCCGAAAAATAGTCCAACATACACAAATTTCTTTCAAATTGAGGTTATCAGCTGGGACCTAGCATAGACACGTTTCCTACACAAAGGTGGTTGTCATCTAGGACCCAACAAGTTGCCAAGGTCAAAACAGCGGACATGGCCAAAAAAAGTCCATCATACGCATGTTTCATTTACAGAGAGGCTGATATGTGGGACCCAGCAGCGCGACCTTATACATATGTTGCATCAAGCAACATAGCCAGTTCGAAATAGGGAGGCGTGAGCGAGAAAAAAGTTCAGCATGTACACATTTCTTTTAATGAGAGGCTGAAATGGGGAACCCAGCAGCGTGAGCAAACATCAGATTTGTCGAGCAACACTATCTAGTTCGGAACAGGGTAGCGCTAGAAAAAATTCCATCGTACCCACGATTCTTATAATGTGAGGCTGGCATAAGGGACCCACCAGCCTGAATAAATGTCTGATCCAGCTAGAAACGCTATCAACTTCGGAACACGAAGGCACTATAGAGGGTAAAAAATTCATCATACACATGTTTCTTTTAATGAGAGGATGACATGTGGGGCCTAGCATCGTGATTAAACGGTAGATGCTTTGAAGAACGCTATCAAGTTCGGAACAGGGTAGTGTGACCGAAGGAAAAAAAATCCATCATACACATGTTTCTTCTAATGAGAGGACGACATGTGGGGTTCAGGAGGTTGGTCAAACGGTAGATGCGTCGAGCAGCGCTATCAACTCAGAACGGGGCAGCGCCAGTGAAGGAAAAAATTCCATCA